>JANQBM010000002.1:13029937-13080050 GCA_025594535.1 Erythroxylum domingense | reverse complement strand
CCTTCTTACTACTTTAATACAACTAAACCATATAATAAAAATCCTACTAACATTAACATAATAATTAACTCCAAAAATAATTCTATCATGACCCCATAGTTCATTCAAATCATGCTTAAATAAATAAAAAAATTCGGGGCCAACAAATACTCTTCTTATAAGCTAATAATTTCTGATGAATCAAATTATAAACTCTTGGTCCCCAAAAAGATTAAAGGAATTGAACATTTATACGTTCAAATTTAATTGAGCAGTTGTTATTTCAATCAATAAACTAATCATGCGTACTAGAAATCAATCAAAAAAAATTGTAACACATAAGTATAGAAGAACAATTTAATACATGAATAAATAAAATACTTTGCAATAAGACCTAATTATCTCACAATCGGTGAAATTATAATGGCTTTAGCTCCATTCAACCAATATAAAAGAAACTTGGCCATTAAATGCTATAGATGATACCAACATTTATCGAAGAAAAATAAGAACAAAAATTTAGTGAAGTTGGAAAGTATAAAGAAGGAAATAGACATTCCTTCTCCTCCTACAGTTAGCTCCCTATATAATTAATTTACTCCACATTTTTGTTATTGTTGATATCTTCTTGTTGTAATTGTTTGGCCTAAAGAATCACACCTCCCAAATTACTCTCCAAACTTAGTCAAGATAGGATTAAAAAAACCTAAGATGTTTGATTGTAAATTTAAATCCATGAAGCTAGAGTAGCTGTTAAATATGCCCACATTTAGTTATTAGGGACAATATCAACAATTTTCATATATTATTCTATATGCATTTTATTTTTTTGACTTTTTAATTTTTGTTGCTCTAAATCTACCAAACAATAAATGGATATAAAAGATAAGTAAATCCTTTAGATAAAATCAAAAGTTACACACAACAAAAGGAAATTAAGGCTCAAAATAAGTACATTAAGTATTTCTATCAAATTCTTCCTTACTTATCTTTTGCTTGTCTTTGAGTAAATTACAGTTAAACAAAATAACAAAATAAGACAAACAAAATGGTTTCTTAAATATATTATTCATGAAAAAAAGAGTATGCAAACCTTAAGATTCAAACCATTCAAGATTAAACCGACAACACACATTATAATTAAACTTCATAGGAAATACACACAAAAATAAACCCAAACAATTTCATTATAAAGCATGTATAAAGTTTTGGTGATTCTCCTCATAGTTATCACTTATACCACTTATGTGTTTAATGATTTGGTGTTCCGCTCACGTTCTTCTAATGTAGATACTGTATCATATGCTTGGTTGTACACCAAATCTCCACCACTTAGAGCCTATACATGCACAAACCAAAAGGTTTTTATTTCAGGTTGTAATGGGGTTGATGGTTAAAGTGAGGATTGATAGGTGAGAAGGGCTAAAACCATATTCATCAATAAGGCCTCCAAACACATGCAGGGAACAATAATATAAATTGGGATCATGATATTCAACTCATTTAGGAATAGCCAACAATTAGCTTGCTTATTTATTTTATGTGAAGTACAAGGACTCACATTGTAATTCCTCATCATTGGCATTCTCATTAATTTTTTAAATAAACAAAATAATTTGAATCATAAGTCAAGGAAACATTGACAACAAATGATTCAAGTCCCATACTCCTCATAAACACTTCTTTAATTTCCATATTTATCATTCTTGAATTTAAAAGAGGCTTTGGTTTAAATGCGCTATTAACATCTATAATTAGGTAAGGGTGTTTAAGTAGAAAATTTAGACCTATAATATGGTTGTAATACAAAAGAAAGGATTTGTAACTTAAAGGGTTTTGATTAGGGATGTTGAATTAGATTAGCTTTTTAAAGTAAAAGAGCTTTTTAATCAATGAAGGCCTTTTTCATCCTCATTCATGCATAAATTGATGTTGTCTTGAAATGGTTCCACGAAAGTTTTACAAAAATATTCATATAGAAGACAACATTTTATAAAAAAAATCTAATATGGATGTTTCAATCTTTAATAGCTCAAAAGCTCACATATTAATATAATTCACCTCAACTTCACATGATGCACTATCACTTAATTATCAAAGTTTATATAAGTGCATATTCCTAGCTAATTTAATTATTCAAATTGTTGTTATTCTCACTCTTAAATGATCGAATCCTTTAGCATACACATACTTCATTCATTCAAAATGTAAACAAGGAAGCCATGTGATGGACCAAAATAAAATAACCAAGCTAACGCACTAAAACAAAACAAAATTAAATAACTATAATAGCAACTAAAACAAAATAGAAGTGAAAGTAAAGATATGCATCCTACGCAAAAGAATAAAGGAAAACATAATATAACTAAACCCTCCCCCACACTTGAACCAAATATTGTCCATAATGTTAAATGTAAAGTGTAAAAAGCAATAAGGGGAAAGAATACCCTGAATATGAGGGAGAGAGGTGAATTGAGCACTTATGAATAGGGAAGTAAGGAGGTATGAACCCCTAGTCGACAAAGAAAGCCATCAAATTATGTTCCTTTTGACTCAAATTTTTTTAATTCTATCCAAGCAAGCTGGAATTCCAAAGGAAAAATCAGTAAAGGAAGAAGAAGGGATGTCTATCAATAATTGGATATTAGTTGTTCTTCCTATAATTATTGCCCTATTGTAGTGGATAGTATGAGAGGAAGATAGAGCAGTTAGATCAGGTGGCACAAAACTAAAGTTGTAGTCAATTTATTATGTGGTAATACCTATCTTGCAAAAACAATTTAAGTCTAGGGGTTCCATCTCATAAGTAATATACATATCAATATTAGATATATCAAGCAAACTCAAGTAAACTACAAGTTGAGTGATAAAATAGCCTACAATTAAGCGTTTATTTTTCTATTGCGCTATATATTGGAATTGTATGAGCAACCAATAACTCATCAAATTGGTTTCAATCTTTACTTAAATTACGTGGCTTAAAAGTAACTTTATTTTGTGCTCCACTCTTATCTTTTATCTCTAAATCAAATTTAATAAGTAAAAGCATCCACCTCATCAGTTTTGATTTCACATCTTTCTTTGTCATTAAATACCTAAGGGCTGCACGATAAAAAAAAACAACTACCTTACTACTTAATAAATAAGAACAAAACTTTTCTAAATAAAAGTCAAAAATTAAAGCTCCTTGTCAGTGGTTGAATAATTTTTCTAAGCATCATTTAAGCTCATTGATGCATAGTATAAAGTATGTGACACTTTCCCAATTCATTGACCCAAAATATCACTTACAATATAATCACTCACATTGCACATTATCTTAAATGAAGGACTCTGATCTTATGATGGAATAATTAATGTCGATACCAACAATTGTTCAACTTATCAAATGCAATTTTGCACTCCCTATCAAACTCAAAAGTTTCATCCTTATACAACAACTTATAAAAAGGTAATGCAATGCAAGAAAAGTCCTTAATGAATCACTAGTTCTTGCATGTTTAAGAAAATAATAAACTTCCTGAAAAATAACAAGGTAAGGAAAAGCCTTAATAACATTATTTTAGCTTTATTTACTTCTAAATTTGTAGCTAAAACATGTCCTAAAATAATTTGGTCTACTAGAAAATGACATTTTTCAAAGTTCAAAATAAGGCTTGTTATATACATCTTTGCAACATAAGTGTCATATTATGTAAACAACTATCAAATGAATCTATATGTGGTAAAATTATCCATGAAAACCTTTATGATATGTTTAATATAATCTAAAAATATACTTACTATATACCATTGAAAAGTGGTTAGGGTGTTGTAAGTGTAGGCCGTTTGGAATATCGACATGTAATGATATTTACCAACATTTGCAACACCGAAACACTAAGATCTATATGAACATCGAAATTAAATTCATATCGGATTTATAACTTTCGTAGTAAAAATAGCAAAGAAGTTCATAGTGTTGGAAGAGCACGTCAAATGTCGTGCCTCTACCGGTATCCACACCCTCACGAGATTGAACAAACGATTTTGGTGTGCTAGCACCACTCTTGAGACCTCTTTCTCTCTATCACTTGAGGAGGACAACAACACTAGGGTTTCCTTTGGGCAGATGAGTCTTACATATCTCAAGTCATACTATACATCTAGATATATAGTAAAACCCTAAGGCCCAAAAACCCAAAACCTCTTAAAGCTCAATGAATGTTTAGTCTCTTAGTTTGCGACCCTGTAGGCTTATTTAATATTAGTAGTAGGCCTAAGCTTCTTTTAGGCCCATAAGTTATAAGTGGTCTCTAGCAAGACATTATAACTACTTATTATTAAATAAGGTCGAAGTCCAACATTTCTTAAATCACAACTGATAAATTACAGTACATTCTATAATTGGTATGTGGGGCATACACTAATAGTAAGGTACAAATGGTATTCCTCAGTACACAAAAGTTCTAAAAGGGGCATGTAAAGTCATTTTTTGACCCTCTAGAGCGATTATAATATAAAAATAACCTAAAATCATCTATAAATAGCAATAAGGTCGGCCAACTAGCCTCTATAGCATCTGATTTATAAACAATAAAGGAAAATTATCCTTTTAGGTTACAACATTAACTTTTTATAATAAAAAAATCCACAACTCATTTTAAATTTAGGAGGAAACCAATTTATTATTTTGATTTCTTACCATTATGATGCTAGTCCTTTTTATAATAACATGAACAAGATTCACTCACTTACTATTTAAAATTAGATAGATAACTCCATCTTGAAGAAGCTTTAAAATCTCCTTCTTCACAACCTTTATTATATATGAATTTAGCCTCCTCTATAGTTGTCTAATTGGTTTCATTCCCTCTTCCAGTAAAATTTAGTGTATATAAGCAGAAGGACTGATTCTTCTAATGTCTGCAATGCTCCATCCAATTGCTATTTTCTTATTTTTCAACACCTGGACCAATTTTTCCTCTTGTTAATCATTTAATTTACTAGAAATAATCATATTTAGAATCCCTCTTTCCCTAAGATACATTATTTCAAATAGTTTGAGAGTGTCTTTAATTATAGTATTGGTGCTTGGTGCTTGTAAAACTGATAGCAAAAGTTTCTCATTAAATATTTTGATATTAATATAAAGTACTTTACCTATCAATTTTAGCTCCTCAAAGTCATTTGATATCACCACTTATTCCTGCAAGTTAGCACTAAAATTTAACTAATTGCTCTTTTTAAAAATTTGTTCATATGTATCCAACTCATCTTTTCCTTTCAACTCAAACACATCCTTCATTAATGAATCAATTAAATCAATTGCATATACAAGATAGTCAACATTAAGGTACTTTATTACACTATATATATTAAATTGCACAGAGTCCCTATTGAAATTTATAGTTAGTGTACTATTTTGAACATCAATTTTTATTTTTCAATTTTAAGAAAAGGTTTTCCTAACAAAATAGGAGATGATTGATCACTATTTTCCATTTCTAGAATATAAAAAAATGTTAGGAAAAATTAATTTATCATTAGTATATATATTAGACCAATCAGTTAGCTTAACCTTTACACTAGTTTTTTCCCAATAGTTTAAGATTAGAGTAAAATGAATGGAGTACAATATAACATTAACTGATGCTCTTAAATCTAGTGCAACCTTTTCAATTTTAGTGCCACTCATCGTGCAAAGGATTAAAATATACTTGGGTCCTTACAGTTTTCAATAAAAGTTTTGGAATAATTGATAAAAACCTTTTCTCCTACCTTAATTTTCTCACATGTTTTGAGATGTTGCTTTATTTTCACTATACATAACTCCTTAAAAATTTTAACATAGAGAGGAACTCGTTTAATAGCATCAAAATATGGAATATTCACTTCACATTTCCAGAAAGTTTCATATAAGTCATAATTGTGCTCATACTTTCAGTTATCTGCTAATGCTTTAGGAACACAAAGAACAAGTTGATATTTAATTTGATGAGAAATTTTACATGTCAATACCTTTTCCTTAGAAGTTTCAACCACCTCCTTATTTTCTTTTTATGATGTTGTTGGTGGTGGTTTAGTTGGAGGATCCAATTCCTTTATGCTTTTCAACACCATCATATGAGCGTCCTACTTTAGGTTTATCACCATTTGGGATGGTAACTTACCAGAAATCTACACCTCCGAACGATTGATTGCAATAACCATTTAACCCATTTGACTCTTTAAATTTTGAATACTAGTCCTAGTTTCCTATTGAAATTTCATAATGTTAGTAGCCAAAGTTTTAATAATGTCTTCCAAAGAGAAACTTGAGTTAAATGTTTGAGCTTGTTGCAGTTACTTCAAAGGGTGGGGATTGCCTATACTATTCAAAATGAGCCGTTGGTGGATTTACCAATGCAATACTATATTAAAAGTTTAAACGGTCTATCTATCTAGAGTTATAAGTGTTGAAATATGGGTTGTATTGATAATGAGTTTGCCATAAGAAACCTCTTATTATGTTTACTTATTCCACCAAGAAAGGTTGGGCATATATTAGTTAGGTGTCCCACAACTGAACTCATTTTCAAGCTTTCGTTGCTTCCATTTTCCCTGCAACCAATTGATGTATAAAATAATAATTTAACTCATCGTATCTTAAAGGAAAAAATATTTACGTCATTTACACACTAATATGAATAGTTCACTTTAGTCCTATTAGATGCCATATTAGTAATCAAATTTTGGCTGCTTCAAGTGTTTTGTCAACTAACCCCAATATTAGCAAAATCGATCATATTTCTATCAATTGATAGAAAATCTTCATAAAATACTGAATAAGGAGCTGGTCATTAATTTGATAGTGTAGGTATCTTGCACAGAGCTTCTCAAAACGCTCCGAATATTTATACAAAGATTCTCAACTTTGTTTCCTAATCCTACAAATCTCTTTTCTAATGTTAGCAACTCTTAAAGATAGAAAATAATGCTCCAATACTAATATTTTCATCTCGTTCTAATGTGGTGACACTTCCCTCATATAAATAGTAGAGCCAATCATATACATCATCCTTTAAAGAAAACAAAAAATTTCTTATTTCATTTGCTCCTCAATTAATCCATTTGGTTTTCATACTTATGCACTCCAAGTGAAACTCCATTCAAATGCTTATGAGGGTTCTCATATGCAAAACCATAAAAAGTAGGTAAAAGATATAATATTCCAGATTTTAACTTAAAAGCATCATTGACATTTAAATTTGGACAAGTAATGTAATGAGATTGTTGATTCAAATCTAGAGTGGCAAGCTCTGGTAAAATTGAATTGCTAGCCATGATTTCTACTATTTTGCCAACTAAAGTAGTATGTTGTTTCCAAATTTTAGTTTCTTTCCTTAGCCTTTTTGTAGTCTTTTCGATCTCCAAATTGAAATATAAATCAACTTGCTTCAACAATCTCGTAATGAACATAAAAACTAATAAGTTAATAATAATCATGTTATCATTTACACTTAAATTAAATCCTAATTCTTGTAAAAAATAAATATAATATAGGAAAATAGGAACCATTCCTATGAGGAATTCTATTTTACTAAACAATAAATGTTGAACTAATTAACAAAAAGAGGGATATGAATACAAGCAATTTTATGTAAAATTTTGCAAATCAAATTCAACAAATAATAAAGGTAACTTATCATTAAAACTAAACTTAATCTATGATTGTGTCTACCATTAGAACTATAATTGATTATCATTCTGAAAGAAAATTATTTTATCAACCACATATTCGTTGTCATATTCAATACATGTCTTTCCTTAATATTAATTAATCAAAAATCAAGTAATACAATTAACCTTTATTATCTAGCAATCTTCGATATGATCCAAAATTTAATTAAACAATAGCTTTAAGAAAAGAATGACCAATAAAGTAAGGGTTTGTTTGTTTCTGTTTATTTTTTTTGTTTTCATTTTCAAATTTGGTAAAAAAAAATTTTGTTTGAGTTTTTTGTTTTTGTTCTTGGATTTGGTTTCTTTCAGTTTTCAAAATTTATGAAAACCACAAAAAATGATTTTTTGGTTTTTTTCATAATCTGATTTAATATCAAATAAATATATTATTTGATATATTAGTTATTAACAAGAATTATGAATAATTTACTATAATATTATATAATTAATTAATTTAAATTAATTATTAATAAATTTATGAATAAATTTATTTTATTTAATATTTTTATTTAATTTTTATAATAAATTAAATTAAATTAAATTAAATAATTATGAATAAAAATAATTAAATTTAAAAATATCTTCAAAATATATAAATTTCAAATAAAATTTGATTAAATAATTAAAATATATTTAAAATAAAATTTAATTTCTAAATTATTTATTAAAATAAAATAAATTTATTGATAATATATTAATAAGTATTATATAAGAGATTAAAATAAATTTAATTAATTTTAATAATTTATCTTTAAGTTTTATCTAATATGTAATTATCACGAATAATAAAAATAAAACTACATTTATATCAACAACCAAATAGTTTTTTATTTTTATTTGAAAGAAAAATGTAAACTAAAAACTAAAACTAAAAACTACAATAAAAAACAGAAGTAGAACCAAATGACCCCTAAGATAACATAACATTTGAGCTTATATTTATTCTAATTAAACACTCTTCCTAGAAGTTAACAAATTTTGACATAGCATATTGTAACCTCTAGTCACTACAAAGATTAAAAGGACTAAACTTTTATGTATTTAATATTTGATCTAACAGTTGATTATTTTAATCAATAAACTAATAATGTATATTAAAAACAATCAAGACAATCATAACACAGACACAGAAGAATAATTCAATACATGAATATGTAAAACACTTTGCATTAAGACCCAATAATCTCATAATTTATGAAGTTGAAAGAGCTTCATTTCTCTTCAACCAAGATAAAGAGACTTAGCCATTTAAGGCCATAGTTACTACTGATGTTTATTAAAGAAAAATAAATTTGGAGTGATGTTTATTAAAGAAAAATAAATTTAGTAAAGAAGCTAGAAAAAAAAAGAAAGAAGTGGATGCACGCTCTCTTCATGCACTTAAATCCTTATATAATTAATGTTTTTATTGGTGGTGATATCTTTTTGTTCTAATTATTTGGCCTAAAAAATCATAACTCCCATATTTTTCTCTAGACTAGGTCAAAATAGGATTTAAAAATTATAATACATTTGATTATAAATTAAATTTTGAAAACTAGAGCCACTGTTAATTGTGCCTATGCCTACTCATTAGGGACATTGCCATTAGTTTTTGTCTAGTATTCCAAATGCACTTTATTTTACAACTTTGTGATTTCTTTTAGCTTTAAATCTACCAAAGAACATCTAGATATAAAAGGTAAGTAAATCCTTTACATTGAATTAAAAATTACACACAACATAAGGGAATTAAGGGTCAAAATAACTATATTTAATAGTTCTATCAATAATTTCCATATGTGTTTGAATAAAAACACCCAATTTATTATTATGAAAGATTTAATACTAAGGACATCCTCTGCTTTTTGTTTGCATACCTCATTCCAAGTCACTTTGGCTATAGTTAAGTTCTGTTTATCACTAGTCCACGAAAAGTTTTTTGTTTTTCTCTCGAAAGTTATCACCACCAAACGAGAGATAAAAAGATGCAAAATACAATACACATATCAACCATTATTGATGACTGAGATGATGAGATGTATTTTACCTACAAACGATAGAAACATATTATTCCAATTGTCCATTTTCTTATCCATAAGTTGTAACAATGGAAAACTCTCTATCAGTCAACCTAGTTGGATCTATAGGGAACCCTAAGTATTTGATTGGCGAAGATCATACTTAAAAGCTAGTTAAGTTGATCAAGTACGATAAAATAGTTAAATCACTTATGGAACAAAAAAATGTGAATTCTACTAAGCTTAGCTCATAAACTCAATCTATTTGAAGGTTTATAAGGCATTAGTAAAGCAAGATATTGATGTAGTATTAGTTCTATAAAATAACAAAAGATTATCAAAAAAGAAAAATTAAAAATGTTTAGAGATTTGAATTTAGATTGGTACTTAATTCCATTTGAAATGGTTGTCTTCTTGATAATAAGTAGTAGTAAAACTTGCATACAAATTGAAAAGATAACAATATTATTATATATTGTTAGCTTCTTCCTTAGATTTGTAGATAACAGTATAAGTATTATTGGTTTTAGATGCATTTAACTTCTTTAGCATAGTTTTAATAACTCTTTTAGTTTCATTATACATATAAGAGTGGTTTAGAAGAGGGATAACATACCTTTAGATGAAGCTCCTTAGAATCTTACATCATTGAAGAAATGATTTTGAAATTTAAAGAGAGTGTTCATTCCTTCAAGGGGTTTGATGGAGATCAACTTGCATAAAAACTTACTAATCCATTACAAGGCATTAGAGGTCCTACGACAAGAGTAAGAACTAAGTGCATGAAGGAGGCTTTCAATGGTTGATCATGGACATTCAAGACAATGTGGCTATCATTGAAAATTCTAAGGCATTACCAAGAATAATTACTTATCTTCTAGCCCAAGATGATGGATAAAGTCTAACACATGAAAAATAATGCTCAGAGACCAATATGCAAGGATAACCCACATGCTTCTTTTTAATGAAACCCAATCTACTTATTTACCTTTTGAAGGGGCTAAAGATATAGGATTATATGACAATTTTGTGTTTTGAATTTTTTATTAATTATTATTAATTGTCAAGTTATTTTTTGGAAGGATTTCAAATTTAAGGCTAATTTGTTTCCATTTGTTAAGGGAATCCTTCCTAGTTAAATCTTTCCTATTTAGTTATGTTTAGGAATAGTCAAAAATACATTTCCTTAGAAGATTTTCATCTATTGGTGCCTATTTAAAGAGGCAATCTAGTATATTATGAAAATCATCTTATTGTCAATAAAATTTGAGTGCTTCTTTATTATGAGAGCTTTCTCTTGGTTCTTTTTAGTCAAGAAATAAAGTTAGTCTCTTTAAGGTAGCTTGTAGTGATCAACTTATAACTTTGGTTTCAATTAACAAGTTTGGATGGGGTCAAGTTCTTTGTTTGATTCAAGAAGGATTCTAGGGTTTCTTTTCCTTGTTAATTTTAGGTCTTAGGTGTTCCTTCACCAAGTTTCATACATTTGGTGTTAGAGACAAACTCCTTGAATCAAGTTACATCTATCCTTTTGTTAGTTTTCTTGTTCAATCTTGCTTGCTATTGTTTTCTATTCTTATGTCTTTAATTTTTTTAGTATATTGTTCCTTGTGCTTTTCTTTTCCCTTTAGCCAAAATTACATCAAATTTGTTCTATTAATCTATTTGCCTTTGGTTTAGGTCATATTAGTTATAAAAAATATGTTTATCTTCAATTGTTTGCACAAAGTTACATAAATATGTTCAATCAAAAGTTGCAAGATTTTGATTATCTTCAATTGTTTTGGTTTTAATCCTTCTTTTGGTTCAAACTTTCCATTATCATCCTTAGGTTATTTTCTTTTATGTTCTTTCCTTATGTAATCATTTTCTTCCATAATTCTTCTATCCTTATTTGTGCTTTATTTTCTGTTATCTTCTTTCCTTTCATAATCATTTTTTGCCCTAATTATTTTTTCTTTATTCTTGTTTTACTTCTTTTTATCTTCTTTTCTTCTGCAATCATTTTCTGCCTTAATTTTGCTTTCCTTATTCTTATTTAAGTCTCTCTTTTTTCTTTCTTTTTATGGGCATTTAACTACTTCATTGAGTTCGACTTCTCTTATCTCCTTGCTCAAATTTTCTTTCTGTTATTTTCTATCTTACTTTTCTTGTTGACTTAGAATTCAAGGTAACTAAGTTTGAATTGTTTTATATTTTCTTATTGAGATCATTGATCAGTTTTTAGTTAAAGGGCTTATAAAGGAAATTTGAGTGGTACTAGGCAAAAGTAAAGAGTCCAACATTGAGAAAAGCAAATATTGAATAAAAACATGAGTGAACAATAATTAGAGTATAAATATGTAAAGGAGCTAGTGAGGACAACACAGTCAATTCTATTACTAATTCTTTCTTTTCAAGTTTAATCATGAATAGTAATGGAGAAAATGTTAAAATTGACCTTAAGATGTTCATGAAATCCATCCAAAATCAATTCAAGGCTGTTAAATGAGATTGGATAATTTAGAGATATCAAATAGATCAAACTATTATAGAAATCAACCACTTAATATAGAGGAAGAGGAAGAAGTCAATTTTTAAAAAGTTGGTTTTATGAGGGGAAAAGGAGTTGTCCAACAACAAGATAATAATTTAGGTAGTATTAAAATGAAGATTCCTTCTTTTTAAGGCAAGAATGATCAAGAGTCATACTTAGAGAGGGAAAGAAAAGTAGAACATGTGTTTGATTATCATAACTACTATGGGGAGAAGAAGGTAAAATTGGTAATGGTTGAATTCACAGATGGTGCTTAGCAGGTATAGGAATAGAAAGAGACATATTCGGTCATAGGAAGAGATGCAGGTGGTAAAGCGTAAATAGTTCATACCTAGCCATTGCTATCGATATTTGTTTAGGAAGTTACAAATTTTTACTCAAGGTTTTAAGAGTGTAGAGGAATACTATAAGGAGATTAATAGTTTGGATAGGGAGATTGCATATGTAGTGGATTTCCAACATTATGGAAAGATGGATGATTTGTTGTATAAGGCCATTAAAGTGAAAAAGCAATTAAAGTCTAGGGGAACCTCCAAATCTAGTTCGATTTCTGACTCTTTATGAATGTCAAATTGGAAAGATAACAAGGTTGACTAAAAAGAAAAAGAAAACGATAAATCAAAAGCCAAAGATTTGATTTCCTTTTCTAAAGGTAAAATCGAAATTAAACCCTCCTCTAAATCACGTGATTTTAACCATTTCAAGTGTTTAGGGATTAGGCATGCTGCCTTTCAATATCCAAATAAAAAGACTATGGTTATTTTAAACAATGTGAGGTAGAGAGTGTTAGTTCAAGTGATGATGAAATGCCGTCATTGGAGGATTATAGTGATGTAGATGTTGAAGGACTCGTGAGTGGAGAATTGTTGATCACTAGGCAAACTCTTAACATTCAGCCTAAGGATGAAAGTGACAAGGCCCAACGTAAGCATATCTTTCATATATGGTGCCATGCGAATAGAAAGGTATGTAGCATGATCATTAATAGTGGGAGTTACACTAATGTTGCTAGCACTTTATTGATTGATAAATTGAAGTTGACAACTTTAAAGCATCCAAAACCATACAAGTTGTAATGGTTAAATAAGTGCGTCGAAGTTAAGGTGACAAAACAAGTTTTAATGGTGTTTTCCATTGGCAATTACAATGACTAGATTATATTTGATGTAACACCAATGTATGCTAGTCATCTTCTTTTGAGCATCTATAGTAGTTTGATAGAAAAGTTTAACATGATGGGCATAAAAATAATTACTCCTTTGTGATGAACAACCGATGTATGATCTTAACACCTTTTAGAACATGGGAAGCATATAAGGATCATATTGGGATAGCAAGAGAAAGAAAAGCTAGTGAGTTCATAAGAAAATATTGAGAGTGATAAAAAGAGTGAAAAGAACATAGTAGTGAGCAATAATATAAGAAAATTGGATTAAAAGACTCAAAATAGAGAGAAAAATATAAGAGTTAGTGCCTATGCTAATAACAATGAGGTCAAGAGTGTTATGTTTGCAATGTAACAATTGCTTGCACTTATATATAAGGATATTCACCTTTCAATCTTAATCCTTCTTTGCCTAGTGTTGTTGCATCTTTATTGAAGGAATTTGTTGATTTATTCCTTAAGGAGTTGCCACAAGGATTACCACCTTTAAGAGTTATTGACCATCAAATTGAATTCATCCTTCATATGTTAGCTTATAAAACTAGTCCAGAGGAGACCAAGGAGATTTAAAAGCAAGTGGATGAGTTAGTAGAGAAAAGGTTCATGAGGGAGAGTCTTAACCCATGTTCAGTTCCTATAATTCTAGTACCAATGAAAGGTGGAACATGACATATATGTGTGGATTGTCAAGCTTTCAAAACAATCACAGTTAAGTATAAACATCTCATACCTAAAGTGGATGATATGCTTGAGGAGTTGAATAGTTCTTGCTTGTTTTTAAAGATTGATTTAAAAAATGGGTATTATCAAATTCACATGAAAGATGGAGATGAATGGAAAATTACTTTTAAGACAAAATATGGTTTATATGAGTTGTTAGTATCACCTTTTCGTTCACCTAATGCACCAAGTACTACATGATGATAATAGACCATATTTTGCAACCTTTTATTGGAAAATTTGTTGTTGACTACTTTGATGATATTTTATTGTATAACAAGAATTTGGATGACCATGTCAAACATTTGCATTTTGTGTTTTCTGCTTTAATGGAATATCAATTGTATGCTAGTTTGAAGAAGTGCACATTTTGTAAAGAATATGTTGTGTTTCTTAGTTTTGTTGCAAGTGCATATATAATTAGTGTAGATGAGGAAAAGATCAAGGCAATTAAGAAGTAGCCTACACCTAAGAATGCAAATAAGGTACAAAGTTTTTCATGGTTCAACAAGCTTTTATAAGAGGTTTATAAAGGATGTTAGTTCTATACTAGCTCCTCTAAATGAACTTTAAAAAAATGTTGTGTTTAGATTTATTGATATGCATGAAAAGGCCTTTAATACTTTGACATATAAGTTGAACAATATACCTTTGTTTCTTTTTGATAAAGTTTTTGAGATTGAATATGATGCATTCAAAATTGGTACCAATTGCTTACTTTAGTAAGAAGCTAAGTATAACATCCTTGAATTACCCAACTTATAATAAGGAATTATATGCATTGGTGAGCACTCTGTAAACATGGCAACACTGCTTATGGCCAAAGGAGTTTATTATTCATTCAGATCATGAAAGCTTGAAGTTTTTGAGGTTCCAAGGTAAACTACACAAAAGATATGCCAAATGGTTAGAGTTCATTGAAACATTTCCTTATGTAATCAAATAGAAGGGAGGAAACAAAAATTTTGTGGTTGTTGCATTATCTATGAGGTATCCATTATTGAGTTCTTACAAAATAAATTTCTTGGGTTTGAGTTCATTAAATATTCATATGATATTGATGCTGATTTTGGATAAGTATGGCTTGCATATTCTAAATGTGTATATGGTGATTATCATAGGCATGATAGACTTTATTCAAGAAAGATAAACATTATATGCTAAATGTTATATGTGTGATATGTTTATAAGGGAGATCTATGAAGGTTGGTTAGTAGGGAATTTTGGCATTAAAGGACTTTAAATATATTACATGAGCATTTTAATATCCCAATATGAAACCTGATGGGCAATTTATATATGATAAATGTATAACCTGTAAATAAGCTGAGTTGAAAGTAATGCCTTATGGTTTGTGTACTCCTCTGCCTGTTCCTAATCAACCTTAAATTGATATATATATATATATATATATTTTTTTTTTTTTTTTGTGTTGAGTTTACCTAAATCTCACAGTGGTAAAGACAACATATTGTTGTTGTTGATAGGTGATCATGAAATGGCTCTGTTAGAATTTACCGATGACATGACCCTTAATAGAAAACTTTCACGTACTAGAATGCAGATAAAGAATCTCACATAAAGAGGTCCTTCTCATTCTCATAAGTCTTTTAAATATTTTTTCGAGTCTTATGTCTTATATTTAGCCTAAATATATAATATGTAGTACTTCTCTCTTATTTATTTAGCTTAAACATTTCCTTAGCCTGCATATTTTCTTATAATAGTTTGTTTCATTTATTTTTTTACTTGTCTTCTTTCTTATTTGTGTATTTATTTACTTACTTTATCTTTTATTTTTATTTTTTACCATATTTTATATTTATTGTATTATTTATGCTATTACTTATTTTTATATTTTTATTTATACACTTTATTTATTTATTATTATTATTAATACTATCATCATCATCATCATCATCTTTTATATCTATTTTATTTTATTTTATGTTTAATTAGCATTTTATTATTTTAATATGTATATGCTTTTTTTGTTTTTTCCATGTAGGTCTAGTAAAAACAACCTCTTTTCTAGTTAAGAATAAGGTTGCGTATTATTGGACCTTCCAAGATCCTACATATTAGTAGAACTTTCACTAGATTATTGTAGTCGTTGTTATTGTTATTATTGTTGTGATTGTTGTTGTTGTTGTTGCTGCTATTGTTGACTTGGTAAGATGGCCCATTTTATTGCATATTCTAAAACCAATGATACCATGTATATCACTAATTTGTTTTTTAAATAGATAGTATGTTTGCATAATTTGCTTAAAACAATTGTGAGGGACAAATATGTTAAGTTTTTAAATCATTTTTGACTCACCTCGTGGAGCAAATTAGGAACTAAATTGTTATTTTTTACTTTTGCACATCCTCAAATAGATAGACAAACTAAGGTAATTAATAAGACCTTTACTACATTGTTACGTACATCAATCAAAAGAACTTGAAACAATGTGAAAAGTATTTAGCGCATGTTAAGTTTGCGTATAATAGGTTGCGAATTCTACTATGTCTTATTCACCTTTTTAAATTTTGTATGGCTTTGATCATTTGACTCCTTTAGATGTTTTGCCTTTACCTACTAATGAATGTACTAATTTTGATGGAAAGAGAAAGACATTTTATTAGGGATTTGTAAGTCAAGATTCGAGCTAATATAGAGAAAAAGAATAAGCAATATGTAAGGCAAGCCTACAAGGGTGCGTAGAAGTTACCTTTAAACCTAGAGATTAAGTTGGGGTTCATATATGTGAAGAATGATTTACTGCCCAAAGGAAATCAAAATTGCAACCTAAAGTAGATGGACTTTTCTAATTGTTAGAGCGAATCAATGACAATGCCTATAAGCTCGATTTATTAAGTTATTTTAGCAATTTTAGTGTTGCTGACATTTGATGTAGGTGATTATAGGACTATTCCTTTCGATGAGGGAGGGAATGATGGAGATTAGCTTGCATCAATACTCAGCAATCCATTACAAGGCATTAGAGGTCCTATGATAAGAGTAAGAACTAAGCACATGAAGGAGGCTTTGCAAAGGTTAATCATG
This sequence comes from Erythroxylum domingense, assembly GCA_025594535.1. Lineage (NCBI taxonomy): Eukaryota > Viridiplantae > Streptophyta > Magnoliopsida > Malpighiales > Erythroxylaceae > Erythroxylum > Erythroxylum domingense. The sequence goes on along the minus strand of JANQBM010000002.1, from coordinate 13,062,894 downwards.
GACATTTAAGACAATATGGCTGTAGTGGAAGATTCTAAGGCATTACCAAGATTAGTTATTTATCTTTAGGCTCAAGATGATAAACAAAGCCTAATACATGAAAAATAATGCTTAGAGCTGGATATGCAAGGATACCCCCACATATTTTTTCTTAATGAAGCCTAATATGCATATTTACCTTTTGAAAAGGCTAAAGATTCAAGATTAGATGGCAATTTTGTGTTTTAACTTTCTTTCATTAATTATTATCAGTTGTTAAGATATTTTTAGCAGGCTTTTAAATTTAAGGTTGATTAAGGCTTATTTGTATTCATCAACTAAGGGAATCCTTCTTGGTTAACTCTTTCCTATTTAGTTATGTTTAGGAATAGTCAATAACACATTTTCTTACAGGCTTTTCATCAATGGTGCCTATTTATAAAGCTGATTTGGTATATTATGAAAATCATCTTATCATTAATAAAATTTTAAGTGTTTCTCTATTGTGAGAGCTTCCTCTTATTTCTTCAGTCAAGAACTAAATCTAGTCTCTTCAAAGTAACTTGTAGTGATCAACTTATAACTTTGGTTCCAATCAATAAGTTTAGTTGTGGCGAAGTTATTTTCTTGATTTAAGAAGGATTATGGAGTTTCTTTTGCTTGTTGATTCTGAGTTTTGGATGTTCCTTCACTAAGGTTCATATTAGGGTGTGCCTTTTTTAAACCAAGAATAAGCTATAATCTAAGATAGTTTATTACTAAATATTGTCCAAGCATTGGGGAAGGTAACCATCCAGTTTTTATTAATCATTATAATGTCTAGCTAAAAGTCTATTATTATCCTAAGTAAGGGCAAATGAAAGAAAATGACTGGATTTCTAAGTTTGGTTTTAAGGAGTTGAATAATGAAGGGGAAAGCAAGTCGTGAAGAGTTTGTTTTAGCTCAAACAAAGAGCTAAGAAGCTCTCTGTGATGTTAGACTAAATTATAAATATTGCTACTATTAGGAAACTAACTATGATAGAATTACAAGTGCAATAAAAAATAAAACTTTTCAATTTATTGATCTGATCCCATTAATTGGATAACTTAAAAATAAGAATCATAAATAAAGGGTTGATTCGTACTTAATTTAGATTCTTACAAAACTTTCTTTTCACACAAGTTGTCCATATGTCTATTCTCTAACGATATCCACACAGTAGAGAAAAAGAACTTTACATTTAAAAGAAAAAGGTAGGACTTCTAGCTTCTTTAGGCCTTTCTCTTATTTATAAAAAAAGACATTAGTATTCTTTCTTATTAAAATTAAAGTTCCTAACTATAATTAAGTACAAATCAATTCAAATTAATTCTTCTCTTCTAAATTTCTTTTTTATTTGTGACCCCTTAGGTTCTTAATATGTTACCGATGATTATAAATTATAATTCTAATTCATAACCAGAATTAGATAAATTAAAACTCATTTTAATTTATCTTTAATTCTCTAATTAAAAAAAATTATAATTATAGACTAAGATTGACATCTAACAACATGTTATGATTACCCAAATAATAGAAATGTCAAAGTGGTCTAACTTATCCTACTATTCATGGTTGTGATGTATAATTAAGTCCTTTTATCATCCAATGTTCCAATTGGATATAAAGTATAGAATTAGTGTTCACTCTTTTTACTTTAATTGTAGTTCTTGCTAATTAATAATTGATATTTGAAAACACCTTCTTAAATCTCAATTCACTTTGGCTAGGAAATTTCTTAAATCAATACTAATAAAAATAATGAAACATTATCCTTAATCACTTTAGAGTGAGAAATCATTTATTGACTTACTTAACTATCTCTGTATGGTTCATATTATTTTTAAGTACTACCGAATAAGCTAATCTAAATAGATTAGGTCATAAGTAGCATCGAAACGTAGTAATTCCTATGTGATGTACTTTGGTAATCTCAAGTCTAAGGATTAATTATACAACCATTATGATGAGAAAATATATAGATACATAAGTGGTATTCCATAGAGGATCTTCATAATCATGTCAATTCAGTAAACTTATTCTTTAATAAACACACATACATTTATTTAAGTATCTTCATAATTAAATTTATAAGATTAATTATTTTTTATAAGAAAAAATGTAACGTAGTTTTATCTCAACATGACTTCCACTGGGTGTTTTTGTTGTTACAAATTGAATTATATTACAAAACCTACAACCAACTTATTGGTTGTAGAATATATATCAACAACTAGTTCCTTTAGAAGATTTGGTTATTAGAGGTGGAGAAGTGCTATAGAATCTCACATCACTTGGGATCATAATCGGCTGGACTTAGAGGAAAAGGAGGAAGTGAGGTCAAGGAAATAATACAACATATGAGTTTCTCAATTAAAATGTAGGATAAAGGTGCATTTGAACCATATTGTTTTCATCATAATAAAAATTGAACCTGACATTTCAGAGCATTGAAATTCAGCCTTAATGTTTTCATAATGTTCAAAGTAAACCCTAAATGCATAAAAAATTAAACGAGATTAATTTTCATCATTTTTAATTTTTTAATCAGTTAATGGGATAACATAACACTTTCTAATTTTTTTAATTAGTTAATGGGCTCCACTATTACTTGTATGCCACGTGACATAGTGAGGCCTAATTTGCTTATTTTAAAAACTAAAAGTTATTAATAACTTTTTATGAATTCAATTATTTTGTTAATTCTTTAGTTAAATATATTCAGAACCATAATCTAACTTGATTTAATATATTCAAAATTTCCCTAAGTCTGAAGATTTTTGACAAATCTTCTTGAGAAGCCAATCAAATAGAAAGCTATATTCAAGATCTTCAGTAACTCTTCTTGAGAAGCCAATAAATAGAAAGCTATATTCTTCCTTCCTTAAGTAGGACCAAAATATCCTTATTATTTATACTAATCTGCCACTATAATTTCTTTGTTTTGCTTCTCAACAACATTATATTGAGACCTGTTTGTAGAATTATAAAAGAGTGGATGAAATATCAACTAAATCTTCATCCTTATTTCAAAAGTATTATAAGTAGTGAAGTGATTTAGCATCCTAATGAAGAGATGAAAAAGAAGTTGTTTAGTCTTTTTTTGTCATACCCCATTATCATAAATTACATACCGGAACACCCTTGTGGACATTCTAGTATATAATCTATAATAATAGTGTGTTAACTATCTCACCTTCACTTTATAACATGGAAACATATCCAACTTAGTCATTACATCAACTATTGTACATAAAAGTCACCAAATTTTCAAAATAAACAAAATTAACAAACTGTATTCCTCTTTTCATTTCATAAACAAAAACCGAATTTACAATGTAGCTTTTAACATCCATATATGTACATTGAAAGTTTCCAGTATAATCAGAGTACGTACATGATCAAGCCTAATACAAATACGTTACATGAAAGAGGAAATATACAAAATATCTATTTAAACTCTTCAGTCTCAGCTGACCGACCTTTGACTCATTTCTTCTTCACAAAAGTACAAGAATTATGCTTCTTGTAGTCTCTCAGTAGCTAATGTCTTCTCTCAGTCCTAAAATGTTAACGTGTAATTTTGGGTGAGTTTGCGAACTCAATGAGGTAACCATCATCGATGGTTCACTTAATTCATGTAACACCTTATCACACGTAACAAATATTTCACATCTTTGCATTTTGTAAGAAATATCACATATCATATTCTCATTTAAATACAAGGTACCAATACACTTTCATCAGTCAAACACATGTATTAAAATGTATATGCAATGCTCGTGAGACTCACTTTCACTTGCTATTGTTATTGTTGTAACCGAGTGTCTTTTTACTAGCTCATATCCCTTAATGGATACCGAGCTGTATCAAATAATATCCCATATCCCTTAGTGGATACTAGGTACTTTCACAACTGAGCTTAAGGCTCTGATCACAGTATGAGCTTTAAGCTCTTTACATTGACAACTCTGATCATAACTGCCTTTATCTTTCATGCATTCATGTAATGGAATGCTTCACATTCATATAGATACAATCAGTCACCTAATTTTAGTTTCACTTTCACATTCACATTAATCATCGGACCTTAGTCTGACATTCAACAATAATGATCACTTATTCCATTTACATGCACATACAAGGAGCATTTCAATATCATAATCATCAAATTAGATACTTTGGACCTTTATGTCTACAATCAGTATAATCAATCACACATTCATAAAATAATACAAGCATAATCAAAATAAACAATTAATTGAGTGAGACCGTCTAGGTTAGTCACAGTTTGCTCCCGAAGCTATTGCCTCGAAGTTTCGGCAATATTAGGAAGTGGTCGCTCTACTTGTTCTTCTATATGCAATCATATACAAGATTTACACATTTAGATAAATAATCAATCATAAGCACATTCATGAATGTATCATGTATTATACATGTTCAATGACAATTTCTCAGATATGTTTCTTTAATACACTTTATAAGCAATTTCAACACCTTCCAAACATTCTTTAATCTCAAAAACTCTTTACTCTCTTTAATCCCTTCATTCAACATCAATTAAAATCATTTAAGAACTCATTTAAACCCTACATACCTCATATGGTATCAACCTTACTTGAATTTGGTTGAAAAACATCCAAAAAGTCACTTTTTAATAAAACCTATCGAGTAACAATCATAAATGTGCACGGTCATGATTTTCGTCCTTCATCAGCAGAGTCACAATAGTGCTGAAGCACGATTGTGACTTTCCTTATCCTTCAGCAGAGTCGCGATCGTGATGATACACTCTAGTTACCTGCTGCGTTTTCTTCTTTCTTTTTCTTCCTTTCTTGCCATTTTAGACTTACAACTAGATGTTTTTAGACAATACTTTTTTCTAATAAAATGTTCCTCTTTGTCTTAAGTTTCTAATGACACCAAATTCATTCATTTTGGTCCAGTTTTATGCAAGTTATGATCAAAATACTCTATACTATTTCTTATACTTCAATAGAACACAACTATCAACTTCAAGCTAAATTTCAGGGATCTTATGGATAGAATTAAAATTAGACTTCTTCAATAAAGTTGTAGAAATATGTCTCTATTTTAATATGAATTAAGAATAAACTCATTTGAAAATCTATAGCTCAAGATATAATCAAAATACCGAATTATATTCAATGAAAATTCTCCAGTTCATAACATTCCAGTATATTCCCTCACTTTGATTCAATCAATCCTTTTTCAAATCATTTAGATGCCTCTAAGTTTTCATGAAGAGGAAAATTAATATCTTAGGAGTGTTTTGGTTTAATTTTTAAGTCATTTGGAGGTCGGATGAAAAAGTTATAGCTAAAAGATTCAAAGCTATTTAGAAAAAAAGACACTAGTGCATATGCAGATCCAAACACCAAAATCAGATACGCAACCACCGCCTTCTTCTTCCTCTCTCTACTGCACTTTTGTTTTCAACAATCCTTAACCTATTTTTCACATCTTTCTGGATTTAACAAACTTATCTCAACACAAACAATTCAAAAATCCAAGATTTAACCATAAACATTAACACAAATCACTATTCACGTATATTATCACTTCTCTGCATTTTTCCAGATAACTCCAATTTTTTGCACTTTCCTACACACATTTTCAGCTATTAAGCACCATCATTCTATAAACTCTGAACTATTAACAACATGATGAGTATTTCAATTCATTCACTGAGACTACACTTCTTAAACCTCTCATACATGTATTCATTTACAAACCTTAAACCATTATCAACCAATCATTTACAGTACCCATAAAATTCAGAACATAACTTAATTGATTCAGTGAATTTTCCAGTAGATATGAATGGACTCAATAAACAAAATGAACAACTTGATGTTCAGTGATGGATGATCAAGAAGACTGTTTTGGACATGGGCACTTTTGGTGAAGCAATGAGAGAATGAGAGGAAGAGCTGTAGACATGTTTTTGCTCAACGCCTAACTACGTGGGTTAATACTACATTGACACATGTCATCTATGCATGTGTGCTATTTGTTAAACATTTAAAGCTGCCACATGTCACTCTATACTTGGTCCATAATTCAATATTTTTTTAGTCCGAAAATACTTCAAAGAAATCCTCTAAAATTCACCAAAAATTTCGAAATAATCATACTATTATCCAAATCACTTTTCAACACATAAAAATCACAATTCGCATTTAAATCGCATTTATAGCTCAATTATACCTGGAAAATGTCAGTAAATGCATGTACAAGTATTTAATGTCTCTAAAATAAATATTCGCATGTGTATGAATATACAATGATGCATGAGCATGCAATGTATTTCCAATTTCACATAGTACACTTAATTTACTATCAGGTCTACTTTGCATGATTATTATCATCAGTAAAGTGAAGTAATTTAGCAAGACTTCCTTCTGGAACATTGTTCTCCCATGTCTTAAGTTTTGAATGATACCAAAATCATACAATTTGATTCAGTATTCTATGAGTTATGCTCATAATACCACAAACTGTGTACATTTGAACTTTTGGCTAGTACATGATTATACCCTCGACAGTGTACAACTCATATCTATAAATTCTCATATCCCAAAATTATAAACATGGCTTTTCAGATTCATAGGAGATATACAGTTAGGCTAATTGGCATATAGCCATTGAAATCAGATATGGACTAAGGGTCGAGATAGTTTGCACCTGCATTTGTCTTTATTGATTTTAGTTTTGAATTACATTTCCGTTAATTTTGTGCAATGTATGTGTGTAAATTTTAAAGTGTAATATCCATTTGTGGCGAGTGATGTTTCTAATTGAAATGGACCCAAGTGACTACTGAGATTTCGATGATATGTATAATGAGAGTTGTAACTCTTGTGATTGAAAAAGTTTATGAATAAAGTGGATTTTCGCATACACGTGTGATGTGTTCTTTTTTAAAAACTTGTATTGAGTTTCCTATATTTGACCGTTTTAGCATGCCACTCTTGCGAGGTTATGTACTCAGACATCACTCAGGATGTCGGGTACGTGACTTGCGAGAGTGGGTTGCTACATTTTTAGCCACATATTTTCACATCTTTGAACCATATATTTTGAGTTTTGTCAAAGCCTTCAATTGAACCTAACAAAGAAACAATGTGAAAAAAGTAGCATAAGAAAGTTAGAGGGTAGCTAGGAATTTGCTGATATGAATTTTCACATGTCTTTTTTTTTTAAGAGAGGATTTTCACATGTCTATAACTATTAGAATATTCTCTCATTTTAGCATTCCTTGCGTCAAGAAACCCAACTACACTTAGATGCATCCTTATTTGACTCAATTAATGGTTCTAAAAGCATAAAGAGAAGGAGTAAGTAAATGCTTTTACATTATGAACTAGTAGCAGGATGAAGCTGAAACAAACCTAAAGGGAACATAGATACGTGATAGCAGAGAGAATAAGAGACAATAGAGGTGTGATTATAGATTTTGCCTTCAATCAAGGTTTCACAAGAATTTGGAAATTAGTTTGTTGATTCAATTAATTTAGATTAGGGATTTTGTATATATTTAATTGAATAAATGAACTAATTAAAAATATTAATAATTTTTAGTTTTCAAAATAAATCACTTGGTCTATTATATCACGTGTCACCTGACATGCATATGACAATAGAATTCACCAATTAATTAAGAATATTTAAAAATGTCATCTCAATAATAATATAGTACTTAATGGATGAAAATTTAATTTTAATTAGTTTTTATCCGCTTAAAGTATTTTAAAGAAAATTTCTACTTAAAGTTCATTTTGAATCTTTTAAAAATATCAGAGTTGACATTAACATTTTAAAATATTAGAGTTTAATTTATATCACGACAAAAACAATAGGATTCAAAATGCACTTTTAATATTAAAAGTTTTAGCAAAACATATAAAAATTTTGATATTTTTAAATTATGAATATGAAAATTTTAAAGATATTAATAAGAAATTTATTATTAATGCGGTATAAGTTGTCAGATCCTTTTCTTATCCCTCTTTGCGCCACCATTAGCCAATAACCACAAAACAGAGGTAGACGAGCAAAACTAACCATCAAGCACTGCATAGACCATTGCAATGCTGCTGCTCGCTGCACCACATTGCTTCTCTTCCTCTGCCGTTTCCTTGGTCTCTCTTCAGAGTTGCAAATTCGTTTCTCGGCTTTCCAAGAGGCGTACGTGCTACATCTCAGTCTGCCCAATGCGGACTTGCAGAGCGAGTCTGATAACTGACTCTGACTCGTTTGAGGTGGGCAGACTCATTGGCAGCTACGGCTTCATGAACGTCACCAGGTACTAGTACTATTCGCTTCCTACACGTCTAAAATTGTTTCTTTTTTCCTTTTCTAAGTTAGAGATTTTCCGTCATAATATGAAAGAATTGAACGAGGTATATTTGATTTGACTTACAAGTAGATTGAATTCTTTGTTCATTTCTACTGAACAGTTGCATGTGGATGAGAGCATTGCAACATCTTGATGATCTCTCTTATCATTTGCTTGTTTTCAGTTCATTTTTAGCTTGGCTTTTACGAGATAAATTTTTTTTTTTGTATATTTCTCAATGAAGATTGTCTAGGTTGCTGAGGCAATGAAGAGAGGGATGCCTCTTTTTTTTTATTTTGACGATTCAAAATTCAGTGAGGAGCCCCAGAGGTTTACAATCTATTTATGAAATGAGTAAATCTTGACTAGGGAGAGAATCCGCAAGTTCTACCACCTACTTCACAGTATCTAAACTCTGTCAGCCAAATGCTAATAGTTTCTAACTATTTGTGGAAGTAAGAACAGCTAGTCTCTTCAAGCTGGGGCAATAATTAGCTAGAGGACTAGTAAAAGAATTTAATTTTAATTTGTACAACAATTGACAACAATCAAAACCGATGTGTTGTTGAGAAATGATTGTGATCCTAAAATGATACTGTATTGTTGATGATCACATTCTATAGTTTCCTGTCCAAGAAAAAGGAAAATAAGAATTGTTTCATCAATGTTGTTATGAAAGAGTAAGGGATTTTCTTTCGGGAAAATGGGGTAGGTTTTATAACATGTTGGAGTTCATCTACCAAAATAAGCAACGCTATCTTTCACTCTCAATCTTGCTTTCATCTATATGATGAATTCAGAGCATTTAGAACTATTTTTATTTGGTCTTCTGTTGTCAATCATCATAACGTATAAGTTACTTTCAGAATCTTGTATTTTCGTAATTCATCTTCAGTATTGAATTTAGGCAATTTGGAATGGGGTGTCTTAAGTTTATTCCTATTTTCTTTTCTCTTCCCTCAAGCTACTCTGGATACCAGTCAGGCATGGATTTTGGAAACTTTCCTGGGGATTTCAATAATCTAAAAGTTCAAGATGTGGGTGAAGGCAGTGTAAAGATCAGGTATATTTCACGAAACGATGGATCATTGGTCTATTGGAGTTTATTTGACCATATTTTGCAAAACAATTATGGTTCTTGTAACTGATAGTGATGCTATTCATGGCAGTTATTTTGCAGGCTTTATGAAGGAAGAATAGCTCAAGGCTCACTTAGAGGAACTCCAGTTATTTTCAAGGTTGTTTCTCTTAGAGCTGCTTTGCTATAGCGACTCCTATCATCTAATTATTCTTGTTATCTTCTTTCTCCATTTTGATCTAGATCACTCTAACCCCATGTTTAGTTCATCTTATTATTCAGAGGCTCTTTTACTTGTGGCAATTGATAGGCAGTAAATTCAACATGAAAACCACTAGAGATAATATAATTTTTGCTCAAATGTCTCAAAAATGGCGCTAATGATGCACTGCATAAGTGAAAAGGACTGATCCTTAATGACTTATCTTCACCATTAAATTTTATCAAGCAAATTATGTTTGTTTGAGAAGGGAAGACTATTAACAATTTACAAAGTATGCAGCATCATCTTTTGTTGATTCTTGATAAAAACAATTAAAGGGAACATGTGATTTTTGGCAAACAAACTCTAAGTGTATGATGGTTTGAGCAAGACCACGTTTTCAAGAGCCAAAGGAGAGTGAAATCTTCTTATTAATCAAAAGATAAATACATGTGTATACTAGCTACAAGAAAACTAAGAAAATGTAACAAACTAACAAATTAACAACTAACTATTTCCAGTTAGTAGAAACTGAAGCTAAACAAAAATAATAACTTATATCAAACTTAATATTTCTACAACCCGCCTCAAGCTTGAGCTTGATAAAAGTCAACCAAGCCAAGCTTGGAAACAAGATAAGAGAACATTAGATTAGTTGGAAACTTTATAAAAACACTTCTAAGTTGTTCCTTGTTGGATTCTAATAAAACCCTTCTTGAATTGCTCTCTAACAATATGACAAGCAATTTCCAAGTGCTTGGTTCGTTTATGAAAGCAAGATTGGTTGCAATATGGAGAGTTGCTTGATTGTTGCACCATAACTAGATAGGAGGAGATAAAGGATTATGCAAGTCTTGTAGAGTGTAAGAAATCCATAGACAAACAATGGCCCCTAATTCTATACTTCGCCTCAGTTGAGGATCTTGAGACTATGGTTTGTTTTTTTGGTTTCTAAGAAATGAGAGAAGAACCCATATAAACATACCAATTAGCAAGCGATTTTTTGGTTCGTGGGCAAGATGCCCAGTCTAAATCATAATAAGTCTGGATATCAAAGCTGGAGTTAAAAGGATAAAGAATCCTTTTGTTGGACAAAGCTTAAGATATCTGAGTACATGGAAAGTTGCATTCCAATGTGCTTCACATGGTTTGTTGACAAACTGGTACAATTGTTGCGCTACATGAGAAATATTTGGCCTTATCAAGTTTAGATATAACAAACAACCAATTAATCTCTTGTACTTATCAGGATCTGATAAAGGATCTCTATTGTCACTAAGGAATTTATGGCCTTTGGGTCAAGGTTAAGTGGTAGGTCTAACTCCCAACAAACTAGCATTTATTAGAATGTCTAGAGTATATTTTCTTTGATTCAAATAAGTACTAGAATGTAAGAAATCCATATACACCTCTTCTTGTAAATGACCATGTAGAAAGGGCATTATTTATATCCAATTGATGGATAGGCCAATGTTTGATTGTAGCCATAGCAAAAAACATGCTCACAATAACTAATTTAGCTACAGGAGAAAATGAATCAAAGTAATCAACTCCCTCAACTTGATTAAATTCCTTAGCTTCCAACCTTACTTTGTACCTTTCTAGTGTTCCATCTGGATTAAACTTTATCTTGTATACCCATTTAGATCCAATAGGTTTCTTTCCAACTGGTAAAGTTGTCAATTGCCAGAATCCATTTTCTTGAAAGGCAGTAAGCTCTTTGTTCATGGCTTCTATCCATTTAAAATCAGTACAAGCTTGTTTATAAGAAGTAGGTTAAAAAATATTTGATACATTAGTTAAAAAACCATATATGACTCAGAAAAAGGATAATTGACAAGGAAAGGGTAGGTTTGTGGTGTATATTGCTTACTTACAACACTCAGACTTGGAAGCTATACTAGTAGTAGGAGAAACAGCAGGCTATTGGACAATCACGACAAAGTCATTAAGCTAAGTTGGTCTTTGTTTTTGTTTGGTACTTTGTCTTAAGGCACATGGTGGTGGATCAATAAATTCTGGTTTTGGAATCAAAGGTGGAGATTGTGTTATTAGTCTAGGGTAGGGTTATCATTTGGGTGGGATCTAAGTGTAGTTTGGTGTTCGTGTAGGTTCAATATGATAAGGTTCTATATCAGCATTTGATGGAATGTCTAGTAAGGGTAATTGTTATGAATCATCTTTCACAATAAGGAAAAACATTTTCTTGAAAAATAATCTCTTGATGGAAAAATATTCTGATTTCTTAAATTATAAACGTTGTATGCTTTCTATCCTAGATAAAAACATATAAAGATGCATCTAGATGCTCTAGGATCAATCTTATTCTTCTTTGGTTAGGTATTTGCACCATAACGCAGGCAACTGGAACATTTTATCATGGTGTAAAGTGGTTTATGGTTTAATATTTCAAAGGGTGTTTTCCAATAAAGAATAGGAAAGTTTGTTATTGATATATGTGGCCATTAATATGGACTCTCCCCAGAATTTTGTTGGTAATTTGGATTGAAACATGAGGGATCTTGCCACTTGTAGAAGGTGTTTGTGTTTTCTTTGAAAAACACCATTCTATTGTGGTGTATACAGACAAATTTTTTTATGTGCAATGCCTTTATCATTGAGTAGTATTTGGTATTCAGTGTTTGTGAATTATGTATTGTAAGATAGAGGTTTGTATTTCTTGATCTCTTCATTGTATAGAAGTAAGGCGATATATACATATTTACAAGATTAGTTTATATATACATATTTACAAGATTAGTTTATATATACATATTTACAAGATTAGTTTATATATAAATATTTATAAGATTAGTTTAGGGATTGTAAATGATCAAGGGATTATTATCCCTATAATAAAGACTATAATCAATGACATTAATGCTCAATATGTAACTCTCCCTTAAGTTGGAGTATATATATTAATCATGCCTAATTTGTTACAAATGTAATTGATTCGAGTATTGTTTAGGGCTTTTGCGAAGATATCTCCAAGTTGCTCTCTAGTTTTGACATATTTTGCAAAAAAACAAGTTGTGTTGAACTTTTTGTGAAGTGGCAGTCAATTTCAATGTGTTTGGTCTTTTTGTGAAACATTGGATTAGAAGCAATCCTGATTATCACACCATACTTTTGTTGGTATTGAGGCTTTAAAACCAATTTTATATAATAGTTGATATATCCATATTATCTCACACGTTGTTTGCGCTATAGCTCTATATTCAGATTCTCCACTGGATCTAGATACAACATTATGTCTTTTTGCTTTTCCATGAGATTAAATTTCCTACCAGAAAGACATAATAGCCTGTTATACATTTTTTATCGATCTTAGAACTTGCCCAATCAGCATCTGAAAAACATTCAATGTGAGTGTATCCATGATTTTCATATAGTATCCTTAGTCCAAGAGCTCCCTTTAGGTAGCATAAGATTTGTTCTAAGGCCGTGCAATGATGAGCAGATGGAGAAGACATGAATTGACTTACAACACTAGCAGAATATTCAATAGCAGGGCGAGTTACTATAAGATAGTTTAATTTTCTGACCAATCCTCTATATTTTTCAGGATCTTCAAGCAAATCCCCATCTTTGGTAAATTGTACATTATGGGGCACTGAGTTATTGTATGGCTTAGCTCCCAGTTTTCCTATTCCAGCTAATATATCAAGTATATATTTTCTTTAAGATAGGAAAATGCCTTTCTTCCTTCTCGTTACTTCTACTCCCAGAAAATATTTTAGAACTCCTAGATCCTTTGTGTGAAATTGACAATGAAGAAAGATTTTTAATGGGGAGATGCCTAAGGAGTCACTTCCTATAATGACATTATCATCCACATACACAACAAGGAGAATAATCCTAAGTTTAGATTGTTTATAGAAGACTGAGTGATCAGATTTGCTCCTAGTCAATCCAAACAGTTCTAAAGCTTGACTAAAATTTCCAAACCAGGCATGTGGACTTTGTTTCAAACCATACGACGACTTGCGAAGACGACAAACTTTGCCATACTTCCCCTGGGCAACAAACACAAGTGGTTGCTCCATATACCCTTTCTCTTGGAGGTTACCATGTAAGAAGGCATTTTTAATATCTAACTAGTGTAAGGACCAATTGAATGGAGCTGCCATAGAAATGAATAGACAGAAAGATGTTAGTTTAGCAATAGGTTAGAAAGTATCAGAATAATCCACACTGTAGGTTGAAGCATAGCCTTTAGCGACAATTCGTGCTTTAAGACGGGCCACTAATCCATCAAATTTGAGTTTGACTGTAAAAACCCTTTTGCATCCAATGGATTTCTTTCCAACTGGTAAGTTTATCAAATTCCACGTACCATTAGCCTCTAAAGCATTCATCTCCTCTATCATAGCATTACGCCAACTAGGATGAGCTAAAGCTTCTTGAACAGTTTTCGGGAGAGATATGGAATCAAGTAAGGCAACAAAAGAAGACGCAAAAGAGGAAATAGGGAAGGTGCATTGACTTTTACCTTTGCGAAGAGCAATGGGGAGATCATCTGAAGTTAGATTTGATGCCAAAAAAGACACAAGAATGGAGCTTACATCAGGATGATTTCATCTTCTAGGCCAAAAAAGACACAAGAATGGAGCTTACATCAGGATGATTTCATCTTCTAGAATAGACTAGATGAATGGCTGGTGGTTGTGGTTGTTTAGTGGTAACGTTATTGATCTGATAGGTGACCTCATAAACTAATGGATCATCATTTCGCCTTTGTAGGTACTGAAGGAGTAGGAAAGAAGGACATATGTTTGAAAATGGTGACATTGACAAACATAAGATATTTGTTGATAGTTGGACAATAACACTAATAGCCTTTTGTAGACAAGAGTAGCCCAAAAAATACACATTTTAGAGATTTAGGATCTAACTTGGTGACTTGAGGGCGAGCATCAAATGGAAAAACTAAGGTGGTTAACTGCACTATCGAGATATATCTTCACTGTTTTAGCTCGGAACAACCCAAGACTTGGTTAGATTATTTACCATGGGCAGACTATTGGTATAATACTACCTTTCATTTAGTAGATAAATGTTCTCCTTTCGAGGTAGTATATGACAGACCTCCTTCCTTAATCACACGTTTTATTCTTGGAGAAACATTGGTGGAAGCTATGGCGCAGGATTTAATGAGTCGTGACGAAGCTCTGACACAGTTGAAACATCATCTGGAATGCGCTTGCGATCACATGATATGTTTTGCAGATGCCCGAAGGCGTCCTCATGACATTTAGGTAGGAGATTGGGTGTATTTGAAGATTCGTCCACATCAGCAAGGGTCCATGCCTAAGAGGCTGCATCTGAAGATGTCAACTCGATACTATGGACCATATTTGGTAGACTAGTAGGTTGGCGCCGTCACATTTCAACTGCAACTTCCTCCTCAGGCCCGTATACATCCAGTGTTTCACATGTCCTAGTTGAAAAAGGCTATCGAGCACTACCATCTTCAGGAAGAGTTACCTCTAGAGTTGGTCTATACTCCTGACTTGTGTACACCAGCCGCGGCCTTGGGTAGTAGGACACTTCATAATCGAGGAGCTGCCCGTGACCAATGGTTGATTCATTGGCAAGGCAAACCGTTTGAGGAAGCTACATAAGAGGACCAAGAGCTCATCTATGGCCAATTTTCGGAGTTTAACCTTGGGGACAAGGTTATTTCATCAGCGGGCTGTATTGTTAGGAATATTGGTCACAAAGGAGGAGAGTGGTTAGTTTATACAAGGAAGAAGAAGACAGGCTGTAAGTAGTAGTGAGATAGCTAGATATCGATATATTTTAGGGATTTAGGTTGTTAGCAGGAGATATGTATTCCTTAGGAGTTTGTTAGGATAAGTAAATATAAAATAATAGTCTATGGGGGAAGTGGGGTAGGCTTTTAGATTGGAAATAATTCTCGAAAGATTTCCTAATATTGTAAGGGAGTTTTCCCTTGTGAAGAAGGTTCTTCCTTGTTTCGAAATAATACTGAGCTATTGCTCTCCACCTAATGTTATTTAACACACGGGTACGTTAAGTTGAATTGTTACCTAACAAAAGTATTGCATGATTCAAAAGCAATACAGTTCAGTTTATTGTTAAGGTAAATCTGAGTAACAAAACAGGATTTGTCTAGAGCATATAATCTTCCTATCAAATATCCAACTGTTAGTACTTCCTTAGCCTGTTGGTCTTGCATTTCACTATGGGTACAAAAGAAAGTGAATTTCATCTTTGCTGTTTCTACAAGTTTATTGACAGATAATATTGATAAGAGATTAAATCTAAAATTAGGTACGTGTAAAGCATCTGTCAATGTTAGTTTAAGGTTCCATCTTATCTGTTTGATAGGCTTTATATGAGTTAAAAGTTGAAGTGCACATATGATTTGAAGCCCTTGTATCAATTGTCCAAGAACCTTTATCCAATAAAATCAAGTGTACTAATCAAAGGAGAATCAAGTTTTGTACCTACGTAGTCCTGTAGATGAGCAAAATTGACATACTACTCCCTGGAGCTGCTTTTCTGTTTAAGAATTTTGCCACTGTCATACTTGCAAGAGTTGAATTCAATTATTGGTCTCTTTATTATTCTGTTCAACTGCATCATCAAATGGTGTCTAAAATCATATTAGCAGCTCCAAGAACTTTTCCTTTTCCTTTCTTCACCTATAATTCTTTATATCAATATGGATAGCCATCAAACTTGAAGCAAGATTCTTTCAGATCTCCCTTCATATCGCAACGGTCACATGTCAATAGTTGCTTTTTAACTTTCTTGTTGGCATCTCCTCTTTTATTTTTACTTTTAGATTGAAGCTGTTGTTTGTGATTCACGTCTTTCATCACCATAGCTGCACTTTCTACATTTTCAGAGAAGTTTATGTGCATGGAGAGGATCCATTATCAATATCTGATTTTTAACATGTCGATAACTCTCATTTAACCCCATCAGAAATTGCATCAACTTGCTATCTTAGTTCAACTCCTCCATAGCATTTCCAATTCTGCAGTTACATCTAGGAATAGACTTTAAACATCCTAATTCATTCCGCAGTCTTTTAATATAAGTGAAATATTGCAACAGGTGTGTTACCTTGAATCATTGTGCTGATCTCCCTCTATAATTGATAAAGGAGGACCATTACACTTACCAGAGTGTTTTTCAAATTCCTTCCAAAGCTCATAAGCAAGTTGTAGCATACAGATAGGTGTCCACCAGCTCCTTAGACATTGAATTTAAGATCCAAGAAGTAACTATGCTCTCACTCTACCCCATGAATCATAATCTAGAGAATAAAAGTCTATGAAACCTAACTTTATCTTTGCCTTGAGTGCCATTTCATAGCTCTACTCCATCAGAGGTAGTTATTACCTGTCAGTGGATTTGTTACTGGCACCATACCAAGGTGATTATATCCTTGTAACATCAGAGAGTCATTGTTGTTCATCCTCAATCCATCCTCTCTCATTTAGTAGCCATGAACTACAATCGCAGAATCAATCACGATCTTTGATCTAGAATTAAAACTCTTCGTGGATCAAAAACTGCTATGATACCTAGGTTTTCAAGAACCAGAGGAGAGTGAATTCTTCTTATTAGTCAAAAGAAGAAAACATGTATATATACAGTAGCTGCAAGAAAACTAAGAAAACCTTTTGTCTTGTAACAAGCTAACAAATTAACAACAAACCATTGCCAGCTGGTAGTAACTGAAGCTAAACAAAAAAAATAACTTATATCAAACTTAATATCTCTATATTGTTTAGTTACTAAGCCTTCATTGGAGTCATCTCAGCAGGATTTGTTTCTGTCTAAAAATTGTTGTTATTTTTTTCCACGTGTTGTTTTAAATCATAATGCTGAATTTTTTTGAACTCTGGATGATCCCAACTATAAGATAATTTATCGTCAATTTCTTATCATTCCCCTCTTACATGGCTATTTCTCAACTTTTCCTTTAATGAAGTCAGTTTAAGCTTATTTGACTGCTAAATAGCCACTTTTCCATTATATTAGTTCCATAGTTGGATTATAAAAGATACAGACATTGAAAATATTTTAATAATGGATCTCTTTTATCTGTATCTTTGTTTAGTTTGTTATATGCTATTGTGCAACATGTGATGTCTATGGTCCATACATAAATTGTTCACTATTTTATGCAGACACAATCAGTTGGCCATACCCTTTTTCATACTTTGGGAAATTGTAACCTTTTGAGTGACTTTTCTACTAGTTTATTGAAGCATAGAAAATATGTGATCCATTTCATTTCTAAACTTTGAATTTTTCTCATTTTTCCTTAAAACACATTCCTGTTTTCCAGATTTTACTCAAAACTTCTAAGTTAGTTCATATTGTTGGTTATAAAGGTTTATCCAGGACAACGAGCTGGCGGCATTGAGGCTGATATGATGGCTGCCAATGAGCTCAATACTCATGCTTTACTTCAGGTACAGTAACAATTGTGTTGATTAATGTGAAAATAACTGTATACTATCATTCTTATTTGCAAATTCTTTCTATTCCCTTAATATATAGCATTTGTTAACATTAAGAGAAGAACATAATGATAGGCCTCCAGTTAAGCTTTTCTACTCAAGAAGGAAGAGAAAAGGGAAACAATTTAGATGAAAGGAACAAGGCTGGAAATTAGAGGAAAAGCCCATCATTCCTAGGATTGAGATTGAAGGGCTGCTATCCATGGTTTGTTATTTCTGCTTTATTAGTTGTCTATTTTGTTGCTATAGGATTCTAGAAGCTTCAGTTGGCATGGTGTTTATGGTAGGATGTCAAGTCTGGGTATATTTGGTTGGAAGAGGGTAGTGGGTGAGGCAAGCATCATATATTAGTAGAATATGTGTGTGAGGAGAGTGGCACCTGTCGAATGTTGCCTGTGATTACCATTCATATCAATTTTCATCTCTAATGAATGATCTGCTCTACTAGTAGTGGAACATTCCTATTCCTTTTCTTCTTTTCCTCTATTTCTTTCTCTTAAATCCTAATTCTTCTTGTTCTTATTCTACTGTTCTATTGAGGAAGCTAATAAATCTGGTATCATAGTCGGTTCCAGAACTTGGGGAATGCCAGTGACAAGGATCGAAGCAAAAGTAGAAAATATGTAAGAGAAGCTAATAGTGATTGAGAGTCATTTGTCTCACCTTGACTTCTCAGTTCAGTTTCTTCTTAAAACCAAATGCTGGACAAGGTCTTGAACGCCTTTCACAAGAGCACCATTTCTGCGGGGGGAAGCATAGCAGAGTTAAGGGGAATAGAACTCCCAACCTAACTGCAAGTCCGATGATGGATACGACTCGTGGAACAAAGGGATCTAGTACTCATGTTCCTGTCTGCCACAATAGGTACGATTGAAAACGAGAGATGCCCACGCATGATGGGGAGGGTGACCTGACCTAATGGGTCTTTCAGTTGAGAGGTAATTTGTAGT
Source organism: Erythroxylum domingense (assembly GCA_025594535.1). NCBI lineage: Eukaryota > Viridiplantae > Streptophyta > Magnoliopsida > Malpighiales > Erythroxylaceae > Erythroxylum > Erythroxylum domingense. Next base: position 13,043,788 of record JANQBM010000002.1, on the reverse strand, counting down.
GAATAAATTGAGCGAGGCAGAAAAGTTGGAGGTGGCAAGGGTTTACCTTCAGGGCATCGCCTTGGCATGGTTGGAAAGCGAGGAGAATCAACCCATACTGGCATAGGATGAGTTAAAGACCCAACTTTTGAGAAGGAACTTGCCAAAATGCAAGGGGACTCATTAACATCATCTCCTGTCATTGCGGAAGACATTCATGGTGATGCAGTATCAGAAGGAGATGTTAAAGTCAAGGTACCATCAGATCTGGGTGAAGACTGAAGATGTCCCAAAAATTGCCTTTCATACTAATGGGGGTCACCACAAGCTTTTAGTCATGCCTTTCGGCTTAACCAATTCTCCAGCAACATTTCAATATGTCATGAACGCTATTTTCACGCCAATGTTGCAAAAAGGGGTATTAGTTTTTTTTTTGGAAGACATTCTAATCTACTACAGTGCCATGTAAGCCTACTTGCAACATTTGAGGGAAGTTTTAACCATCCTTAAAGACTCATTGCTTGTTTGCTAATTTTAAAAAATGCTATTTCTACAGAAAAAGGATTGAATACTTGGTTCATGTTATAACTAAGGGGAGATTGTTTTGTCCTGAAAAGGTGAAGGTAATGGAGCAGTGATCTATGCCGAAAATTTTGAAAGAATTATGAGGCTTCCTTGGATTAGCCGGCTACTACTAACGGTTTGTCAAAGACTATGGTAAGATAGTAGCCCCATTAACAAACCTACTATAGAAGGATGCATTCAAGTGGAGTAGAAGCAACAATGGCAGGACAAAATCTAAAGAAGGCTATGGTGCAACTACCAGTATTGGTTCTTCCTAATTTTGATGAACAATTTATTATTGAGACAGAAGCATCAGGCTTAGGAGTGGGGGTAGTATTGATACAGCAGAATCGACCTATAGCTTTTTTCTGTCAAGCCTTAAAGGGGCGTGCTCTTCTGAATTCAGTTTACGAAAGGGAGCTCATGGCCATAGGGTTGAGTGCAATTATGGTAGTAGTGGACAAATTCAGTAAGTATGCCCATTTTGTTGCTCTTAAACAGCCCTTCATTGGTTCCCCTGTTGCTGAATTATTTGTCCAGCATATTTTCAAGCTTTATGGCTTCCCAAGTTTTATTGTGTCGGACAGAGATAAGGTTTTTGTAAGTAACTTTTGGAAGAAACTATTTTGCTTACAGCAAATGCAGCTATGACATAGTATTGCCTACCACTCCCAAACCGATGGCCAAACTGAGGTGGTTAATTGTTGCCTCAAAACTTATCTGTGCTGTTCTGTACAAACACAACCTCATACCTGGAGTAGGCAGTTGCCATGGTGTGATAATTGGTATAACAATGGTTTCACACAGCCATTAAGCTCACTCCTTTTAAAATTGTGTATGGAATGATCACCTCTTTTACTATGACACAAATCGGGGCATATGTAACTCAAGTGTAGAAGACCAGTAGAGAGAATGGAACTTGATGCTTAAAGAGATCAAGGAGCAACTAACTGTGGCACAAGAAAGAATGAAGTAGGCAGACCAACATAGAAGGGATGTCCATGTCCAATTTGGTAATCTGGTTTACTGGAAAATCTGCCCTTAATGTGGCAGGTCTCTAACCAGGAGGTTGAATGAGAGGTTATCCCCTACCCAATTGTTCAGAAATTGATCTGGTTGCCTATGGAATGGGACTGTCAAACTCAAGTATCATCTATCTGGTCTTTCATGTGTCATAGCTTAAGGCTGCTATTGGTACTAATACTCCCAGCTTAGAGATTCCTCCGGTGCTCCAAGCTGATTTGGAGTGAAAAGTTGAGCCTGAAGCTATTTTTGGGGGTTCGTCTGGGCAGGACTTTAATAACCCCACTAAAGTACTGGTCAAATGGAAGGATTTGCCCGACTTTGAAGCATCATGGGATCCTATGACACCATCCAACAACAATTTCCAGCTTCCCACCTTGAGGACAAGGTGAAACTCATCGAGGGAGGTATGGATAGGCCTCCAGTTAAGCTTTTCTACTCAAGAAGGAAGAAAAAAAGTGGCTAAACAATTTACGTGAAAACAACAAGGCTGGAAATTAGAGGAAAAGCCCATCATTTCCTAGGATTGATATTGAAGGGCTGCTACCATGGTTTGTTATCTCTACTTTATTAGTTGTCTGTTTTATTGCTGGTGGGATTCTAGAAGGCTGAGGTGGCATGGTTTTTAGGGCAGGATGTCAGGTCAGGGTATAATTGTTTGGCAGAGGGGAGTGGGTGAGCCAGGCATAATATACTAAGTAGAATGTGTGTGAGGAGAGTGGCACCTCTTGAATGTTGCCTGTGATTTCCCTTCTTATCAATTTTCAGCTCTAATGAAAGATCTGCTCTACTAGAAGTAGACCATTCCTATTCCTTTTCTTCTTTTCCTCTGTCTCCTTCTCCTAAGTCCTACTTCTTCTTGTTCTTATTCTACTGTTCTATTGAGGGACCTAACACATAACTGACTTATTTTATTTTTGTACCTCTTTTGCAGAGTAGTTCAAAACCAATCTGTCAGAATCTCTTGATGCTTGTTGGAGGTTTTGAGACGAAAACAGGGGAACAGGTTTGTCTTATAATGTCACTTATAAATCATGACTGTTGAAGTTTTTGGTATTTTCTTTAGGGACTATTTAGTTCATCCAGGAGTTAGATTCCACAAGAAATGAAAGATCATTAAATATTCAAATTATGATCAATACAAACAAGTTTGAAACTCAAAAAAAGGCATGAAATCATAAACTGACTACAATTTCTTTTGTTAATCTGGGATTCAAGAATGAAATATAGTACTTATTGAAAACCAGAATGAATTAGATTTCTTCTTGTCATCTTGGCCCTGTCCACAAATTAATGGAAATTCAAAATGTACAGTGGCTGGCTTTCCGTGATGATGGGAAATATAGTGCTGCAGACTATGCAAAAATCACAAGTCAAAAGATTTCAAGAAATCGTGTCTCAGAAAGTTCATGGAATCATTTTGAACTACAGCAAACAATGGAACGGAGGAGATATTTTGTTATTAAGTTGCTCCGTGGCACTATTAGTGGTCTAGCTTTCATGCATGCTCATGACAGATTACACCAGAGTCTTGGCCCTTCTTCTGTTATTCTCAAGTATGATGGAAATGTTTATTCTAGCTTTCCTCTTGCTCTTGTGCATATAGGATTTTTTTATATATTCACTTATGTCTGATGTAATTCCATTTCATAAATGGCAGTACTGTAGTAGAGAGAGATGCTGCTTACTTAGTTCCTCGGCTTCGAGATCTAGCGTTTTCTGTTGACATAAGGTACTTATAGTTTCTGTCTGTGGAATTAATGTATAATATACTTGATTTACTATTGTACCTTAAATACGCCATGTTGACTTAGGACTTGTGCTTTCCCCTGTGAACCTGAAACTATTCTACCTTGTGCGATGGGATTCTTTTCAAGTAGGTGCACTAAAGTCCGTCTTGACTAGGACACTTGGTGGATTCTGCCCTTTTTTCCATTCTCTCTTGTGTGACAGGATATTTGGCAGTAAATGTACAAATTCTCCCTCAATTGATTGACTGGATCAATTATTCCCTTTCTTTCTTTCGTCATTCTTAGTTCCATCTGCTGTTTTTGGGGGTGGAAGTATATATGCTCCAGTGGAGGTCAAAAAAAAGAGGATTTAATATTTTGTGTAAATTTAGTATAAGTTTTTAATTTTAATATAGATATATGAATTTTTTTCCCTACTAAAATTAATGTTTAAAAAGTTTCCCCTACTAACTGTTGTCTCTGGGTTCACCCCTGGCTGTGATCCTTGTTGAAATGATAGCTGAATCTTCAGCTATCTGTGTATCAAACATAACTGGCATACTTTCCTTGGCCCAAATTGCAGCAAAAACTTCATTAACTGATGGCAACTTCTCTTTTCTGAGAACCTGTCCCCCAACTTGATCAAATTCAGCTAGGAAGCTAAATATTCTCCCCCCACAGATTTCCTGGAGTGTTTTAGCTTGATCACTGTACTTCATCTTCATTCCCTGATAATGGTCAATGTGAAGTGAATAACCATTCATTGGATTATAGTATTAGTCATTGAGAGTGAAACTTGCTTTCTAGTTGATATCCTTATCTTGATCTCGTAAATAAGAGCCGCTTCTCTCTCCATCGAATAGGTACACTATGTTTGTCTTAGTAGTTGGTAGAAACATATAATTCTTACTGACCTTTGGTTTCCGTACCAGAGCCAAGACATAATCATTAAATCCTCTTCATCTCAGGCATTTGACTTTGGATCACTAGCATCTGTTCCTGTTGCATTCAATTGGTTGATCTTTCCCTTTCCTGTAAGGAATATCTTCTCAACCTGCTACTGTAAACAATAGGCAGTATGCATTCTATGAAGTTCTGTGCTGAGCACATTCTGTCCTTACAAAAACGTGGTTCCTAGTGAATTTAATGGCATGATCTCAGAAATTTTCTGATATTTTTTGAAATAGACATTTTTAACTATTTGAGGTCAAATTTGGGGCAGTTCTACTGTGAAACATTCAAGAAATTTTGATTGGTAATGAAGACTGATAAAGGAAGAGCCTGAAACCATAAAGAAAGAATTGTTTTCTCTTTCTTATCTACTGCTAATACACTTATGTAGTACATACACTCAGAAGAGCCTATATTTGATAGGTCAATTCCCAATAATTTCGTCCAAGGGATTTGGAACCAGATTGTATAAGATTTCATGAATAAGGCAAATTTTGTAGACGGGGAAAAGTAATTTCAGAGATCTATAACATTGTTCGTGATGAATAACACAATGGTCAATACAGCAATGGCCTTTGTTTTTTCTAACAATACTTTTCTTTCATTTTCATCTAGAAGGTTTTTGTTTCATTTCATCTTAAAGATTTTGTTTGTTTTGCTATTGATATTTTTTGTTCGTCTTGACTATTCTTGATTTTTGAAGGTTTGTTTTGATCTGCTTGTGAAGGTTCGAGAACTTGAGTGTTTCTCAAGACAATTCTTTTTAAGAGATAATAGTCTAGTGGTTCCATTGCAGATGGGTTGTCTTCTTTTAGGTCTTTTAGTCTGATGGATACTGTTTTCATAACTTTGCAAGGGAATTTCATTTTGATATTGATTCAAAAGGTGTTAAAAGTTTACTGGTGGGATTTTATTTTTGAGGGTATCAATTTGTTCAAAGAAATCAAATTATAAGGAAAGTTGAAATAAGCTTGAGATTTAACTCACTAAGTTCTATACGGATATAAGATAAGTTGAAAGATCTATGGCCAAACTTGATGAGGATGCTTGAGAAATTTGTTCTTTTTATTTACCAAGTGATATCTCGCATATATTGTAATAGTTTAGATATCTAATTGGTTTGTAGTGTCTTGTAATTATAAATAGATGGGTGAAACATAATTATTAATAAGGTATCTTATTGCTTCTTTTTTCTCCTACAATTATTTTGTTCAACTTGAGTACTTAATATACTTGTGTCTGCAATGGACGTGCTGCTTAGGATTTCTCAGTTTGAAGAAGATCGTGGAACACTTTCTGAAGGGCTTTGGAGAAGGGCAACAGCTGCAGGCGCCCTCTCATCTATTGAGAAAAGATCCTTTGGTATTGCAGATGACATGTAATTTCTTAGAAACTGAATTTGTTTCATCATGAGGCTACCTAGTTTAGTACTCCTTGCGTCACTAAACTTTCATTGCTTTCAACAGATATGAAGCAGGTCTTCTTTTTGCATACTTAGCTTTTGTCCCATTTTGTGAGGCAGGCATCATGGATAGTCTTTCTTTGCAAGTAAGCAACAACGTGAAGCATCCATCCGTTAACTTTTTCTGTTTTCATGTACTGATCCCTCTCATTTCATTTATGTAACAGCAGTAATTTATGAGCTTAGGCATAAAGGGATAAATACTGATATAAGTAAATGTTTGCTATATAAGTCAGTGCTTAGAGATGGTAATCAAGAAGGTAATCAGTTTTTGTCTGATTGCAGCGGCTTTTGGAAAGTACTTTCCGACTTGATCTTGAAGCTACAAGAGAGTAAGAGGCTTGTGCAATGTCTATAATTTTTCATGCATAAGATTTATTGGATGTGTATAAGATCAGTCTCCCTAATTTGGATTAAACTCAGGACATACTTAGTACATATATGGCAAGGATGGGCTTCTTTTAGATGAATTTAGTGTGCCCTGTTGTACATACTCTAGAAGTTACAGTCTCATTTGATGTGGTTTAAGTCCATGAGATCTTCGGTGGCCAAGTTCAGCCTGAGAATTCTCATTTATCAAAGACGGCTACATGCCATCAATATTTATAGGGTACTGAACATGAAATATTCTGTCTGGTCGGAGTAATCTGTTAATGTTCAGCAAATAAATTTTCAGTTTTGCTTTGGTCAATAAAACAGCAGGTGTTTATTTAGCTCTTCGGTATCATGTAAGGACTTGGTGTTCATTGATAAAACAGAAACTTGATACGGCTCTGGTAATTTTGTGGACTAGAAAAGAAAAGTTTCTTTGCGGGATAATTTTTTAACTTCACAAAAAGTAATCTTGCTTGCATGTTATTTGGTCTGTAGACATCCTTGTGTAATTTTCTTAATTTTGAGCAGGTATTGTTTAGCTGATGATCGCCTGGAAGAAGCTGTGAAGTTTCTTGACCTTGGTGATAAGGCTGGTTGGCAACTGCTGCAGGTTGAATTGATTTTTCAAACGCAGTAATTATTGTTCTTTTCTCAGTTCACTTTGCATTGCCGCAATCTAAACTATGACTGGATTGCAATAGCAGCACAGATATTATACATCTTCTTGCTCTAACATCATCAGCTGTTGCTTGTATGAACTTGTTAAGTTCTTGGGCACTTCTAAGAGTCATTTTTCACAGAAACTCTTGTCATGTTTTAGTTAATCTTAGAGTCCCTGTAGTTTCAAGTTTTTCCCAAATCAATCCCTAATGTTAATTAGAAAATCGAGCCTAGTAGTGAAAATTCTGTTGTTTGGATTTGATGCAAATAGTTATATGATTAAAACAAAGTTGATATCACATACTTAGAAATGATGGGAACCAGTAGTGAGTGTATGAATTTTGTCTTAGGAAATTCCTTTTCCTAGTTGAATATGTCCCGTGTGCACTATAGCTTTAATATTTGGGTGAAACACTTTCGAACTTCTTTTTAGCCAGTTCATTCTTACCAACTTTATTTCTTTTCCTTTTGGCTAATCAAGGGCCTAGCATTCGTTATGCATCCAGATGGTTACTTTTGTCCAGTAGTCACTTTATTTTGTTATAAGTTGATACTTCTGTGATGCAGGCAATGCTAAATCCTGACTTCCGTAAGAGACCAACTGCAGAAGCCGTACTAAACCATCCGTTCATAATTGGTGCGGTTCGTTGAGTTATCCACTTATTCGCTATGAACTATATTATAGGGAAAACTCGGAAATAAATCTATTTGTTTCCTTTGTATTCCGGATTCTCTTGTGAGAGAGCTGCAATAGCTTGCTTGTTACAGATTAGGCATAAATATGTAGGAAATTTCTTACTTTCCTTTACCTTTCCAAAGAACAGCTTGATGTACTGTTGGTGTGAGTGTGATGTCCTGAACTTATTACAAGTTCTTTAACGCATCACATCTTGTTACATCTTAAAGAGAGTTATACCCTATTAGCAAATTTTGTTTATAGTTGAGCAAAATCTAATAATGGTTAAAAATGTGCGGACACCTTTTTAGGGATGTATAATTTAAACTCCTAAAAATAGGACAACGGTGCAATATTTCATTCATTGCAAACATGAAGGATAAACAGCCAGGACCTAGGCAGGTGTCTTTTTTGTTAATATTAAAAAAAGTTCAAAATTAATGTCAGGTGGAGCCAAAATGAATCCAGACCCAATTACCAAGTCTAATTGGGATGGTTTTAGGCATCAAGAAAATGTTTGAATGAGCAACAATTTCTCTTGCCTGAAAATTTGACCTAGGTAACTGCAGCCTGTAAACATCTTTTCTGATTAAAAGGGAACATTGTTTTCCTTATTTATATATGAAGAAAGGACGCAAACAATATAATAATGAAAATTTTAGTTTCATTTTTCAGAGATATATGGAATTTAGTACCCCCATAATGGTGAATTTTCCTTGTTATTAGGATGAGGTAAATCGTAAATGCCTCCCAACAGGGGAGCAGATCGAACCGGAGTTTTTTTTTTTTGTCCTCATCCTACTAACAAGGAAAGTTCACCATAAAAAAAACCGGAGTTTTTTGAGGTAGCGACCGACTAATTACCCCATAGAGATCCTCTGTATCTATATGAATAAGAAAGAATGTAGTACAAGTGGTAATTCCAACTTGTAACGAGCAAAGTAAATAGTCGACTCCATTTATATGACGAATTTCCAGTATTTGATGCGAAAGAGTTTTCTACTTTTAATTCATCCAACACATACTTTGGCAAATGCCTGCTATTACATTAAGGACACACGCATACATACACATCTATGTATCTATACGTCTTATCGTCCAAAACATGTATCAATCAACAAAGGGATAATGCTGCCCTAAATATGAAAATTTTTCGTACAAATATAAAAATGTTAAAATAACTACCATAACCTGCCTAGAATAAATCCAAATACCAAGTTGACACTTGTTCAAAAGTTTCTTTTAACTTTTATGTGGAGCCAAGCCAATTCAAGTCTAACAACGGAATTACGGTCTCTTTAAACTCCAAATTTAACAGTGATTAAGCATCCTCCCCCTCTGCCATGGGCTCATCAGCAGGCGTGTTCAACCCAGTACCAATATCATCCGAGTAGTCATCACTAGGAATGGCAACAGATAGGATTCGATTCGAGTATTATTCTACTTATATCCATTTTCTATGACTCAATATATTATTTATTTAAAATTCATCAGTTTTTATGATTTATTTCTCATATCTAAATCTATTGGATTGTTCGGATTTTTGTATATCTATCGGGTTGTATAACATATAAAAATATAACTTCTAAATAGAAAATATAAAGAGTCATTTATGCTCCAAATTAAAATTTCCTTAATAATAATAAGTCAAGATTTTAATTTATATATCTTAAAAAATCATAAAATTGAAATAATAAAAATCATAATGTCTATTTCAAAGACAACACATATTTTTCACAATTAAGAACTAGAATAAAGACAGAAATATCCAAAGTTTCAAATTGTCTTTGCATCCATAACATTGAGAGCTTAAAAATCACTGATGGAATAACTAAAACGAAAGAACTCCTTTTACTTGGAAAATTTTGAGAAATAAAGTAAAAATTTTAAAATTGTTTCTTCTCAAAAAATATTAATATTTTATTATATTTAATTATAAATATTCAAAAAAAACAAAAAATATAGTTAATAAAAAATGGGTTAAGTATAGTTATCTATCGGTTCGGATTGTCACTAGACCTATATCTAAATTCACATCTATTTTTTAGCATCTATTTAAAATCCAATTAAAATCTATTTTTTTAACTTCTATATCTATTTTTTTGAGTCAATTAGTGCAGATATTAATCGGGTTACACACCGACTATCATCCCTAGTCACCATGAACCTGCTCACAAAAAAACGTGCACTGTAATACATGAATGATATGCCTTGTACATAGGTCTACATGACATGTTTGAAATACTTTAGAAGTAAGCAATAGAACATAAAACTAAGCCAGTAATGTAGGACATATCCCTACATTGCACTTTATACCTTTAATACAATATCTATTCACCAAAAACGAAGTGTTTGGATCATATCTCCTTCAACTTGCTAAGATCAAATTTTGGAGCCTTCAAAATCTTGACCTTTCGAATGTATATATTTTTACAGTGGGAACATGCTTGATGTGGCCGTCTCAATCTCTCTGCCAATGGTTACAGGGATTAACTTCTGCACCAGATCTCTCAAATCACTTGACGTAGCCTGATTAATCATGATTTCTCTCATCTTCTGGCGGATCAGAAATTGCAGAAAGCACAAGAACCAATCTACATTAGGTAAGGGTAACTAATGCAAGATCAATCCAAACTAATCAAGGAAGCATAATATAAATCTGGCGGATCTGACTGGGCTGAGCATGGCAGGAAATTCGGCAGCACATTTCTCCCTTAGACATCTTCTGCTCTGAAGCGAATCTTCCGGTAAGTATGATCCTCGTCACTTTGCAGACACTTCAAAAACCCTATGTTTCAGTCCCTCAGCACTCTGTTAACAAGAATCGGAAATAACCTTAAAGTTGAAAATTATGTTCTATACGATCTCAGTCGTACAAACGTGTGAGATCCACGTAAGTCATACAAATGTGTGAGATCCACGTAAATCCTACGCATTTATATAGCTGATAGAGTAAATACAAGGCAGTGAGTACAGAAGATCTCAATTGGTACGGACCTTGTTTCCTTGGGTCCTGCTGACAACCGACAAGGGTTTTCCCAATGCATTTACTGAGAAAACAGAAGGCGCCTACCAATCCTTCTTCGCAAATGAGTCTGCTCTGTTTCATTTGCAAAACCAAGAGAAACACCAACCAACAAAGACCAGATAATCAATCGTCATCGTCTCTTAAGTATCGAGAACATTCACATAAATAGGAAAAAGGGGCCTCAGGTAAGATAGATAGACTCACGCCTTCTTCTTGCCTCGCTTTTTGCCCTTAGAAAACAACACCCAGAGCCAGAAGACATCAACTAACCAGACCTAAACCCAACAACCCAGAGGGAGTCGAGATTTCCCAACGGCCATGTTTAACTTAGCTTTACTTCTAGAGTCAAGATCACCCTAGCAGTTGTATAATCTTATGTAACTTGTTGGGTAAGCTTGGCAATTTTGGCCAAGTACGATTGGGCTAGGTTTACCGGATCAATGGGTCACTGGTTAAGCCCGATCAGGCTATAGGTCGAAGTTGGGTCAAGAATAGGCTAACTCGTGGCTCGACCGAAATAATAAAAGCAACATCGTTTTGTAAATTTTGTATAAAAAATGGTAAGGATGGCTCAGGCCAAATTATACGTTGACCTGTGACCCATTCAAAGAAGTAATCTGACCCGACCCGATCTATTGACATCCTTATTGTTAGGTTCATATTATTGAATATTAGTTAATTTTCTAAATTATAATAATTTTGAACATCCATTTTATATTTTTAATCTAAAAATGTTATTTCATCTTATTAATTTTTATTTCGTTTCCAGCACCTATTACAAAGTAAAATTGTTACGAATAGCGTATTATTTATCGAATTTAGTTTTGATATAGTCTTGTATCAAATTGATCAAAATTAGATACTATTTTAAAGTGATTTTTAAATTTATAATCCCTGAATTTTTTTAAATTATAAAATAATCCTTTAATATATTGTACTATATAATTCATAATTTTATATCAACCTTATCTCCAAAAATCATAATAATAGAAATTTGAAATAACGACAATCTATTTATTTTTATTAATACTACTTTTCTCATATAAATAATAATGATAATTAATATAAAAAATCATTTAATAATCATACGAATATAAAATTAAGAACAATAAAAAGTATTTAAAATATTAAAACTCCTTCATAAAATAAACAATAATTGTATCAAAAAATTAAACAAAAAGAATAATAAATATCATTGATTCTCTAACTATTACAATTTACAACAAAAATTGGTGTGTTAAAAATAGCCAACTAGGAGTGGAAAATAAAACAAAAATATTTACGATTGTATATATATATTGTATGTATAGAATTTAACATATACATCAAATATAAATGAAATTAAAAAAGGAAAAATGAAAATCTACAACTTTATTCAATCAAATACCTATTCAGTTCGCATTGGCCTTAATTTTCATTTGGTACAAAATTATCGCCATTCGAACTAGCCTCGTCATCACCATCATTTAAACTCCTTGTATCATATGATATATCATACTTTTCCATCCAAAATTATCTTTGAAGTCACTCTCATCTATTAAACTTGGTTCATCAAAAACTAATGATTAAGGCAAATTGGATCTACAAAACTACTTATTCTATTAGGAGTCATAGTAAACAAATAAAATTAAATTATTAAGAAATTAGAAAAAAAATATATCCAACTTAATAATGATAATAACATACTTTTTCTAAAGTTCTAAATTGTATTAAACCAAGTTATTTAATTCTTTATGCTCCAATATATTCCTTTTTATAATTAATGAATTTAAATGTGCTTGAATTTCTTTCATTTCCTGTTACACTTAACACATTGACTCATAATTCGAATTACAAATTTTTGTAATTTTAGGATATCATTTCTGAATTGGTCTCACCAAGTAATTGTAAGATAATAAAAGTAGCATTATAAATAAAATAAAGTGATGATTAATTTTTAATAAGTAACAAAAGTGAAAAATATATATACTTGGGTTAAGTTTGTTTCTTTGACGAAGAGCAATTAGCATCCCAAAATCACCATAATTATCCTTATAAATCTCCATTTACATGTTTAAGAGATCCTGTATCATTTTGTGGGCAACAATTATTATAATTGTTAATATCATTCTCCTATTAATTTTAGTTTGTTTATAAAATTTTATTTAAAATAGACACTAGGATTCAAAAATGCCCCAGTTGCAAACAACAGAAAGTAAAGTTGTCTTTCTTATCTCTCATCTATGTTTGCAAGATAAGGTGTGTACAAAAAAGACATATTTTTCATATTGGCCTTGATTGTTTCCTTCACATTTTATATGACATCATAAAAATAACTCATTGTTACTTTCTTATCACTATCAGCTAGACGAAGTACCCTCAGCGAAGACTCACAAGCTTGTACGACAAATTGACAATGGGACTGAAATTCATGATATTTAAGTATAATTTTAAAAACCTTCAATCTAGCATTAGACTTAGCATGTTGAGATGCGACTCACTTATCACTTGTAAACATTTATCTTAAGTCGTTCTTCATTAGAATAAAATATTGAAGTGATAAGAAATTAATTGCAAATCTTATAATAGTATGACAATACAAAATTCCTATAATCGGGAAATCCTTTCTCATTAAACTTAAGACATATACACAATTATAGATAAAATTTGTCACCTTTTTTTCTTTTTGCACAATCTCATTAATAATTGAAAAATATCTTTCATCTCCTATATTTTCCAATATTAGGTCAATGCAATGTGCAATACTAAGGGCCTGTTTGGTTGGACGTTAATTAATAAAATGTAATAGGACGGAATAGAACGGTTTATAATAGAATGGAATGTAATACAGTGAAACGTTGTTTGGGAGGGATGAAATGGTTCATAATGTAATGTAATGAAATGTTATTTGGAAGAAGAATGGAATGGAATTGAATGGAATGTATAATAAATGACTATTATATCCCTTATATTAAATGGTTATTGTAGGAGGTTTATTATTTTATTATTAATTATATACAATTTATTATTAATTATATAAAAATATTAGTATTAATTATTTAATAAATTATATTATGTTATATTAAAATTTATTTTATTCTATTCTATGTGATTTATATTTAAAATAATTTATTTTTATTTATATAGAAATATATACAAATAATTAAAGAATAATTTCATATATATTTTCTATTTTCATTAATAAAAATTTTATTAAAATTTATTATTAATTATATAAAAATATTATTATTAATTATTTAATATATTTTATTTTATTTTTTCTATTCTATGTGATTTATATATAAAAATAATTTATTTATATTTTTATTTATATAGAAATATATAAAAATTAAAGAATAATTTTTTAATATATTTTCTATTTTTCATTAATAAAAATTTTATTAATTTTTATTTTATTATTAAT
>JANQBM010000002.1:13011223-13023276 GCA_025594535.1 Erythroxylum domingense | reverse complement strand
AAATATTTATTTATAGTGAAAGATTCAACTAGTATTAGAACGTCATAAAATCAGTTAAAATTAAATAAAATTAAAAATTTTAAAAATAATTAAAAAATGACTTTATATATCCAAAAATTTTAAGTTTAATTTAAAATGATATTATTAAATAAAAATTAATAAATTTTTATAAATTAATTTTAGTTTATAAAAATTTATTAATTTACGACAATTAGTTGATTAATTAATAAACTGATCAATTTTTAATAAAAATTATTAAAATAAACCAAACCAAAAAATTTAAAACTGAATTAAAAAATAGTTAGTTCAAAGATTTTACTGTTAAATCAACTTAAGCAATTTAATTTTTAAAACATTTGTTATCATTACGTTACACGCGTTAACAATAAGGACGAAATTATTCGTTGATCCGCCCGTGGTGGGCTACAAAATTCTGTAATTGTTTCTAGTGCTACTCGACGGAGGAGCATATGCTTCCTGACACTTGGTATCTGCTAATGCATGTGCTCCGTTAGACTGAGCATCTGATCCTTCATCAGACTCAACGTCTACATCGTCACACTCAGCATCCGCTGATGGAGCATTTGTTGCTTCTGACTGGGCTAGAGGATGACTTCTTGTGAAAAGACGGTAAATGAAGTTTGGGCACACTTTCCTTAAAAAGGAAATAAAATAAAAAAATGCTGACATCTTCGAGCTAGAGAAAATGGTACCTTGTAGACACAGGCTGCAACGGACGCAGAGAAAGACAACGGTGACCTGGAAGTTGTGAATACAATTGAAGATAAAGAGAGAATTATAGACACAAAAAGAGAGAGCTACTAATGTGGTAATGTTCGTAAAAGGCTGGTTGAAGAAATGACGATTCTATGAGAAATATAAATACTAATCGACTAAGGGGATCAAATATTCTTTTTCAGTTATGTATTCCTATCATATTTTATTAAATCTCATTCACACATTTATGTGGACTCCATATAAATGCAAGGATAAGATTTAATAGAATATAGTTGGAACACTATAACTAAAACAGAAGATTTGATGTGTCGGCCAAGTCAGCAGTCGTTAAATGCAATTTAACGTATCATAATGTAAACCTAGTTACTAATTAATAATTATTGCCTGTCTTAATAAACGAACTACAAAATTATAAGAATTGGAATTAAGTATCTCTACTAAAAAATATTTATCTATAGTGAAAGCCACGATAATTGATGATGCAACTTAATTAATAGTGTCCATTAGTCAATGCCGGCACCATAAGACCAACTTGTAAGGTGGCAGGCATATTTTCAATTATAGATGGTTTTTGTTTCTTTTTGTATTGTTTTATTTTTCAGCTCTCTTTCTTAAAATTATGCTTGTGGCTAAATTTCAAGATTTGAGTATTTATTGCTACAACTACTAACCACAATAAAAGGATACGGAGGACAATATTATGTGAGGAATTTAACTATCAAGTTGCCTAATGTGAGATTGAACGCTTGGAGAAAGAGGCCAGATAGTATGTATTTAAAAGCTCAATCGGTATTAGTGATGTGCTATAACATTTACGTTGGTGACCAGCCTAATAATGAATGTGACATGTCTTACAACTTATGGTAACTAAATAATCAACCAAAATTTATAGGGAACTTGTCTTATAATATCCCTTATAATGATACTTATAATTTTAGTTGGAGAGAATATTCGTACTTTGCTTGGAACAATCAGGCCATCCATATTTCAACAATAATAATCGTAAAAGAGGAAGCTAAATGTTAAGGAGCTCATAATCAAAGTCATTACTACAATCGAGGCTCACTTCTAGAGGACTTAAGCCTTCATCCATAACTTAAAGATTCAAATTAGATAGTTTGCTAAGCGTATCTCTGAAGAGCAACAAGGGACATCGCCTAATAACACTGGACCAACCTAAGGGAATAAGTGGATGCGATAATTTTGAAGACAAAAAGGAGCTTGAGATTGAAGAGAATGAAGAAGAACATGAAGAGAAGGTTATTGTACAAGAAAAGAAGGATGAGGAGGAAGAGAAAGAAGAGAAGCCAAATCAAAAGGCTATCGAGGAGTTGTCAGTAGTCACATTAAGTGAAATGTTCTCCTATATCTTATAGAACCAGTTACCCTAGATAATGGTAGATCTAGGTAGTTTTATTCTTCCTTACAATTTTGGTAGTTTTTTTAATTAAAATGACATTAGCAGAGTTAAAAAGTAGTATGAATTTTATAAATATGTGGCATATTCAAGGGCTAATGAGCCCTTGTTTAGGAAGAAGAGTAGAAACAAGACTTTAATTATAAATTCAAAATGAGAAAAGGGATTAAGGTGAAGTCTAACTAAATAACTCATAAAGAAGTACTTGTTAGGAGGCATCTAAACAATTTAGGCTTTTGTTTTAGTTTAGTAGCATTAGGAATTTTTAGCATTAGTTTTAGAATATTTTGTCTAATGTTTATTTTTTCACAAATATTTTTAGCTAGAATTAGTTTTAGACTTATAGGTTGATGTTTATTTTGATGTTCTTTTATTATTATATTTAGATTATCTTACCTATAATGAGATTTTTGCTATACTTTATAGAACATCCCTATATATCTCTAGATATTGAGCTTGCAACTAAGGAACCTCAATGACAAAATAAAAATTTATGATTATAGATGTCAGTGGACAAGACCAACAAATCTTATTTTTTAAAAGAAGTACCAGTAATCTTTATCTCCTTTTCATTATACTTTCTTTCTTCTTATATGCTTTCTTTATTGATGACAATGTACAACTTAAGTTTAAGGGAGGAAATTAATTGTTATACTTGTCAATTTTGTTATGATTAGAATATAATAAAAAATTATGGAAATGTTTCTTTAGAATATTGATTGAGATGATCCATTAAAAGTTTGGCTATCATTATAGTTTTAATTGTTTAGGCAATTACTTATAGTTTTGATGATTTTGTTGAGTGATATATGAATTCTTGTTAAGAATTTTATACATATTACTGAGTTATATATGAATTCTTATTAAGAATTTTTAGTGTCCCATAAAAAAACGAAAAAATGAACATAAAAAAAAGTGTTCTAATTTCAAGCCAAGGAAGAAGTTTGAAGTTAAAAAGTAGTGAATAGCCACTTAAAATGGTAATCTAATTGAATAACTGTGAGTATTCACTATAAGGTGGCTATTTTCGCACCAAAAGATTAGGTCACTTTTCAAACAAGCTTCTAAATGTTTTTAGTGTTAATTTTAAATTTATTATTTTTATTTTTGATTCAATAAGGGACATAAAAATATTTAAAATTTGAAACATCTTTCTCATATATATTCACTTTATGCATTAGGATAAATTTTTTTGGATTGGGTTAAGTTTGAAGGATTATGGAAGTTTGAACTAATTTGAAGTTTCTTAAGAGTAGAAGAGAGTAACTTTGGAGGAAAGAGAGGATTCCAATTAAGATTTAGTCAAGAAACATCAAGATTTAAGATCTATAAGAGCTCATTCTTTTCTTTAGTTTTCTCTATTTTTATTGTTAGTTTTCTTTATCTTTTCATAACCTAACTAAGATATTGATTTAAGTGAGATGAACCGTAGGACTTATTGTTTTGGATTGAATTCTTTGATTTCATTTAAGATTTTAGTTTTTTTAAGAATTATTCATGTTTATATTGAGTTGAATTGAATTATGCTAACTTTTTGATTTAGTTTCAAATTTTGTGCAATAGGATTAAGAGATTACATGTATGAATAGATCACAATATGAAAAATAAGGGTTGAATGGGTTGCCAGAGACAGTACTATATGATCTTTTTAGGTTAAAGTGAAATATATCAAGAGAATTCACAAAGTGGTTAATGCATTTTTAAGTTGCCTTGATTAGAAAGAGATTTTAGTCAATCAACTTGAGTAAAAGAGTCATATTTCTCGAGAGAGAATTTAGTTATAACTTAAGAATTCTTACCATTATACTGAACTAGGGTTAATCATTAAGTCAATATAAACTTAAAGTACAAAAAAGGTTCTAGTGAGATTTTTATTTAGATCTTATTTATCTACTAGTTGCTTTATTCTGGCTCATCATTTTAAATTAGTTAATTCTCATTATTATTTTAGTTTAGTAAATCATGTTTCTAGTTTAATCATTCTTTTTTTAGAATAGATAATAAAAAATTGATTAATATTAGTAGTTTTAGTCCTTGTGTAATTAATACTCGACTCACTTAATTATAGTATAGGAATAATATATGTCCTTGCCTAGGTGATTTTTTAGTAATTTTTGTGTTTCATTTTATTTTTTATCACATCAATCTGCTAGCTAATGCAATCTCAAGACACCAGATGCTAATATCTATAAATGCATACATATACTATAACTAAATCAAAATGATGCTATATGAAGGGCTTGAAGGAATATTTTAACACATTGCATAAATACATAAAAAGATAAATTAAGATAAGTATATATTCAAGGTAAAAGTAAGGACGTTCTGGGGACTCATAGTGATGCCGAGAGGAATTAAGATTAATCATGATAAAATATAGGCATAGTAGAAATGGAAGAACCAAAGATATTTAAGGGAGTTCAAAGGCTGAAATGGCATATTACAAGCCTATCGTAATCCCCGCCCAAGCCAGTTAACCATTATCTCGCCTTTTTTAAATATTATAAAGGCTAAAATAGTTTGAATGGATGAAGGAGTGTGGAATGGCTTTTGCGCAACTCAAATGGTACTTGAAAACCCACAAGTTACCATAAATGCTAATTCAAAGAAAAGACCTTCATCTTTATATGGTATGTTTTAACCAAGAAATTACCTTTACTAATCAGTGAAGAAAATGATACACACAAGCTTGTGTATTACTTAAAAAAAAAATCCCATATAAGACATAGAAAAGATACTTAAGGCTCCTCCATCCAAATACTCTAGCCCTCTATTTCTTTTCAGCTCTTTCTTCTTTCTTTCTTTGATGAAATGCAAAACAATCATAAGAAAAAATTAGTTTCCAAAGCTTCAAATGGAGACTGATTTTCCACCATTAATTTCTACTTTTAAAAAGTCAATTCCCTAAATCTTCATCCTACTCCTTCCTCCCCTTCCCAATCTTCTGCATCCCATCCCTCTTCCCCATCCCTTTCTACAACTATCCCTCCCTTAACCACTCTCATCCCTCCCAAAATTTCGGTTCCAATCGTCGATGAGCTAGAGGATCTAGGAAGACGTGGAAACAGGTCGTGGGAGATAACTCTGATTCTTCCTTGGTTTTCAGTCCACCTGTGGAGATTGAAGGTAAGCTAATGGTGGCTCCTAGTCTAGACATTCTACAAGCAAGAGCTAGGGCATGGGAAGCTACTCTTATTGGTTTTTTTATGGATAAAAGGCCTACTTTTTTATGATAGAAGCACGGGCTCAGAGAAACTAGAAAGGCAGAGGCATAATGGAGGTAATGCTAACAGAGGAGGATAACATAATCTTTACCTTCTCTTCTAAAACGGAAAAAGTAATTGAAGAAGGCCCTTGACACATCTCTCAACTCCTTTTATTTCTTCAAAATTGGCAACTGGGCATGGAATTAGAAAAAAATCAGAATGAAGAACATTCTTCTAAATGTGAATATTCCTGACATTCCTTTGGAATATTGGACTACAAAGGGTTTGAGTATGCTAGCTAGTTACTTGGGGAAACCAATAGTATGGATGGAAACAATGCGTTAAGGAAAAGGGTTAGATTTGCTCGACTATGTGTGAGTATGGACATCTCTAAGCAAATGAAAGACAACATCCCTATCCTAAGGTTGGCTAACGAACACTCTCTTAGAGAGGATAAAGTTACAGTAACATATCAATGGAAACTATCTCTTAAAGCTCAATACAAAGAATGGAAACCGACGGGAAGAGTCTTCACTAAAGGAGACTATTGGGAGGTGATGGATAAGGAAAAAAATATTTCTAAATACAACAAAGAATGTGAGGAGGCAGAACAAGTATCAGAAAATCATGTACTGGTTTAGGCTATTAATGATTCTCCTAAAAATGGGGAGACAATTCATGAGGAGAATAGCCCAGATTCTGCTCAACAAGAAGGAGTTCTTCAGAATCCATCCAATGACTTAAATCAGTCACAAATAAATAAGGGGGAGAATGTACTAGAAACTAGTGGAATTAACCCAACTGAAGGAGCTCTTGATGTTTAACAAAATGAACAAAGCCTATTGAAGGTTGAACTTCAGAATAGAGGTACTCAAGAGGAGAAGTTGGATCAGGTTATCTCTCGGAAAAGTAACAGGAGTAGTAGGAAAGGCTCCAAAGGGAAAAGTAATCTCCTATAACTCTGATTATATAAAATGTACATGGAATAAATAACCCTTCCAAGCCTAATGCAATAAGGGATTTTGTTCTAAAGGAAAAACCTCTGGTTTTTTGTCTTTTGGAAACTAAAATTAGAGAAGTTAATATGAATAAACTATGTTGTCTAGATAGCAAATGGCAGTTTCTTACAAACCACCAAAGTCATGCCTATGGAAGGATTATTATTGCTTATGATGGTGATTGCTTGGCAGTGAAAGTTCTGGAAACAAGTTAATAGCTTATTCTTACTAAGATTTGCTTTAAAATGGAAAATTCTTGTGTTTTAGCTACATTTGTTTATGGTTTTAACACGGTGTTTCAAAGAACTAAGCTCTGGAATTCTCTTCGAAGAATTAATGCTTCGATTAAGGCTCTATGGTTACTTAGTGGTGACTTTAACACCACTCTATTCAGATTAGAGGCGGAAGAAGATTGTAAATTACTCAACTATTCTTCTGATATATTTGATTGTATGCAGGAGGTGAAACATACAGATCTAAAATCTAAAGGCCATAGGTTCACTTGATCAAACAAACAAAGCTCTATTTGGCACATTAAGAAAAAGTTGGATAAGGCTATGGTTAATGTGGAATAGCTTAATACTTTCTCAAAAAGCTCTACTAAATGCCTAAACCCTGGAATTTCCGATCATACTCCTATAAAGAATGATAACTTGTTCACCGCTACTAGAATCCACCATCCTTTTAGGTTTAACAACTTTCTGGTAAATATGGAGGGGTTTTAAGAAGCAATAATGAAGGGTTTGGAGGATAAGTTCTATGGGACTAAACAGTACATCTAAATCCAAAAGCTCAAGGCTCGTAAACAGGAATTGAAGTCACTTAACTCAAAGAGAGGTCAGAACTTCTCAAAGGAGATAGAAACAGCTAGAGATAAACTTTCAGCTATTCAGAAATCATTCGGAGATAATCCCACAGATGAGACTCTAGCTATAGCTGAAAAGGAAGCCCTTAAGAGCTACTTACAATTGGTGGATAATCAATGTTCTTTATTGAAGCAGAGAGCCAGAATAAATTGGTTAAAGGATGGGGACAGATGCATAAAGTTCTTTTTTAATTTAGTGTTAGCTTACAGGAATGTTAACAGAATCATTTCCATTAAAACTGAAGCTGGTGAGGTTGTATTTGGACAAGATGGTATTGCTAAAGAAGCCATGAATTTCTACAAAAACCTTCTAGGCTCATAAGTTTCCCCACCAGGATTGGGATCTGATCTTCGGCAGTTTGTTTCAGGAAAAATTCTTGAACATGAGGCTTCTTTGTTAATAAGGCCAAATAAAGAGGGTAATTTTTGATATGAATGGCTTTAAGGCTCTGGGTCCTGATGGTTTGAATGGGGTTTTCTATAAAAAAAATTATAGTAGTCTGGGGGGAAGTTAAAGACGTCGTGTATGAGTTTTTCCTAAAAGGTGTACTGCTCAAGAAGATAAACAAGACATTTCTTTGTCTGGTCCCTGAAAAACTCCAACCCATCTACTTGGAGCGAATTCAGAACTATCTCTTGTACAAAGTTTCTCTATAAGATCATTCCTAAAATTTTGGCAATAGGCTAAAGGAGGTTCTACACTTACTCATCAGTGAGAATCAAGGAGCTTTTATTAGCAGTAGGGATATTGGGGATTTCTAGTGCGGGAATTTTTGAAAGGGTATAATCGCAGCAAAATCTCCCAAAACTGTACTATAAAAGTGGATTTACATAAAGCTTTCGATAGTGTGAAAGGTCATGAAATTTCCCTATAGGTTCATAAAGTGGATTTAAGAATGCATTACTACTGCTTCCTACGGAATATTGATAAATGGGAGCCTTATGGAGGTGTTTAAAGGAAAAAAAGGACTTAGGCAAGGGGATCCTCTGTCTCCTTACCTTTTCCTAATTTTTATGGAGGTCCTTACTCAACTGTTGAAGCTTAACACTTCAGAGGACTCCAGATTCAGATACCATTCCAAATGTAAGAAACTTTCTCTAAATAGCTTATGTTTTGCAGATGATCTCATTGTTGTAAGAAACGTTAATGTCCACTCAGTCTCTCTTCTAATGAGTACTCTCAATAATTTTCAGGAGATGTCAGGTCTGTGTATCAATCTTCATAAAAGCTATTTCATACTCTCTAAAAGTTCTTCTCACCTTTCTAATGCCTTGTCTCTAGCTATGGGTATGGAAAACAATTCCTATATCATCAAGGAGGCTTAGGTATTGTGAATGTATCCCATTAATTGAAAAAATCTAGAAAAGATTGGGGTCATAGACTAATAGGGCCTTATCCTATGGAGGGAAACTTCAGCTTTTGAAGTTGGTTATTATGTCAATGCAAAGTTACTGGTGTTCCTACCTATTTCTCTCCAAAGGGCTGATTAAAATAGTAAAAAAAAAACTAATGAAGCAATTTCTATGAGGGAAAGGAAATGGTAAAAAGGAATAGCAAAAGTTAGTTAGAAGAAAATCTATTAACCGAGAGAGGAAGGAGGATTAGGCTTAGAGTCAATCTCCAAGAAAAACATATTACTTATAACCAAGAGGATTTGGAGAATCCTAAGTGAAAAATAACCTATGTGGATCGAATGGATCCACTTTGATATATTAAAAGGTGAGAGTCTTTGGGCTCTAAGAATCAAAAGTAGTTACTCTTGGTTCTTCAACCAAATTATTAGAATGAGGGAAGAGGTTCAGTAGTACATAACTTGTCAGATTAAGATAGGGGAAAGAATTTACTTATGGTATGACAACTAGACAGGGCAAGGAGCTTTAATTCATATTCATTTAGCAAGATCTCTATTGGAGAGGTTACCTAAGAATACTAAGCTCCATGAAATTATTAGAAATGAAAATTGGATGTTATCTTCAGATGAGATTAGACTCTTGCTCATTCCACAATTTAGAAGCCTCAGGGAGAGAGATATTTACTCATAAAATGGGATTCCTATTTCAGAAATTATTATAAAGGAAGCTAAATAGTTGAGGGATGGGAAAACTAATGGAGTAGGATGGTAACCCCTGATCTGGAACAAGGTTCTTAGACCTAATGCTAGTTTTCTTCTCTAGCTAGCTATGTTGAACAGGCTCATCACTTTGGATAGACTGAAGTTCCTCTCCACCTCTAAGATATATATTCTTTGCAACCTAGAGGATGAAACTAGATACCACCTCTTCTTTGATTGTATCTTTTCTAAAGAGGTTTGGGCTAAAATCTTTAGTTTATGTGCCCTTAGGTTTAGCAGAATCTTGGATATCCTACTGGAGATACCTCATCTGCATATTTCTAAATATGATAGGGCTATTATAATGGTCTTAGTAGCTACATGTTTTCAGGTAGTTTGGAATGAAAGGAATAGCAGAAGGTTTAAAGACAAATCTCATTCTCTACTATCTCTTATAAAACTCATTATTGCGAGCATAAGGGAACAACTGATTATAAATCAGTTGAACCTACACTGTAGCAAAGGAATGGCTCTCACGTGGAGAATATAGTCCTCTCTGACTATTTCTAATTCATGCTACTCAACAAATGTTTCATACAATCGGGGTTACAGTTTAAAAGCGAACAGAAAAGAAGTGATTTCCAATGTATAAAAATTTCTGGAATCTAGCAGATTATTCATTCTCCTACTCATGGAAAACTACTGAAGTATGGGTAAATCTGGACTCACCTGTTGTAAAGGAAAGGGCTTTCTTAGATTTGCCTCTTCCTTATTCGCATCATGCTTAAAGGATCACCACTGTCCCTCAAGATACCTGTCATCAACTTATAGTTGGTTATTCTGTAGAGATTCACAGACATAAAGAATGGAATCACACGGAGCTGAATACATTTACCTGAGTCGAGATCTTCCTTACTGTTTTGTCTCCGTAGAGCTGAGCCTCTAGAGAGTCTCCTCCCTCCTCTGAAAATAAAGCAAGATCTGAACAGTTGAAACACAAAATAGTCATGCCCTAATTGCTAAAGTCTTCTGAACTCGAGTTTGCTACCTAAGTTGAGTTCTTACTTGTGCGAAGAACTAAACCAGAGAAACTCCATGGAGCCACCGCTAGCCTTGCCATTAAAGCATCGACTCTCATCCTCCCAAATTGAGTAAGAGCTGAAGATTCGAGAAAGTCGTAGATTATTATACCCTAAATGTTAAACGACTTTGCCCTTTAACATTGTTTTTAAACGTCGTTGTTTTGCTTCACCTATATGTATTCAGTGTATTAAGCGGGTCTATCTCACGTGGGAGAGACCCTCTCCTGATGTAATCTTCTCTATTCTTTAATGAATTTTTAAATTCTAAAGAAAAGGTACTTAAGGCTCTAAAAAGTGGTTTACATGCTCCTTATTTCAACTAAAAAACCTTATATCATAAGTCAGGCTCATACAATCCTCGTATGAATAGACTTAACATTAAGACAAGTTCTTTACAAACTTAACACGTTGGGACAACTAGTGAAAAAGGCAATCATGTTAAGAGAATTCGACATCAAAGACACCTTTAGAAGCTTATTGCAATCGCAGATCATCACTTGTTTTATGGTGGAAGCAACATCCTTGTAAGAGTGAAGAGGAATAAAATGAAAAAGAACACGGAAGTTTGGGCAATATACATCAATGAAGCAGTAAAAGAAAGAGGCATCCGTGAAAGATATTTAAAGGCCCATTCAACTTAATTATCCAATATGCCATAAGGTTCATATTTAAAATTTTAAATTATAAGCCAAAATATGAAGCATTATTGGAAAAGTTCTAGATTATAGAAGCACTTCAACTGAAGAGGTTAAATGAAGTTATTAAACCAGAACACAAGTACTAGTAATGAGTTTATTATTTTGATGAGAAGTAATATAAGAACAAGATGTAGTTATAACTCAAGAATACAGTTCATAAAGTTGATAAAGAAAAATTGAAGTTTACAACTCTCGAAGTAAAGATCAAGTCAATAACAAAAAGAATCAACACACATTAAGGTCATTCTATATTTTTTAATATTAGTTGTAATCTTATTTAGTCACTTTGAGAATCTTAAAGGCTCACTATGTACAAACAGTTTATCTTACTTCATTACATACGTTTTTTTATTCATTAAGAGCTATTAAAGCTTTTATTTTTTAAAAGAAAAGTCTCTTGATCTTGCAAACATTCTTTAAGGGAATTTTTGGAAGTTTTCTCTAGTTATGATTGCATTAAACAAATTAAATTTGACCATTTGAATTTATTAAATTCATAATTTTGGCGAGAGAGATCGATCAACCAATATAGATTAGTGGTTAACCAATAAAGGTTAAATGTGTAACATTACTAGTATGGTGATGTGGTCAATCAATATCTCTCTCAAAGTATTCGACTAATATGTCCTAGAAGTTAACCAATATATAATGGTTAGTGAATATTATACATTTTGATGAACTAGTATATTAGAACTGGCCATTATAACAACTATTCTTTTATTCTAATAGTTATTAAGGGTCCCAAAATCCTATAAATACATATTTTTCTCATTGGTTCTTACCTCAAAAAGTATTTAGGTTTCTTATACCATTTTTCTAAATGTTTATCCAATATTTAAGCATTCATTTTGTCATTTTTGAGTGAGTAGGCCCTTCCAATATTATCAAAATGATAAAGTAAGATATCTAAAGTGGCAAACTTATATTGGGGTCTTACTTATCGTACTTAAAGGTGTTCCAAGTGGTATTAAGGTTCTTCTTCATCACTAAGAAAGATT
>JANQBM010000002.1:12994946-13006412 GCA_025594535.1 Erythroxylum domingense | reverse complement strand
GTGGATTCTATGAAGAGTCGCATCCTGTCCTTCCAATAATGATAATCTTCACCATTGAATGCAGGAGGTCTTGTGACAGAGGCACCGTCAGCTATAAAAACATGTGATTCAGGCATGAATCTTTGTCCTCACTTTATAAAGGTGGTTCTTGGAAACCAAGCTCTGATACCAATTGAAGTAAATCACACGTTAACATATAATTCACGTACAATATACGATATACACAAGAAGGGGGTTGAATTGTGTATTCTTTTTGTGAATAAATTTTTTTAAATATATCTTGTTAAGAACTTCTCTAACTATTAAAAGAATACCACAATAGTTATACAAAAATAGTTACGTAGTTAAATCGCAAATAACTTCTATATATTTGTCTAAAAACAAAATAGAATAAAGTGAAAGGATAAAAGATAGACACTGTGATTTTTATACTGGTTCATCCCAAACTATGGGCTATGTCCAGTCCTCAGAGTTCGTCTGAGTTTTCACTATACTTTGACAAATTTACAAGTATTCTTTCTTCCCTTCTAGAGCCTCTTCAGTTCTCTTACACAAAGTATTCTTTCTGCTATCTTAGCCTCTCTAGGCTTTTACCCTTTTTTTTCTCTCACTAGAAAGATATTGTGAGCTTTTTGTTACAGTAGGGTTTGCTCTCTAGTATCGCACTTTTGAATACATAAATTTTCTTTGTAAGTAAACACTTGAAAGCTCAAAAGATTAAAAGATGTAAGATTGTTCAATCTTCGACTTCGACTAGTATATATAGCCTATGTCTCCAACTGCTTCTTGAATCTTGATAACTGCTTCTTTATTCTTGTAGAACCCATTATTCAGTTGAGTTCTGTAACTAACTCCAACTAACTAACTGTCCGATGTACTATCGTATCTTCATCTTTGTATCGTCTGTGTTTTCCTCTTCTTCTGTGTTTTTACTTCTTCTGTGTTTTCCACTTCTTCTGTGTTTTGCGCTTCTTCTGTGTTTTCTGCTTCTTTTGTATTTTGTGCTTCTTCAGTGTTTTCCACTTCTTCTATGTTTTCCACTTCTTCTGTGTTTTCACTTCTTTTGTGTTTTTCACTTCTTCTGCGTTTTGCGCTTTTTTGTGTTTTGCGCTTCTTCTGTGTTCTCCACTTCTTATGTGTTCTCCACTTCTTCTGTGTTTTCTGCTTCTTCTGTATTTTGTCTTCTTCTGTGTTTTCACTTCTTCTGTGTTTTTCTGCATACTTATCAAACTAGTTCATTTATTTCTAACATTATTATTATTTGATTATCACCAAAATTAATAATCGTGACTTAACACAATGATATACATCATCGTGTATAGTTCCCGTGTAAGTCTCTTTTTCTATGCAAAATCACAGATTCAAGTGTTTTTGAAGATATACTACATGGTCATATATATTCTAGAAACCCTAGTTTTTACTGCAAAAGGATGTGAATTGAGGCAAAATAAGATGAGGCAAGATTAGTCAACCATCATACTAGTCAACTAAAAAGGGAAATTTAAAATTATGATTTATTTTTTTAGTTATTATTCTGTATATTTGTCTTTGGTTTTTTCTGCTATGAGTAGGAACTAATATATTGTGATAACAATATAATTTGATCTATTATTTAATGCAATTTTATTGATTGATTTATTGAGATTCCATTATGCACTATGTTCTCATTCTAATATATCCAAAATATTAGTTCATGATTTAATTTCATATGATTAAGATTAAGAAATCATTTTATGTGGATAGATCTACCATAATTGGAAGCAGTTGCATGAAAACCTAAAGATAGGTCAACATAAATCTTCTAGATTATGGTCAAACCTAATAGTGAAATTTACTAATCAATAATGCAATCATAAGGGTTTTAACTAGAAAGATTTATGTTAATCAACTGATGGATTAGTTGTTAATAGTCTTGAAAAAGATATTATCATAAGATAGGAATTTTCATGGTCCAATAATTAATAATTCAATTGGATGGTAAAGGGTTAATATTTAACAATTCTTAAAGGGATTCATCACCTAGGTACTATTATTTGATATCAAATTTTCTTAATATTTTCCGTATTCTGAGTTCATTATTGTTTTCAATCTTAGTTTAATTTGTTTAGCTTAATTCTTAATTAAATCCATAATCTGATTTGACAGTTAGATAATAGGAAAAGGGTAACTACTAGTATTTTCAATCCTTGTGGGATCGAATCATACTTGCTTACTACACTATCCACTTGCAATTTTAAAATTGGTAAATTCTTATAAGTATTAAGAAAAAGTCAATCAAGTTTTCAAGGATTAGAAATATTAGGAAAACCTAGCATTTATTAAACTAGACATTTTTGTTTTATTTTATTTTATTGATTGTCTAATTTTCTTATTCTCACAAACATTGACCCTGTATTCAATTTATGACCCGAAGTGATCCAGCTAGCTTAACGAAAGAAGATCAAAAAATCAAAAGAATAGCTTGTAGCTATCTCTGCAGAACATAATTGAGAGAGTTCAAGCTAGATAGACAAATAGAGGACTTGGGAATGGCTGACCAACCAAGAACTATGTTTGATTATACTGGACTAGACTAAACAGGAGCAGAGTCCATCATTGTCAAATTTACTGCGAAAGCTAATAACGTTGATGTCAAGCTAGGTATTATATAGAAGGTACAATAGTTTGTCCAATTTGGTGGACTACGAGATGAATATCCAAATGCACATATCTCAAATTTTCTGGAGATCTGTGACACTTTCAAGATCAATAGAGCCAATGATATCACAATAAGACTATGGTTATTCCCATTTTATTTAAGGAGAAAGATAAAGAAATGTTTAAATTCAATGCCAAGAGCATCACTCACTATATAGGATCAAGTGGTAGAGAAATTCTTATTAAAGTATTTCCCACCAGTGAAGACTGTAAAATTAGGGAACGATATCCTCTCCTACTCCTACGTTGATTCAGAAGCTTTATATGATACATGGGAGAGGTTCAAAGAGATGTTAAGTGAATTCCCACATCATGGTCTACCATTTAGGATGCAGATCCAAATCTTTTATAATGGGTCGAATTAGAACACAAGGTAGTCAATAGACGTAGCAGATAGGGGTAATCTCAATAATAAGACACCAAAAGCAATCTATGACCATATTGATTACATCGTAATGAATAATTACTAGTGGTGTTCTTCTCGAGCCAAACTTAATAAGCCAGTGGGGGTGTACAAAGTGGACACAGTGGCACAGCTAGCAAATTAGGTGGAACTGTTAAGCAAAAAAATCAATAGATTGATGATGAATCCATAAGGTTAAGTTATGCAGTGTAAGGTGTGCAGGTTAGAACATTTAGGTGAAACTATAAAAAATTATAGCCCAAGCATGTAGATTATATGGGAAACACTCCTAGATCCGAAAAAATCCATACAACAACACATACAATCTGGGATGGAGGAATCACCCTATTTTCTCTTGTGAAAATCAAGGCCAAGTAAGGAATAAGCCTCTACTGGGATTTCAACAACAAGCACCTCAAGCTAAAAGGCTACTATAGAAGAGATGATGATAAAGATTGCTCAAGATTATAATGTAAGACATCAACGAATGGAGGCTTTTATACATAACATATCAAATCACCAAATTAGTATCTAAAAGACCACAGGGAATTTTGCTTAGTACAACTGAAAAGAATCCTAAAGAATGTGTAATGGAAATCACCCTTAGGAGTGGAAAAGAGTTTCTAAAAGAAGAAGGAGAAAATAAGAAGGAGGATATGAAGAATCAATGTAAAACTGAAAGGTGGTTAAGAAAGTCAAGGAATATCAACCTTCCATCCCTTATCCTGTTAAAGTGAAGAAAGATCGAATGGATGCACATTTTGGTAAGTTCCTTAAAATGCTTAAGGTACTCCAATTTAACTTACCTCTTGTTAAAGCTCTTACACATATTCCGCAACATATGAAACTTTTGAAAAAGTTATTATCAAACAAGGGAAAGTTAGAGGAGATCTCAGTAGTAAAACTGAGCGGAAGGAGTTTACAAATTCTGAAAAGGAAACTACTAGAGAAGCTTATAAATCTAAGAAGTTTTACTATCCCTTATGAAATTGGTAGTTTAAAAATAGATAAGGCTTTAGTCAACCTAGGGGTCAAAATTAATATGACTCCTTTATTCATTGTTCAAGAAACTGGGATTAGGTGAATTAAAACTTACTAGGCTAAACGTGCATCTAGCAGATAGATTAGTACAATATCTTAGGGGAGTTGTATAAGATATTCTTATTAAGGTTAATAAGTTTTTCCCAGTTGATTTTAAGATTCTTGATATAGAGGAAGATGTGAAAGTACCTTTAGCCCTACTTTGACCCTTTTTGGCAACTCCTAAGTCAATAATAGATGTTGAAGAAGGTAAGTTAATATTAAGGGTGGAGGATGAGGAGGTTAAAATATCTAATGTCATTAATCTTACTATTTAATTTAATGATGTAATTGAATCCAGTGAGTCATGTAATGATTCATTATTGGAAATTTTACAGGATTCTACTTTTAAAGGTCTACTAGAAACTTTGCAAGGTCTGGGTAGTAAATCGAAGGAAAAACACGACAATAAGCAACAACAAATAGCTTATTTAGAGGTCATGGATCCTACCATACAACTGCAAAAACCCCATCTTTATAAGCCACCTTGAGTATGAAAGGTACGTCAAGCTAACAACGTTAAACAAGGGCTACATAGGAGGCAACTTATGAATTAGGATAGGTTTTATTTTAAATTCCATGTTATTTGGTTTCTATTTTATGTTAGAATAGGATTTTATCAAGTTTTGATGTGTTTTTAGGTTAGAACATTAAACATCCTGAAGAGATTGTGCATAATTATTGTGATAGGGTATGCGTGTTGAAGTTCTGTAAATTTGAGTGCAAAATTTTAAAATTTTTCTAACCATTTTTCATGTTGCACACATTTACAAAGAGCTACATGCTTTCTAAACACACTAGTGCAGACTTACACGGTTAGATACATGCCTGTATAATAGACCGGGTAAGTCTACAATAAATTACAAGTCTATAACTTACGCAGTTTACTTTCCACGATAACTTTAAATTTTCCCCACCTCTTTAATTTTTCTCATTCTCTCTTCTCTCTTTAACTCTCCCATCATAGCCACTCTCACTTTCTAACCTATTTTTATCATTTGTCTTGCAAATTAGCAACACCCAAGTAAGTATTCTTATTAATTTAACTTGTTTATGCATGAATAATTGAGTGCTTTATGATTTTTAGGGAATTTTCACCCAAAAAATGCTAGGGTTAGTCTTTTGAGATTTTGTGAAATTTTGGGTGATTTTGTGGTTAATTTTGGTTTAATAGTTGAATATTATCCATACATATATGAATTATTGGCTCAATACGATACATTACATGAAATTTGGTTAAAATTTCACTTAGAATTGTGGTTTGTGTGATTTTGCTCACTAATTGTTAAATTATAATGACTTTGTATGAAATTAGCATTAATTAGTTGTTTTTAGGATTAACTGAAGTTATTTTGTTGTTTACTTTTATTTTAATTTTGATTTTTTGTTAAATTCAATGCTTAATTTTTTTAATTTGGTGTAATTGTTAGATTATGGGTTCTGATTTCAATTTTAGGATTAATTTTGTAATTAAATAATTAGATTAGTTTTATTAGTATATTTCAATTTTGTTATTAATTAGATTATTAATTTTAATTATTTAGTGTTAATTTTTATTTTACTTTGCTTTATTTTATTTTATTTTATTAATTCTTTATTTGTGTTAGATTATTTATTTGTGATTTTGCTATGTGTTTAATTTTTTTTCCTAGTGCGTTTTCACGTTTAACAATTTGGTAAGCATAAGAAATAAGTGTAAGGAAAGGGTGTTTTCATAATTTATCTACAAATTTCTCACATATATTTAAAGTTCCAGGCAAAATGGTGAGACCATAAAGAATAAAAGAAGTACCAAGAAGGCGACAATGAGGAGAAGGGTCCTTTAGAGACTTAAAGGGAGCTTGTAGAGTCCAACCACTAGAACAAGCTCTGATGCTACTTTTTAATGCTGCAACACATGAGCAACAATATCAATGGCTCAAGGAGAAGACTTTTGTAATAGGCTACAACATTCACTAAGAGGCATTAGGGCATGCTAGTTTGGTCCAGCAGGTTTGAGACCTTATCAACTTTGGAGTATGGTCCTAATTTTTTGAGCTAGTAGAGCCCTTATACTGAGAGTTGACCCTCAAGATTCCTTCACATTCTTTATGTAGAAAGGAAAACGCGACTGGGATCGACCAAACACAATTTAATTCTGGCTATTAGGAGTGATGGTCTGAATGATTTATTCAGAGTTTTCTGTCATTATGGGGCTATACAAAGATTCACTTTTGTGTTAGATTCAAAGAGTTTTTTTATAGATGATTGTGAATTTATCATGTCTACAAAAAGGTTAATGAAAATATAGTTATACTATTTAGTAATAATAAGTAAAGATATACTACTTATAAAGATAATTCACATTTTTAGTTGTTGAAGATATAGTATTCTAAGAGCAGCTCTTTTTGGATATGAAAAGATAACAATTTAATTTATAAGAATTTGATATATAAAGATATAATTGAAAGTTACTTACTATTTTAATCCATGTATATTGATAATTACTAAAGGTTTTTAGTATTTAAGATATCTAATACTGATGTAGTATTATGATCTCTATTATTCTATGTATAAGTTAATATTTGAGCTCAAAGTTATATGGATATTAACTTTATAAGTAAATCCTAGCTAAGGATATATTTTACATAGAACAATATTATCGTAAGATTTGAATGGTTCTAATGTGGCATAATTATAAATCAAGCCATAATGCATTTTTCATTCAGTAGAAATGATTATCTGAATCAATAAGTTCTTCTAATGAAACTTGATATAGTTCTTTGCATTTTTAACTCCGTAATGTAATATGGAATATTAAACCCATTAGGCATGCAAAAACAGTTAAGGTCTACTCAAAGATCCACGTACGTGCTTATACAATTTCTCTTAATTATGATGATAACTGTGATAAAATTTGCAAGTTTTAAACAATTTCTAACTATAAGGAATCTTATAAAATTCCCTCATTAATCCACTATCATAGTAGTACTATAATCATCATATGAAGATATAGTATAACATACTTAAATGATTGGCTTAGAAAAGTGGGAGAGGATTGGTTTATGCCTTGCATTTAATTGGTTTGTTATAGTTATAATGACATAATTATTTAAAGACATTCTTTATCTTATACATATTCATATATATATGATAAAGTGAATGAGATAAATGTATATTGTACATAAAATATGATGAGATCATAATTGTTAGATCCATATTACATTTACGGTATTATGCATAAATTGTTCCTAGTCATTGTCCTATTAAGACTAGACATTAATAGAACAGAAAAAGACTAGCAGCTGTTATATTTCTTCCATATGAAGAAAGTAGTTAATCTCATAGATTAAATTATGGAGATACTTAAACAAACGTTTTAGTGTTTTTTAAAGAACAAATTCTTTAAATTATCCCCATATAAGAATTCTATTTAGAACATTACTTGTATTTTTATGAAAATTCTCATTATGATAATTGTATAAGTGGTCCCTTTATTTGAGACCTCTAAAGTAACTCGTATAGGAATTGTTATCTTTTCATATTACTTATGACATATTCTAGTCAAGAGTAGCTTAATTGATTAACATTAGACATATCATAAACTATATGAAAGTAGTTGAGTGATCAATAGAAGATTCATCACCCTAAAGTAATTATGAAGAATATTTTGTTGTTCTTGATTATTATTGATTTGAAAAATTCTTAGATCAAGCTGGAATAACACTTTGAAAATAGTTTTCAAATATTATTAAAAGAATTAATTACTAACGGTGAAGACTAATATGATTAAACTCAAATAAAGTAAACTTTAATTTCAAAACTTATGTCTAATTGGAATATTTTATAATAAAAGGATTTATTATACAAAAAAATCATGTGCAGAAAGGTTAAACAAAACAACTTTAATATTCCTAAATATTTAAGTAGTTATGATGCATTGTTAGATGTCAATCATGGTCTTTGGATATAAATTATTTAATTACAACATTAAAGATCAATTAAATTGTTTTAATTTATATAATCTTAAATATGACTTAGGATTATAATTTATATTCATTGCTAACATGTTTATGAACTTTATAGGTCACTATAAAGAATGAGATGAAAAGAGAAAAAGTAATTTAATCAAATTGAACTTGATTGTAAAATTTGAAAAACTTTAGAATTAAATATGAGATGTTTAATAAATAAGGTTAGATATGAGATATGAATTGAGCTCAATTAGTATTTAATTATAATTAATCATAATTTTAATTTAAAATTTAATTGAAATAAGAGGTCTAAGCCTTATTATAAATGGATTCAGACTCAAAGAAAGTTAGCATTTCTTATGTCACTATAATAATTCAGCGCAATTTATGACGTTTTTTGAAAAAACGTCTCGAATTGTACAGAGTTTTCTTGACGTTTTAAAAAACGTCTCAAAAACTACTCATTTTTTGCAATGATTTATAATGACGTCATAGATTTGTAAGACATTTTGTGACGTTTTAGCAGGAAAACGTCACAAAATGTCTAACAAATCCATGGCGTCATTATAAAACGTTGCAAACGTCGCAAAAAAGAACCCTTGATGTTTTTATAGAGAAAACGTCGCGAAATGCTGACCAATTGTTTTGAGTTCCTCAAAGAGCAAAACTATGTCATTTATTTTAAAGGACAAATGATGCCGTTTTGGTTTTAAATACAGAGCCCCCCTCCCCAACCGACGTCGTCCCCCCTCCCTAAGAAAACGATGTTGTGTAAGTGTAAGTAGTTAAGCCATTCTAGTTCAGTGGAAAACGATGTCGTTTGGTATTTAAAACCAAATGATGTCATTTTGGTTTTGTTAAAACCTACCTGATTATCTTTCCCCCTCCAATCGACGTCGTCTCCCCTCCATCCTAAGAAAGCGACGTCGTCTCAACTTTGGTGTCAAAAAGAAAATGTGAAGGAAGTCATTTTTCGTCAATCCTGTCTACTGCTGTCTTGTTTTCCCTTTCTCTCGAGCCACCTTAGGCCATTGATTTGTTTTCTCATTGCTGACGTTTATGTGGGTTATCTAAGTGTTGCTGTCTACCATTGTTTTGTCTTCTCAGAGTGCTTCTGTGTTTTGGTGGAGGTAATTTGTATTTGACGATTTAATCTAGTTTTGAGAGTGTTATTGCATTTGTTTTGATTATATGTGGTGCATTTGGATTTGCATTGTGTTACAGTAGTTAATTTGGATTTGCATGGTGGAGGTAAGTCATTAAACATTCTACCTTTGAAGTGTTCGATGAAAGTCGTTCAGTAGTTTTCATAATGTGATTGAGATTGTTTGAGCAACTCGCGTAAAACATGTGAGATAACAAGTAGGTGCTTAAGTTGTTAAGTACGATGATTGATAGCTAAATTAAATCTCCATAGGAAAGCCAATTGTTACTTCAGGAATTGATTATTCTCTCGATATAACTTATTATAGGTTTGCAACCCTTAGTAAAGATTTTAATTGAGCAGATGCGAACACCTAGGTACTTGAATGAATTGATTCCAAGTTCAAGTTTCCAGTTTCATGTATGAGAATTTTTAATTGCAAGATAAGTAAATAGAGCTCTTGTCAAGGTTATATTCTAGACCTAATATTTCCGTGAATGATACTAAGGATCTCTTCAATATGTCAAATGACTCATTATCTACAACTCATAGTATTAGTAAATCATTAGCAAAAGCAAGTTTTGAGATTTGGAGTTCCTAACATCTATTGTGATACTTAAAACTCAAATTCTTATTGATAAAGGGTGGTGATTTTGTTCAATATTTTCATATCAATAGTAAAGAGAAATAGGGATAAAGGTTCCCCTTACCTTATCCCCTATTTGCTTTGAATAAATAAGATGGCTCACCATTTATAATCACTATCAAGGTCATAGTAGTTAGGCATTTAGTAATCCATTCTAAAATAACCAAAAGCTTGGAGAGCATCCAATATGAATTCCCAACTAATTCTATGAAAAGCCGTAATGAAGTTAATTTTCATTACATAACTCTTAATGGATTTGTTGCTAAAGTGACCCCTACAAAACTCTTGAGCTATGCAAACATTGTCTCTTATATTCCTACCTTTAACATATGCTCCCTAACAAGCATTTATGAAACTTTTGAGAGTTTTTTTTACCCTCTTAGCTATTATCTTGAAGATAAGTTATTAAATGAAAATGCCCAGTAAGTTCCAAAACCTGTTGAGTGGAGATTGTGCCTCTCATGGATGCTTGGATATTTTAGGGAATTGATTTATCCTTATAACTTCTTCCAAATAGGTTTGCAAAGTAACCTTAAGCCATTAATTTCATATTCTCCTAATCATTTACCATTGTACAATTTAGTGCTTTGAAGCAGAATATCTTGGCCTTATTCCTTCCCCCTTTGATTATGTTATGAAGGGCTTTGAGGAACACGATTGTTAAGATGGGATTTGACTATGTTTGTATAAAGAATGAAAGGCCAAAAGTTAATATAGTGTGCAAGAATATGGATGAAGAATATATGCAAGCCTTACATAAGATACAAATGCTTTTTAAATTAAGACATTCCACGATTCTCATTCTTGCTGAAGATTATTTGATAGTACAAAATTTGATTACTAGCAGATTGTGATACTTGTTTTGCAAATATGTGCAAACATGTTTGACGTTATAATTACATAATGTGAATATAACCTAAATATAGATGTATGTAGGTGCCATATTCCTTGGATTGTAGATTTTCAGTAGACCTTTACACTTGTCTTTACTGTAGACATGTCATCGAATACATCACACTTCGGTCTTACTTCACCCGGACCCATCACTTCAAATTTATGCCTTTCTTGAGTAGTCTTATTATACATTTACAGTCTAAAGGTTGATGTAATCTGAGGAATAGTCAAGCTTAAGATTGCAAATGTTGTATCAAATTTAATATTTGAATTGATTTTGGTATGGTATGATATTAATAGAACATCCTTTTGGATAATTTTTTAAAATTCAAATAATTTTCAAATATTATAAAATTATAAATAATATACAAAGTTTAGTTCTAATTTTTCGTAAGGATCCTGCATTCATACGTAAATAGAGAAATGAAATGTCATATTTTGCTTAATTTGTTTTATAACTTTTTTTATTACTCTCTCCCTAATTCTCTGTATGGTTTATTAAATAATAATACAAATTATACATATTAGTATATGTAGAGCAAAGCTAATATTTGTACGGATGTCTTAGCTTGGATTATGTATTTATCAAAATCTTCCTTCTTTTAAATTTTCTAAGTTGTTAAACAATGGTTTAGCCCTTTCTTTATCT
>JANQBM010000002.1:12969336-12980906 GCA_025594535.1 Erythroxylum domingense | reverse complement strand
ATTACTTCTCTCATTGGTCTTCTCATAGACCCGGTTCCTTGATCCGACCCGTTATGTGGGACCGGGATGTTACAAAAAGTAATATTTAAAATAGAAGTGCTTTATAATAAGTGAAACAGTATGTACGAAATAATACATAAGTAACGGTAAAAAATTCTAATAACTATATTACCAACACCTTCAATCTTTGAATCCTAATCGACGTAAGAGACCGAATATGTCGATTACTCTAGGTGAAGAAACATCTCTTTAATTTAAGTTTAGAGACTTCAATATTATAGATGCAAGATCTAAACTCATTCCAATCCTAATACATCTATCCCCTTTAGCTTCAAATGCAAGGAGTATACTATCAAAGTCACCCAAAATTATCCAAGGAGAGTTAATGGAGCCATAGACATCCTTTAGAAAGTTCCACTAGCCATATCTATTAAAATTCTAAAAGATGTCTATTAAAAGTAACAGACTAGCCATATCTATTGGAAGCCTACATAAATGAGATCTATATTGAGCTAGAACCCAATAAGTCAACATAAAAGTGGATACATTGAAGAAAAATTTAAGAAACCATTGTTATCATTTAGTGAGGCCTAAACTGGTACACTAACTTCAACAACAACCGTAGGGGACCATGACTTACAGCCAATACTATAACAAGCATAGGGGACCATAACTTACATCCAAAACCATAACAACCATAGGGGACCATAACTTACAATCATAATCAAACAAGCATAAGCTGAGGAAGACAATAAGCACAAAAACAAGAAGATTTAGGGGACCACACAAAATATAAAAGGTAGACAACAATGGACCTACCATGATAAAATGTTGACCTCTAGATATAGACAACAGATGAGCGTGTGAGTTGAGCTGCTTAGTGTATGCGATGAAAATAACAATTAATTATAGTCCAGTTGTCTGAGGAAGAACACACAGGGATTAGGGATGAGGAAGAACACACAGGAAAGAAGAGGAAAAAAGTGTGAGATGAGGGATTGTGTGGGAAAAAGATGGCAGATTAGGGATTAGGAAGAAGAAAACGATGTGTCTCCATAATTGTCCAAAAATGCTGCGTATGAGAGGGGGTATTGAACAAAAGTATGTGTCCATGTATATCCTAAAACTCTGCGTGTGAGGGGTGGAGGGAGAAGCTTAGTTTTGTCCATTGATGTAAGATCTACCTCTATGACACGTCAGCGTCTGATGGGTCCCACATCCATGAAAGTTTTAAAAATATCCACTTCAACATTTAACGAGCCACGTTAGCAGATGACTAACTGTTCCCTAACAACGTCAGTGCACATGATTCAATCTGAACGTTTTCCAAACCTTGGGGGTCTGATTTGAATGTTTGATAAATGTTAGCAATTTGAACACTCTGAAATGTAAAGGGCTATTTTGTATCTCTATGAATATGCTAGGGGCTAATTAGCCCTTTTGGCCTATATGAAACATATATAGGTGTATAATTTTGAAGTGTTTTAAGAACAAAATAAGTATTTTTTGGAGATATTAAAGTGAATTTAACTTGAAACACGATCCTTTAGAAAGCAAAGTTAAAGATACTAGCAAGGACACAGCCAAGACATAGTCATGTTAGTATGGTGGAAGATTTTTTTAAGAAAAGCACAACTTAGAACATGAACATTTTAGAGTTTGTGCCTATGTACAAACAAAGGCATAGAGTTATACGGCTTAGTATACGAGTGTGTCAAAACTCATGTCTATATGTGAACAAAGATTGTGATCTTATTTGTAATAGGTTGTTTTACCTGAAAACATATTTTTGGTGGATTTCAAACTATGAAAGTATTATATTAATTATTATAGTCATGTTTCAATTGGGTTAAATTTTGTAAGGGATAAGTTATATAAAAATTTTCAAACTAGAGTTTACATTTTAAATACTTTTTATAAACCTAGTTCTATAGAAGTAGAAGAAATTTGTAATCCTCAATGTGGGATTCAATTAAATGGTAAAATTAGTAGTTCTGAACTTTTGATGAGATAGATACACCCAATTGGCTAAACCTTGTTAAAAATCTTCTTCTCTTCTTACCTTTTTCTTTCGTGCTAGTCTATTCTTACTGCATATTATGTCTCAATAAGTAGTATCAAAGCATTATTAAGGCAATAGTGCTTCAATTGCAAGGTTTGAAGTCAAAAAGTTCGATAAAATAAGAAATTTTGAACTATGATAACAAAGAGTAAAGGATTTGTTAATGCAGTATGATATGTTAAAAGGGTTGCAAAAGAATAACCTAAAATATATGGATTCATTTAGTTAGGACCAGTTACATATGTGATTAGTTGGAACTATACAACTATGTCTGATAGACAAGATCATGTACTATGTTATGGATATACATCCTTCATGGAGATACAGATGAAGCGAGAAAGTTGATATATGTTAAAGTCTCTCACATACAAGTTATATATGAACTAGAGATTACAAGAGGTTACAAGTGCAGGAGGGAATATATCTAAAATAGTATGTCAATGTGTTCAACTAAATAGTCAAACCAGATAAAGCTTAAGGTGACTATTATAGATGAGGATAAAGAAATCATTTTGTTTTATTCCTTAGCTATTTCTTATGAACATTTAGTTACC
The DNA here is from genome assembly GCA_025594535.1 of Erythroxylum domingense. Lineage (NCBI taxonomy): Eukaryota > Viridiplantae > Streptophyta > Magnoliopsida > Malpighiales > Erythroxylaceae > Erythroxylum > Erythroxylum domingense. The sequence continues at coordinate 12,978,290 of JANQBM010000002.1, read as the reverse complement.
ATTCTCATATTGGTAAGGAAACAGTTGGTATAAAGGACATAATATTGCATTATTAGTTCACAACTAACAGAGACTAAATAATAGTGAAAGCTCTCAAGGTGAGAGGTTATCTATGAGAAGATCATAGGATGAAGAAGAACAAGGATGGTTCATCTAAAAGGAGTTATATATCTAAACTCAAAGGTAAAATGACAACCTAACAATACAAATAGGAGCTGTCACGAGGGACTGTTCAAATAAGAAGGAGTAGGGTGACGAAAGAACCTGATTTCTTTGAATACCTCTCATGCAAATGATTTTGAATATAAAATCAATAAAGATAATATTAAGGTGGTAAAAGGTGAGATAATTATGATGAAAGGGCCAGAACTATGTGAAAAATCTATAATTTGATAGGGAGTATATAGATGGAGAAGTTGTAGCAATAGAGTTAATAGAAGATATTACTACATTATGAAACATACAAATAGGTCATCTCAATGAGGAAGGAATGACATATCTTTATAAGGGGAGCTTATTAAAGGGTGACAAACACTAAAAGTTAGACTTTGTAAGTTTCATATGCTTAGTAACAAATCTAAGGTTAACCTTTAAGGATTTAGTGTTTAAAGAGTAGTATATATTTAGACAAACATATAGAGAGGACGTGTTAGAGTTAATAAAGAGCAGTATTGGTTCAAATGTGTTATAAGTGGAACTATAACAACTTACAACATATGTAAAAGGTGCTAGAAATTTTTGTTTAGGGATGAAAGAAAAATGTTAAGAGAAGAACATTAGTACATTATTCACAGATAGAGTGAAATGCACTATCAAATCACCAATTAGATGTAATTAAGAAGAGTTAGTCTCGTACGCACTTAAGATCAGTAATGATGATCTAACTACCTTTCATGAGACTATGGATAGTCAAGAGTAGGATAGACAGATGGGTATTATAGTAAAATATGTAAGGTTTCACAAGCTCAAGAGACAGATTACATCTAGAAGATCTTGTTAGAAAAGGTTTATATTTCAGAGAATTTAACTAACAAAACTTGATACTATGGAGAAGTTCAAGATTTTCTTGAACTTGATTAATCTCTCGTGGTGTTAAACCTAGATACAACCTAACTTATGTAGATTATTTTTGCTGAAATGGAGATTATTTTATATAACTCATATATAAGAATGTACTTAAAAGTGTTTCTTAAAGTGTGTTGGCTAAATCACTAAGGCAAAGATTGTTACATATAGCTCATATATATGAATGTGGAAGCTTGAAGTGTTTTGACAATAAAACAGGAGTCTCTTAGAAGTCTTTAGGTGAACACGACCATTTATCAGGGTGAGTTCTTCTCTGAAATACAAAATGAAGATACAAGTAAGGAAACTACTCAAGGCATGAGCATGTTAGTGTGGTTGAGGTTTTTCTAAAAGAGGATATGAACATGTTAAAGCCCATATACATATACAAATAAAGGAAGTGAATTATACAACCTGTGATTGTACTAGACCTCATTTCCATATGTGAACAACAGGTTGTCTAATAATCTTGAAATACATTTTTAGTAAATTGTAAACTCTAAAAGGATTCCAAGATATATTAAAGTCATGTTTGAATTAGATTGAATATGATAATTACCAATTTGTATAAAATTGTACTAGCTAGACTTTATGTATCAATTTCCTTATTGTAAACCTACTTCTATAAAAACAAATTTTCAATTTTCAATATGATATTAAATTGAATAGTGAAATCAATTATTCTTAAATCTTGAGGTCATAATTATATCTTATTGACTAAGCTATGTTAAAAATATTCTTATGTTCTTATTGTTTTTAATACAACTTTATTCTTCTTATACTTGATTTCTCAACAATCTGTAATTATTCTATCTTACTTAGCATAAATAATGCATTTTTATGAATGAACTTTTATAAGCTTGATATTAATCATTTTTTATGTTTGAAACTCAATAACTATTTCAATAATATTAACAAGTGAACGTTGGTAGTTAGACTTTAAGGAAGTACCTCTAAGGTAGAGCAAAGCTCTGTTTGGAGAAAGAGCTTCTTTAAACAATACGAGTGGGTTCAAAGAGAAATTTTTTTTTGGCTATCATATTTTATTCTTATTTTTATTTTTATTTTCTTTTTTAATAATTATATTTAGATTGATTTATATTTATAATTTTCAAGTAATTTTAACCATAAGAGGAATATAAATTATATGTTCAATTTTCCATATTGATGTATATACAGTTTTTTATTATTATTAGATTACTAATGTTATTCTTTATGTTCAAATTCTCCATTTCTTTAATACACTCTTTACTATATTATTATTGTTGTTTCAAGTTTATTAGCTTCCATTATATCATTGCTCTTAGTCGCATGTCTATCCAAACTTCTCCTTCCCCCATTGTCCCAAAAAAGAACCCAACAACCATCTCTAAAATGCTACTTTCCTTATGGAACTAAAAAAAACCTAAAGTTTCCCCTAATCGAAACCCGAAAACACTTTTTATAAAACCTACACACCATCTTCTTTCCTTCTCACCAACACTGACTTCCTTGCATTAACCCCCAAAATAACCCACGGAAAACAATCCAGAAATGCAATTGAGAGAACTACATGGAGTTCAATCGTCTGGGCAAGCTCATATAGTGGAATCTAAAAAGGGAAAGTCGATTTAAGCACCATTGGATGTTCTATAACAAGGCGCTAGAAAATGGTGCTCTTTGCTTGTGGGTTTTTTCTTAGAAAAAAGGCCGGCATTCCTACTATTCTAATGATAGGCCAACGTAGCTTGGAAAAACAGGTCTGGAGAGCATAATGGTGAACGAAGATGAGCTTTTCATCTTCAAGTTCAACACTGAAGAGAACGCATAGAAGGTGCTCGACACTGGGCCTTGGCATATGATGGGGCACCCAATTCTCATCAAGAAATGGCAGCAGAGAGTCGCTTGGGACAGAAGTAAGTTAGAATCTATCGCTTTATGGAATAATATAGATAGAGTGCCTCTGGAATATTGGTCATCTGAAGGATTAAGTTACATTGTTAACAAAGTTGGTAAGCCTCTAGAAGTTGACAAAAATACAACTTTAATGAAAAGGATAGGCTTTGTAAGGGTTAGTGTAGATGATGATATTACAAAAGAACTTCCTGACAAACTTAAAATCAATGGAGAATGGAGAATTGGAGGAAGACACAATAGATATCTAATATATGTGGAGACCTAAGGCCAAATATGAAAAGAAATTTTGGAGGAAAAAAAGGAGTGCTAGTAGGGAATGAGAATGTAAAGGAAACACCAGAAGCCATGGAGGGTAACTAGGCCGCACAATCTGGTACTAACAATGAGCAGGTCGGCACTCACTCTGAACAAACTGGGTCAAACAATGAACCGTAGGAACTAAGTAAGGCCTTAGAGGACACTTAGACAAATAAAGACCAATGTCTCATAGACAAAAAGGAACAGGACAGGTTTGAGGAGGTTACTAGTCTATTAGCTAAAGGGAAGTAGGAGAATGAGGGGCTAAAATAGGGAACAAAACAGAAATGGAAAGCACTCTGGTGAGGGAAAAGGATGAAGCATCTGACTCAAAAAAAGATACAGAAACTATTTTTACTAGAATGAGTTGAAGAACTAGACGAAAAAGGTCTAAGAAGAAGAACAATGGATGAAGTTAGTAGAATGAAATATGAGAGGGCTAAATAGCCTTAATAAACAGCTTGCTATTAAGGTGTCTATCAAAAGCAATAAGCTAGATTTTGTTGGTTTCTTGAAACCAAAATCAAAAAGGACAACTTGAAGAGAATCATGTAGTTTGAAGATAAAGATTAGAAGGCAGTCACTAATCATAACTGTCACATAAATAGCAGGGTGGTGATCGACTTCAACCTCAAAAAGTGGAGATGCTTGGTAAGCTAGAAAATAAGCAACTCATCCACTGTGTTCTGCTACTCAAAGAAGTTAATCTGGAAATTGAAGTCACCATCATATATGTAGCGAATCATAGATTTCAAAGGAAAAATATATGGAGGGAACTCGGGAGCCTTAGTAAAATCATAAAGCCCCATTACATACTACTAGGAGACTTTAATTGTACACTGAAAATGAGTGAAAAAAAAGGGAGGAAGAAGATGGAAACCTTAGGATTGCATAGAATTAAAAGAAATGGTAGCGAACTCTATAATTTTTAACCTGAAATGGTATGGAGTTGAGTACACTTGCAGCAACAAACAATATGGGGACTAGTATCTTTTTAAAAATTGGATAGGTGTATGGTGAATTGACAATGGTTGGCACAATTACCTCTGAGATATGCTAAGTTTGAAGGACCTAACTCTCGGACCATAGTCCATTGGTAGTGGACCTACAACCTAGTGAGTCGAGGACGTATGCAGCCTTTAGGATTTTCAATCACTTAATGGATCACTCCAATTTTAGGGTGGTACTTAGACAAATAATAGAGATGGTAATTCCAAGTACAAGGAGCTACAAGTTGGCTATGAAGTTAAAAGAATTAAAAAGTGATCTGAAAAACTGAGTAGGGATATGCAGAAGCCAGAATAGAGGGAGCTAGATAAACCTCTGGGTCAACTAAAACCCTACCAGAGTGGCTTGGTATTAAGTCCTAAGGATAGGATACTTAAGGGAGAAGGAGAATGAGTTATTAAGAAGATACAATCAAATACTATTAAGCACCAACCCACTAGTGAGACAAAAACATAGAATGATATGGTTGAAAGAGGGTGAGCGATGCACTAAATTCTACAAGAGTGTTATTCTAGCTCGAAGGAAAAAATGAAATAAAGTTCTTGGAAGATGAAGCAGGGCAGAAGCATTATAGTCTGGGAGACATAAAAATATTAGCCTTTAAATACTTCTCCAAACAATATGGGACAACATCTAGTATCAAGGAAATACTAGAAGAGGTATTAAAAAAATTAGCAAGATCTTAGCCCAAAAAAAAGAAGAGTTATTAAGGATAGTTACCAGAGAGGAGATAAAGGATTTTATTGTTTCTCTAAGCCCTGATAAATCTCCAGGGCCTGATGGGCTATAATGGTAAGTTCTTTCAGAAAAATTGGGATATTATGGGTGAAGAGGTAATTGGAGTAGTGCAAGAATTCTTCCAAAATAGGTCCCTACTCAAAGAATGGAACGAAACATTTGTGTGCCTTGTCCCTAAACATAATAAGCAAAAAAGCTAGAGCACTTCAATCTAATTATGTGTTGCAACATCCTCTACAAAATTATCACCAAGATTTTAGCCAACTGTATTAAGAGAAGTCTGGGGAACGAAATCAGTCCTGAACAAAATGGCTTCCTTAATGGAAGATCAGTGGCTATGAACATTCTACTATACCAGGAACTATTGGAAGGATAATAATCAAAAAGAAAAATGAAGAATTACACTATTAAATTAGACCTGGCCAAGGCATTTGATTCGATTAATTGGAGCTTCCTCTTCAAAATCTTCAAAATTGTAGGATACTCCAAGGAATTTAGATGATGGATAACAGATTGTGTTACAACAGCTACATTAGTTATTCTCGTTAATGGGGAACCTACCAAACTTATAAAAGTCAGGCAGGGCTTAAGGCAAGGGTTCTATTATCCCCTACCTATATGTTCTATGTATTGGGGCTATGTCCACTCTTCTTGCTAGGAATGCAAGGATTCACCCTAAGTTCTAGTTTCACCACAAATGCAGGGGCCTAAAAATCACGCATCTAGTTTTTGCTGATGATCTATTGCTTTTTTTAGGGCTAAAAGGCTTTCTATAAACTTACTTTTAAATACAATCAAGGAGTTCCAGGAGGTCTCAGGATTGAGAAGCAATCCTATGAAAAGTTTCTTCTACTTATCAACTAATTCCATCAATGAAGTTACAACTAAGGCCATAGAGATGTGGATTAAGCAAGGGAAGTTGTTATTTAAATACCTAGGAGTACCAATATCTAAAAGGAAGCTCACAATAGTAGAATGTCAACCTTTGATGGAATCATTGAACGCTAGAATATATCAATAGACAAATAGGTACTGAAGCTATAAAGGAAGACTTCTACCCAGCCAGTCGATTCTAAACAACTTATCTATTTACTGGTTCAATCATCTCTCTTTGCCAAAGAGCATCCTCAATAAAGTAAATAGAAATCTCTGATTATTCTTGTAGAATGGATCGAGCTAAGGCACAAGCAAAGATAAAATAATCTAGGGCAAAATTTGTAAACCAAAGCACCAGGGTGGGTTAGGATGAAGTTCATAAGGACTGATTAGCAAAGTAAGTATAGAAAAAAGTTTGTGGTGGTTCTGTAGCAAACAAGAAGACTAATGGGTAAAGTGGACTAATAACACCTTCATAAAAAATGGAAGCATATGGTTACTAAAATAGAAGCAAAGTATGTCAGGTACGCTGAAGGAAATTCTAGAAACAAGAAGTTGGATGGAAAATATGGTTATCCATAAGATCGAAAATGGTAAAAACACCCTGTACTGGTATATCAATTGGCACTGCAGAGGACCCCTCTTTAAGGAGCAAGAATTTCATCACTTAAGGTGGACGGTAAGTGAAAAAACTAAGGTTAGTAGATTCATAAGAGAAAACCAATCTTTTTGGCCTTTCCATAACAACAAATACTCTATTTTCTTCTTCAATCAAATGTCAAACTACCAGTAGAATGATGAGGGTCAAATCCAGTCGGCAAGGACAGTTATGGACATTTTGGCATAAAGAAATGTAAAACACTACTATAGGAAGATCTAAACATAGGAGTTGAATAGGACACATTAATTTGGGATATTAACATTAAACCATCTCGCTCCTTCATTCTCTAGCTGTGTATGAACGAGGGACTGCTCACTAAAGATAGGTTGAAGTTTCGAATTAATAATCTCAACTGTGAACCTTCCAATACCGAGATATGGATCATTTAATGATTGAATGCAGCTACACTAAAGAGATATAGGGTAGAATCTAAGCTAAATTGAGCATAAAATCTCAGCTGCACACTTAGGACACTGTCAATTGGTTGTGCAATCCCAAAACATTGAACAAGGCATATTACAAGGCCTTGAAGATAACCTAGGCCACAATGGTATCCTATGTTTGGAAGGAGAGGAATAGCAGAATTTTCAAATAAACGAGTAGATGCTTGAAGACATTATATTAGGAAATCATTCACCAATGTAGGATTTGTTTGATACCTAGAGGAGTACATACCAACTTGCCAATATGTCTGAGAGAGAAATGGAATTTTAGTTAAACTACCTTGTTTTCCAGACCTCTAGGATCTCTCCTTATTAATATAGAAACTATTGTTGTATTTCCTTAGTTTTGAGCATCAGAGGCTTTTACATAAACTTTACTTATGAATGAAAATTATTATCTTTCATAAAAAAACTTATGGATTGTGGTACCAAATTGAAATGAGGTAGAAAATAAAAGAATTTTAACAGTTACATGGACTTGAATGTATTATTTAGCCAAATAGGACATACATGGAGGCTTAATATGAAGGCATGGGGCCAAGTTGATTCGACCAGGATTCGAGGCTTTTTTAAAATTTTGGACTTTAAATTGGGTTCAAATTCGACAACGCAAGCATGATCCCATCCAAAGTATAGCAACTTGTGATAGGTCAAGTTGTTATTTTTCTTTTTGAATAAATGTCGTTATGGCCGTTAAGAATAGGAACTAAGTAGTTATTTAATTTCCATTATCTTAGTAACTTCCATTTGCGTTAGTAGTTTTAGAATAGGATTAGTGGGTTGCTAAAATTAAGGAGAAGTAGTAGTTATGTCCTTGCATTTAAATGTTTGAACTAATTGAATGAAGGTATGAGAAGTTTAATTAAAATACTTTTGGTTCATTCTCACCCTAAGTAGAATTCTTGTGGTTTAATTCTCACCCGAAGCAGAATTTTATATCTTCATTGTTCTTGATCCTATCAATTGGTATCAGAGCCATGGCATCCAACAAGGAAAGAATTGAAAATCTTAAGGTAGCCCTTGGATAGCTTCAAAACGATATGAGCAAGATGGAGCTTGGCATCACTAAAAAACTGCAGCGGATTGAAACAATAGTAATAAAATTTTCTGAGATGGCCCTTCCTAGCAGAGATGGAGCCAGTGGCGCTAGTGATCGTAACAGCCAAGTTCGTATTAACAGAGAAGAATCCCGAGATGGAGGAAGGTCAATGTTTTCTTTTAAGCTAACAAAACTTGAATTTCCTAAATATTCCGGTGACGATCCCACAGAATGGTTCACTCGAGTGCATCAATTCTTTGAATATCAAGGAATCGTAGCCTAGGAAAAAGTATCTCTTGCTTCCTATCACCTTCATGGGGAAGCAAACACGTGGTGGCAATAGCTACGTCGCATGTTCGCGGAAGAGGGAACAACACTAACGTGGGAACTCTTTGTGGAGGAACTATGGGCTTGTTTTGGTCCTACTGATTGTGAGGATTTTGACGAAACTTTGTCGAAAATAATACAAACAGAGTCCTTGCATGACTACCAGAAAGAATTCGATAGATTGGGAAATCAAGTGCGGGGATGGTCTCAAAAAGCTTTAGTGGGCACCTTTATGGGAGGATTGAAGCCGAAAATTGTTGACGGTATCTGAATGTTCAAACCAAAATCTTTGAAAGAAGCTATTAGTTTTCCTCGAATGGGTGATGAACAATTAAATCGTCAATATAAATTTATCAATTCATTACAATCAGGTCACGCCCAAGCTGATCTTGCATCTCCAACGAAAGCAATCGCACCATCGTCTATAAAACGTCTGACTTGGGATGAGATGTCGAAACGGCGAGGCCAAGGATTATGCTTCAACTGTGATGAAAATTTTCTACCAAGTCATCATTGTAAAGGACCACATGTAACATCCCCTCACTTATGGGAAGGGTATTTTGGTCAATTTGGAATGGGTTAGGATTATTTAAAGTGTTTTGAC
>JANQBM010000002.1:12948566-12961351 GCA_025594535.1 Erythroxylum domingense | reverse complement strand
TCTTCAGCATCAAGCTCTACTTCATAGATTTTCAGTGAACCAAGCAATTCGTCTAGCTTCAGCTTGCTTAAATCCTTAGCCTTTTGTATTGCTGTTACTTTGGGTCTCCATCCTTTTGGAAGACTTCTGAGAATCTTTCTGACATGATCTTGACTATTGTAGATTCTTCCAAGAGCTTTAAGTCCATTAATAATTATTTGAAATCGTCCAAACATTTGATCAATACACTCATCGTCTTTCATTTTGAATAGCTCATACTGATGAACAAGAATACCAATCTTGGTTTCTTTCACCTGCTTTGTGCCTTTATGTGCAATGGCTAATGTGTCCCACATTTCCTTTACAGATTTGCATATATGAAACTTATCATATTCACTTCTGCTTAGAGCACAACTTAAAAAGAACTTGGCCTTTGAGTTTAATTGAAAGCAAGCTTTCTAATCAACTGACCATTGGTCACGAGAGATGCTTTCTCCTTCATTGTTTATTAGGATATATAGACCATTTTTAATGATATCCTAAAGATCATTGTGTGTGGATTCTATGAAGAGTCGCATCCTGTGCTTCTAATAATGATAATCTTCACCATTGAATGCAGGGGGTCTTGAGATCGAGGCACCTTCTACTATAAAAACATGTGATTCAGCCATGAATCTTTATCCTCACTTTGTAAGAGTGTTTCTTGGAAACCTTGGTCTGATACCAACTGAAGTAAATCACTTGTTAATATAGAAATCACGTATAATATACAAAATACACAATAAGGGGGGTTAAATTGTGTTAAATAGTCTAAGATATGAATCTTTAAAAAGCTTCTTGATTTTCTTGACAAATTCAGAGATTAAAAGTTTACACAATGCACTTAAATTGATGAGTAATGCAATAGAAAAAATTAATATCTATTCTTCTAACAACAAGAAAATTAAAAAGGAAAGAGTTAAAGAATATGACACCACAATTTATACTGGTTCACCCTTAACCTTGAGCTACGTCCAATCCTTAGAGTTTGTCTGAGATTTCACTTTCTCCTTCAATGTTACAAGTATTATTTCTACACTTGCAGAGCCTCTTTAGGTCTTTTTCACAAAGTATTCTTTATCTGCTTCCTTAGTCTCTTCAGGCTCTAGCCTTCCTTTCTCTCGAAAAGATATTGTTTGAGCTTTCACACTCACGTTATAAATGTATTTTATCTCTTCCTTTCTTTCTTTCCTCTCATAATATTTTTCACAGTATAAGCACTTGAGCACAGAATTTTGAATGTACAAAAATACTAAAGAGAAATTCTCTTTAGTATTTTTGTATATTCAAAATTCTTCTTTTTTTTAAGTCTACGACTATGACTAATATTTATAGCCTAAATCTCTAGCGGTCTTCTTGAGAAATCTTTTTTGAAAGTCTGTTATTGGTTGAGTCTTGTAACTAACTCCAACTAACTGACGTTCTAGTACATTCTTCAATTACATTGACTTGCTTAGTTTCGTATGTTTCGTCTGATGTCTTAGACTTGATCACTTCGTCTAATCCATCTTATTCAGCTTTTACTTAAGTATCTTCTTGATTTGATGATTTTTGCCACTTATATTTATCTGTGCGCTTAACAAATTCATTAAAACAGTTCACATACTTCTATTATTATTATTATTTGACTTTCATCAAAATCAATAGAAGAAGTGAAGTCTTTTTGACTTAACAGAAAGCATGTATTAACCAAACGAAAGACAAAAGATGGTCTTCCAATTGAGATAATATCAAGAGTGAGGTGTGTGGCAAGGCAAGTGACACTTGTCACTTACCATATTTCACCACCTTGTGGTTTCCACTCGATCTTTTAACTAGCTAGTCCATTTGTCTCTAATTTCTAATCCAAATGTCTCCCAAATTTTCTATGATATTTGTCAATAAATCCTAATGTCACTCATCAATAATTTCTACTACCATATAACACTTAATTGTACTAACATTTGTTAATTGTCTTGCCACATGACATTTTTCCTAATCCAAAAAGTCATATAAATTCCTAAATCTCTCAAATTTCTTTAGAAATTCTACATCATTAATATAATTCATCAAATCAATTTTCAAGACACAAATATTCACTATCCACATCATAATCACTTTAATAAAAATCATTTATAACCAAAACATGTAAAATGAGTGCATGAACAGTCATTGTAATATGTGCAAATATCAATAATCACATGTTCGTATGCTTATACTAATGATATGCATGTAAATGCAATGCACCTCATATATTCTCTATGCTATTTCTCATGTATCTTGGTTTAGGATCCTATATTGGTATGAAAACAGGATGTTACATAATGCGCAACATACTGGATTGCAATTAGGTAGAAGTTGAAACAGATTGGAAGTTTGAAGGTTAGTTAGAGAGAAGTGAGAGTGTTTGGAGGTTCTAAACTTATAGAGACAAAGTTAAAATGAACGTGAGTGAAAAATTGAGATATGAAATGAATATATAGGTGAAGGAAGGGTAAAATGGTAAAAATAACTAAAAATTATGTGGATAGTTTGACCTTGCCGCATACCACGATCGTGGCCTACAAGAAATCCATTAATTTTCCATTTTTTGTATTTTTCCTTATACACACACCCCTTTAGATCCTTTCCCAACTTTTTTATAGCTCTATCACTTTTTTTTTGCTTACTTCCTTGATCATATAACTCATGTTCAAGTCCTATGCCTTCCCGACCTTATTTAGAAACGAAATAACCTAATTATAGAATTTAAACTATTTAAACGTCAAAGAAAACAACATGGAATTAACAATCCATGGGTTGCCTCCCATGTAGCGCTTCTTTTAACGTAGGTAGGTTGATGTTCTTCTTATGCTCAAGGTGGTTCAAATGAATCATGTAATGGTAGTGCAATCATTGATTTTACAATTTGCGCATAAGCTACCATGCCTTGGATTCCACCTTCTTTCTGTTTCACCTTCCTTCACCTTCTCCTCCGCGATTGTTTCTTTCTAAATGCATTCCTAAGATCCTCAATATCTTCCCATTGTCCTCGAGGTTTAGTTTTTTTGATGTTAGATGGAAGTAAGGGAGAACTAGTGTCATTGTTCGACACAGTGAAGGTTATTTGATGTTTTCTGACCCTCAGAGTTAGTTCAACCCCATCAACGTCAATTATTGAACGGGTAGTAGCCAAAAATGGTCGTCTAAGGACCATAGGGGTTTCCACATCTTCTCTAATATCCAATAAAAGGAAGTCTCTGGGGGGAAGGTAAATATATTAATTTGTACTCTCACATCCTTAATAATACCCTTCGGCCGATGAACTATTTTGTCCCCATCTTTACTAACATTGTAGTAGGTTCTAACCCTAATTTTTGACTAAAGGTTTAGGGCATCATATTAATACTCGCTCCTAAATCTATGAATGCACTGTCTATTTTAACTCCATTGATACTACGAGGAATGTAAAAATCCCTTGGGTCCTCTTCCTTCTGTGCTATACTAGGGTTTTCTTCTGTTATGAGTTCCTTAGCCTTCTTCTTGATTGATTCCCTTAATGTGAGCCTCATTTGTAGTTATTCTGTTATGTCCTTAACATTGTTTGATTCAACTCCTTAGAATTCCTCGTTGCCTTACTTGAATATGACTTCCACTGAGCTAGAATAAGGTATGAAAATTTAAGTCGAGGTTCCATATTTACTTATCTTTCTCCATTTTCTCCATCTTTATTTGTATGCTCGAGTTCTTTTTCCTGGGTTTGAGTAATGGTCATGATCCATTCCTTTAAGTTAGATTTAATATTACTTGGAACGGGTCCTGCATTCTGAGTTGAAATTGCCTCTACTAATTGACCTACTTGGACCTTTAGATTATGTATTGAAGAGGCATGGTTCTTAGTGATTTGTTCAAACTTGCTTTCAAACCTCTTATGTGCATCCTCCATACCTCCGATTTTATCTAAAATCCTATCCAACTTAGATTCCATTGAGCTCGGTTTATCTTGTTGGAAACTTGGTTTTCCTTAGGGTCTGAATTGTCCTCTAGCATTATTCATCTAAAAAAGTTAGGGTGATTCTTCCACCTAAGGTTGTATTCGTTAGAGTAAGGATTGTTTCCCCATCTTGTCCATATTGAGCTCCCATATAACTAACTTGCTCTAGATCACTATCCTTTATCAAGAAGTAGTCTACTATATCACAGTCTATCTATCCACATAGTTCACACTTTAGTTGCACTACTTTTACCAAAGCTGAGGATAAAGCCTTTATGTTGTTGATTTATAAAGTTAAGTTGTTAATTTTCACCTACATCTCCATCATCTAATCAACAACTATATCAAGAAGTAGTCTACTATATCACAGTCTATCTATCTACAGAGTTCACACTTTATTTGTACTTACCGAAGCTGAGGATGAAGCCTTCATGTTGTTGATTTATAGAGTTAAGTTGTTAATTTTCACCTACATCTCCATCATTTGATCAACAACTATAAGTCCTTTTTGTTCTCAGAAAGTAGTGGATTGTCTACTCCGTTTGTTCGTCCATAGGCAGCTATTACTCGTCATCTTCTCTATCAGCTCTTCTGCTTTATCTACCATCTTTCTCGTCAGTGATCCTCCTAAAGTTGCATTAATCATGCTCTTCGTACGTGCGGTTACTCCATTATAGAATGTTTGCACAAGAACTCCCTAAGTAAGGTATAGTGTAGGCGTTTTATTTATAAGTCCTTGTATCATTCCCATGCTTAATAGATTGATTCCTCGTCACTTTTCTAGAAATTGGTAATCTCCTTAAAAATATTTGTGGTCTTGCTATGGGGAAGAAACTTGTTTAAAAAGGCACGAACTAGTTGATCCCAAATGGTGACATTGGCTAGATTGAGGGAGTGGTACCAGGCCTTTGCTCTATCTCTTAGGATAAAAGGGAAAAATCTAATTTTTACCACATCCTTTGACATCTGATGGTATCGAAAGGTATCGCAGATTTCAAGAAAATTTACTATATGTGCATTGGGATCTTCACTCGTTAGTCCATAGAACTGCACATTCTGTTGAAGCATGTTTAGGAGGGCTGGTTTAATTTCAAAAGAGGCTACTTATACGGGTGACCTAGCTACTCCTTGGTTGGTCGAATTGAACCCTGGTCTTATAAAATCCATAAAGTTTCTTTGTTGACATTCTTGGTTCGCTCTGTGATCCAAATCTTGTTGAAAATCCTCGACCATTATTGCTTTTGAGATTTTTTCTTCTTCTTCACGCTGATATTTCCTAATTGATCGTTCTAATAGAGTGACACCTAGATTTAAGGTTTCAGCTGCATGAATCAAACTTCTTGTAACTTTTGTGTTCAAGCAAGAGCACGGTTTCAGAAATAGAAAGAAAAAACAAAAAATAAAAACTAACTAAAATGCCTTAGACTAAAGAACTAAACTAATCGCCTCCTTGGAGGAGGCAACAGTTCCAAACACTTAATTGATATTTGGTTACGTCTAAGTTTTAATTATTAACCCTCAATAATCTGCAAGCAGAAGATTTGTTAGTGTAGTACCAAAGGTGTCGACCCTATGAGGAGGGAACTAATGTAATCCTAAAATCTAAGGTTAAAAACAAATAATAGAAATTCAAGATGCAATGAAACTAAAACAGAATTTAATTCAAGCAATGAAATTAAGAATCAAACATGAAAATACTACTTACTAAGCAATTGCAACACATCCAAGAATCAATCGAAGGAAATTACCAATTGAGAGAAAGAGAATTTTACCTATCCTTAATGCTAACCTAACTTATTATGAATTATTGGATTAATGGTTCTAGATTATCCTAGGGTCGATTACTCTCTCTCTAGTTATAACCATTAACCTTAAATCATAAACTCTAATCAGATTATGGAGATTGCAATCTCTCAATTCATAACCTATCCAAAACTCTAATTAGTTCTGAAGTTCTCTAATAAACTATCGAAAACCTATACAAGATCTCTCTTGGCACAAATTACCAATCTGATTTAGTTCTAATTTTTATTAAATCACCTAACTTTTGTTAGTCCAATTTTCATTTTTCATTCGATTCACCCTTTTATTTTATTATCGAATTGCATAATCAAACCACAATAATATCCAATAAACATATAAGCAATTAAATTCTTATTAATTCAAGAATAAAATTTCGAAGGTGGGTTTAAAACATCCACGACATTCTAGATCTTTCATCAACTGTTCAATCGAGTTCTATACAATAATAAAACTAAAAAGAACAAGAAATACAATATAAAATGCATCGTAGGAGGCAGTGACATCAAGAAACCTCTTGATTTGGGAAGTACTTCGAGTCAGCTTCTTTTCCTATTCTCTCTTCCTTCTTCTCTTCCTCTATCTCTCGTTGATCTCTCTTTCTTAAAATGGTTGATGCAAAAGCCAGTTTCTCTGCCTCTTCTTGTTCTTTTTATACTTCTTTATGTTTTTGGTAACCTTAGGGCTTTTTTGGCTAAGAGGTTCGAAAAATCCTTTAAAACTGGATGTTTGTAACTATCTATGCGTCTGCCTGACACAGGCCATGATCGTGACTCACATCCGAGTCCTTTGTTATGATCTTGGCATATAAGCTATGATCATGAACCATTCTTTGAACTTCTGTCATGATCGTGGCATGTAGTCTACAATCGTGGGCCAATCCTAGAGCTTTTTTCATGACCATGGACTAATAAGTCACGATCATAGGTTATTTTGGCCCGAATGTCCCCAAAACTTCTCTGTTCTTTGATGTTGACCCTAAAAACACTAGCAAACACATCAAGGGACCTCGAAAACATAATTTTTAAGCTCAAAGACTTGTACTAACCCATAAAACACTTAAAACATAAATAATTAACAAACTAACACAATTATAATCTAAACACATACAAAATGATTGAATTAATGGCTAAACACATATCAAACTATGCCCTAAAACACAATGCAATTTACACTTATCACAGGTCATTGAGAAACTTCCACCATGGAACAACATTAAAGGGGTTATGTATTTTTAGGTCATGTAGGATTTTATTGCTGATTTATCAGGGACTTCTCTCTCATTGCTAGAATTTTAAATAATCTATTAGTTAAAGAAGTGTCATTTAACTTTGATGATGGTTGTTTACTTACTTTTAATAGGTTGAAAGAGGCACTTATTTCAGCATCCATATTAAAGTTGCCAAATTGGTCATTGTTAGGTTAAGTGCAATGCTAGTAGTTAAGCAGTAGGATATGTGGTAGGACAATGAAAGGACAAAAGGATATATATTATCTTCTATGCAAGTAAGGCATTAGAGAGATCCCAACTGAATTACTTCATTGCTGCGAAAGAGTTGCTAGCCATTGTAATTGTTTGCAACAAGTTTCAGTCTTATCTTTTAGGATATAAAGTTATCATTTATACAGACCATACAACATTGAGGTATCTCTTTGCTAAGAAATATGCAAAATAGAGACTTATCTGATGGGTGTTGCTTCTTAAAGAATTTGACGTTGAGATTAGAGACAAGAAGGGAGTAGAAAACTTGGTGTAACGTCCCACTACCATAGAGTATATTCTCAAACATCCAGAGGACATTCAAGAATATATCTTATGACAATGGCATTTTAGAGCAATCACATTCACTTAATATGGCATCATAAATAGATCACATATATACTAAAGATTAATTATTCACTCCATTTATAAAACATAAATTACCAAGTCACTTTTCACTCTATAATCTATAGATGCATTGAATTAAAAGCATATGAGAGTCTACTACTCTTTTATAACATATTCTACATCGAATGAGAAACTAAACAAAAACATTCTATCTAACGTCTCAGTCTTAGCTGACCAGACCTTTGAGCCATTTCTTGAGTGCAAAACGTAAGTACAAGACTTCTTCTATAATGTTTTAGAAGCTAAGTCTCCTCTCTCGTACCTGAAAATCAACATTGCAATTTTGATGAGTTCTGTGAACTCAGTGAGTGACCATCATCGATGAGCTCACTCATATCACAACACATCATCTTATACATAAACCAAATTCAGAGTATATCACAACATAAAAGTACATCATGAATTTCACAAATATTTCAATTAAATCTTTTAAGAATAATTCAATCCTCTTCTCAATAAATCATATTATCAAATGTACATATACATGGCAGATCGTCATATCAACATAATTCAATAATTGATCACAATCATTCATATAGTAAATTTGAAAAGATAATTGCAAATGCATATACATATGTGACTCCACTTTCATTTTTATTTTGTTATGTTCGAGTGTCTATTATTGTCCCATATCCCTTGTGGATATCGAGCTCATTTTATATTTTTTCCCATACGCATTGTGGATACCAGGCACATTAATCACTGAGCCTATGGCTCTTTATGCTCATTTATGGGCGTTAAGCTCTTTTTAGAGTAGCCACTCCGATCACAACTCCATTAATTGATCATGCATATCATGTATTGAAATGTATGAATTCATATATCACACTTTCAATAACTTTCATTCATTCCAAACATAGTCACTTTTCATAGTCATCAGATAAAAGTCTAGCATTCAACAATTGTGTTGGGAACACATATTTCTTTAATATTCACATATCCTCCCAATGCATTCCCAAATATCAAACTCCTAGGACCATTAATGTCTGGAATTATCAATCATATCAATCATAATTTAGTAACTAAAATTTGAACAAAAATAAATCAATCGTAGTGAGAATCATCTACGTTGACTCGTAGTATGCTCCAGATTACGCTATTGCTTGGATGATCTGGCAATGTGTAGCACCCCAATCTTATCCAACGCGTACACATACACCCGTTAGACATCTGTACACATTCTTGACAAAAATGGCGTGCTAAATTTATCACTTTCACATATCGCATGGCATCATAAATTAAAACATAAATATCACAATTTTTAAAATCCAAAAATTTCTCATTTCATTTCATAAACAACGTATACATTCTAGCTTTACAATATCATCCATATGTGTACATCCTCAAAACTAATCAGAGTTCACATCTCTGTATATAGAATATGCAACATAATAAGGAAATAGACAAAAATTTATCTAAAACCCTAAGTCCCAGCTGACCGACCTCTGAGCTATATCGTCTATCAAAAAGTTGTACTAGATTCCTTTTATGTGTCATTAACAGCTAAGTCGACACTCTCGTATCTAAAAAGTCAATGTGCAATTTTGTTGAGTTTTGCTAACTCAGTTGAGTAACCATCCTCAACGGTTCGCTCATATCACACATATCACATCAATACATACAACACATAATTCACAACATTTAATTTCTTATGTATCATCATAAAACACTTTGCACATATATGTTCACATTTTTCTATCAATTTGATTTCACATTTAAGTTGCAATCATTCAAATCATATAATTCATGTGTGTATGCAATGTTCATGAGACTCACAATTGTTTATTTTATTGTTGTGACAGTACCTTTTTCAATGACCCGTATCCATTGTGGATACCGGGCTCATTAATACTGTTCCTTATCTGTTAGGGATACAAGGCTCATTTTACTTAGTGAGCCTTTGGCTCTCACCACAGTCTGAGCTTTAAGCACTTTTCTCACTGGCAACTACAGTCACAACTGCCTTTACGTTTCGTGTAGTCATGTAATGAAATGCGTCATGCATATTCAATGATTACACTTATTCAGTCACATTCACACTCTTTCTTATTCACATTTGTCAGCGGACTTTTAGTCCGTAATTCAACATTGAAGTTAAGAAAAAAATAGTAAATTATATTCACATTCAAGTAGCACTTCCAACATAGTCCCGAATATAGGACTCCTCGGACAATCAATTGTCCAGAATCAACACAATAACATTCACATAGTAATTCAATACAAAATGTAAACAAACAATAATTCAATGTGAGACTATCTTAAGTTTTAGGTCCATTTTGTATGATCATTATGACCTAGAAAATGAGGTATTTAGGCAATACCTTTTTCCAAACAAATGTTTTTATATTTCTTAAGTTTCAAATGAAACAAAAATCATTCAATTTGATTCATTTTTTCATGAGTTATGTTCAAAATACCACAGACTGTGCAGGTTTAAAATTTTTGCTAATGCATGATTGAAGAATTAGTGCATTCCAACTTGTAAAACTCATATCTCTCAATTTAGATATCTAAAAATTACAAACTTTATACCAGTATAAATATAAGCAAATAAGCTACAACTTTGATGAAGAACAATAGGACACGATTTTAGTCAAGGGTAATGTTGCAGCCTATTTCAGAACTCAACTTCAAGATAGATTTCAAGACCTGTAACGACAGAATTCAAATTGAATTCCCCATGAAAATTATAGCCATTTGTTTCTAATTTACTCTAAATCAAATTTCATCGAATTTGGATATTCATAGATCATGTTACGGCCAAAATACTAATGTCAATCTAGAAAAACACTCCATCTAACAAATTCCAACACACTTCATCATCATTTTCATCCTAGTTCACCTCTTTTGCTTAGTCTATCTTTTCTAGCTTAATACACCATTATTTCCTCTTCATTCATAACTCCATTTAAGCTCAATATTATACACACACAAATTAAAATCCAAGATTGGTCAAAAACATCAAAACATAAAATATTCTTATACCCTTTCACTCCAAATTCTTGGACATAATCAACTCCAATTCTCATTCTTTATTTCAATTCTAAATATCATCTAAATTCAAGACATCATCATATTTCAAAGTTACTTTTTTAAGTTCAAACATCCTATAACTCATTATCATAATTGAAGCATTTATCAAACAATTCATGAATAAATTAACTCATTACAATTTAAAGCATGATCTCATTATTCATACCTACACCCACGTTAAAACACATAAAAATTTCATATTCAAACAAAACCTTAAGTTACTCATCATAATGTCCCATTTTCCCTAATCCATGAAGATCAACATATAACTTACTTGATTTACCTCCAAATCCTTCAAAAACACACTAACCTTAGCTTTGTTGATAACCTACGTACATCACCATTCCAAGGTGGGAGGTTGGGTTATCTTGTGAGGAAATGAAAGGGGGTGCAAGATGATGGTAACAAATGGAGGTGAGAGCAAGGCTTACATTGATGGAGGTGAGTATAGGCCATGGAAGCGAAGAAAAACAAGAAAAGAGATGGAGAAGAAAGCTATAAAGAGAAGAAAAGATAACAAAAACAAATAACTAATTTGGTCTTTCAATAGTAAAGAAACGTGGAAGATAAGACATGGTGCCACATGTCTAATCTCTATTGGTTTGAATTAGGTTCCTTCATTAACTACTTCATTTAACGCAAATTTCTAATCCAATTGTCTCCAAATTTCAATGACATATGTCATAAATCCAACTGTCATTAATACAAATTTCCACTACCAATTAACTCTTAATTCTATTTCCTTTTATCACTTGTCCTAACACTTGGCATTTTTTCTAGTCTAAAAATACCCAAAATTTTAGAAATTTTCTAAATTTCACCAAAATTTTAAAATCAATACCTATACACACCAATTCAATTTTCAATATATAAAAACCATAACTCAGATCAAAATTCACATTTATAAATCAATTATACCCGAAAAATGTCAATGAATGCATGTACAATCATTTTATTATGCAAAAATTAATATTCACACATGTGTGTATGCTATATTATGCATGAGCATGAAATGCACTTTTGAACTTCTCAATAATCTCTCATGTATCGTATTCTAGGGTCCTAACCCTTAACATAGGATAACGGGATGTTACACAATGTCTGGACGCTGGCGTTTGACTTGTGCGTCTAAAATCATACAATACACACATAATTCACATTGCTAAGGTGATCAATCAAATACAAATTCAATTATGTACATATGTCATGTTCAATGCATGCTGAATGGCTTTCTCGGGTATATGCCCATATTCTCATTTCTTAACCAATCATATATCATAAAAACACCTTGATTCCTTTAACATTCCTTCATTCTAAACTTAAATACATTGTTATCAAACAATCTCTTCCTTAAGTTATAACATCATTTAATAACTTCAACTTATCAAACATTTAACCAACTTATTCAATATCAAATTAGGTTCTTTTTAAGCCTCAATCAAATCCATATATACCATAATAAAGTACCTTATCCTTAATTGGTTCAACAATTACACAAAACTGAAAGTATCACTTCAAAACCTTGCCCACGATCGTGGTGGACCTTCCCACGATTGCGATAGAAGCTTATGCAATAGGTCACAATCGTGGGGACTATACCACGATCAAGACAAAACCCAAATAACTAGGCCACGATCATGCACTGAAGGCCACAATTGTGCACTACAATGTTTCCCCTAATTCTGCTCGAATGTATCAAACTTAGGCACATACCAAACACTTGAATTTTCCATATTACAAGCCCTTTAAACATACTTCATTACATGATCATCTAGCTTCATCTCAATTACATTAAGGTTCATTAAACTTTACTCATTTTTGTCATTAAAAATTACTCTATATATATACACATACATTTCCAATTCAAGAACACTATATTAACATTTTTCTTTAACATAAATTTAACTTTTTTATACTTTAAATTCTGGTCCAATTCATCCATATAATAACCTATATAATTGACAATTTTCATATACCGAGAACAAGTAGAAAACATCAAAGTTTATCCAACTTATAGTAGCACATATCATCACCAACACCATATACATTTCATTCCAATTCAATCATCATTCTCATTCTATTAAACATGCCATA
>JANQBM010000002.1:12904468-12917107 GCA_025594535.1 Erythroxylum domingense | reverse complement strand
CACCCTCGCGGGACACGGATCCGGGTATCACCATCGATATCGGGTTCGGGTTCAGCGGGAGTTGGGGTGTTACATGATAAATGTTGAGCTTTAACTGAGATAATAAGGAAACTTTTATTTTAATCTATAAATAAACCATATAATTTCTTGAAGGAATAAAGTGATGACATCAAGTTGTTCAGAGATTTATTAGTAGCCCTTGATAAAAATATAAGATCATCTACAAATGAGAGGGAAAATATGTTCAACTTCCTCTATCTAGTATGGAATTTGACTCAAAATCTTGTCTGATATTATGAGCCATTAGCCTTATAAGTGTCTCTATATATAAGATAAATAAGTAAGGGTACAAGGAATTTCGTTACCTTAAGCATTTCAAACTCTTAATTTGATTAGTAGGTTTCTTATTAATTAGTACACTATAGGACAATATTGATAAGCATTACTCTATCTAATCAATAAAGCATTTAGGAAAATCGAAAGTTTCTAATATGTATAAGATGAAATGTTTGCTTATTGAATTTTTTTTTAAATCCACCTTGATAACATAACTCTTAGGTGAGTTCTTCCTTTTGAAATTCCTAAAAAGTTCTTAGGCCAATATGATATTTTCCCCTATTAATCTTCCTTTAAGGAATACTCTTTGAGAATCATTAATAAGATTATGGAGGATAGGTCTCAATCTGGATACAAAAGTTTGGCAATGATCTTATATAACGAATTACAGCAAGATATTTTCCTGAAGTCAAGCACAAACTAAGGGCTAGGAATCTTAAGAATAAAGCATAAATAGGTTTTACTTACTTCTTTGAGCACCTCTTATTCATAAAGGACTCAAGTATTACATATGTTATAACCCTTTTTATTAGTGCTTAGGTCTTTTGAAATAAAAATCCATTGACTCCATTATAGCCTAATGATTTGTTTTTATTTATCACAAGTACGAATCTTTTTATATCTTCCTCAGTGAAGGGCCTACATAATTCATAAATTTCCTCATTACAGAAGTGATTGAAAATAAATATTCATATAACTTATACTAAGGAATCACAAATAACTTTAATTCCTATAGTATTTTAGAAGAAGTCAAATACCTTCTACTTGATATCCTCTTAATTTTAAGTTATCCCTCCCCTTATTTTTCTTTGGTAATGCAGTTATTCTATTATATTTTTTCCTTGAACTGATGGGGTTATGGAAAATTTTTGTATGTTTTACCCCCTTCCTTCAACAATATCATTCTCAATATTTTACTGTAAGTAAGTATAGCAATTTTGCCCAAGCGGCAACCAACCACAGTAAGAAAAGATATGGTCCACAACATCAACAACTCTAATAGTGATGCCCACCAATAATAACCCATCCATCTCTCAATAGGAGTTTTAGCCTCATAAGGGAGGATTAGGCTATCCAAACCTCTCCAAAATCTATGAAAACTCTTCAAAATAAGTTGAATCTATCAAAGAATGACTTTTCTCCTTTTCCTTCTAGGTAATATCTAATGATTTCATCTACCCTAAACTAGATGGTGGCTCAACTAGAGCAACCTACTCCGGATAAGAAGTCCAACACAAGTGTAGCTTGGGGAAAATCTTCTGCATCCTCTAAACTTAAAGAAAAATGCATTAATATAAAGTCTCCCCTGGTAAAGAGAGTGATCTCCCCCTAATGAAGTGATAAAAGGTGGAGTGGCCTCTTAGTCCACTACTATAATTGTGTATTTTATTGGAAGAAGACTAGTGTTTCTATAGGTCTAATATTAGGCCTTTACCAAATGGAGCAAGTATACGTTAGTTAAAATCCTCTTGAATGAAGATGATGCTTTCTTATTTAGATTGGTGGAAGGGACAAATCTTATAGCACTAATGGAACAAGGGCTTTAGAACATTAGTGTACATCCTTTTCTCCTACAAAGATGGAGGCTAAGTTTGGAGCTTGATAGGAGAAGAGTTGAATTCATACCTTTATGGCTTAATTTTTACTCAATTCCTTTATAATACTAGACATTGTAGGGGGCTGAGTTATATGGCCAGTGTTCTTAGTAAGTCTCTCTACACAGATACTCAGATAACTAATTAAGATAGACTGGGTTATACTTACATATATATTGAAGTTAAAAGGGAAGTCCAGCTCCCAAAGGTTTTACCAATCATAAATATTAATATGGTTAGCGATCCGGTTCAAACAGAGATTCAACTTTCTTATTGTTAGAAGTTATCTACTCAAGTGTAGCAATGGTTACCCATAGGTAAAAGATTCAATACTGGGTTGCATTAGGAGCTACCAGGAGGATAGGAAAATGAACTAATTCCTAAACCTCTTGAGCCCCATAAGACTCAAGAATCATCACCTAGCAAAATTCAACAATGTGAAGAAATTCCAAATTATAGTGAAATTTTTGTTAAAGCTTTAGAGAATGTTGAAGTAAGCCTATTTCATGAACATAGAGGGAATTTGGTAATGTAGGCATCTAATGAAGGAAATACCTCAACTAAGGCAATCTTAGACCCTAATCCATTAATCCTACCCTCTATAGAGGAAATTTTCTTCACTAAATGATAAGCCTTAAAGAACTTAAGTGGACTCAGGTCGAGAAGCATAAAGGAACATTCTCGAATGAATTTAGAGTTTTGACTCCCTTATCTTCAAAGATAAAGTCAAGGAGGAGAACTGTGAAATGAGGTAACAACTCTTTAACCTAATAAACATATTGTTTTGGAAAGTTAAAGGGTCAAACAGCCCTAAAAAATAATAAATAGTAGAGGACTCAATCTCTCCCTTTCAAATATCTTAGTGTTACCATCTCCTCCAAAAATTTAAGGTACCAAGTTTGTCTTCCATTTTTGGAAAGGTATAAAAATAGAATCAATGCTTGGCAGAACAAATCTTTGTCTTGTACAGGGAGACTTCTACTCCTATTAGCATTCTTAATCTAGCTATAGAGTTAACATCAGAAGAGAGGTATAGCATGCTTTTGTGTTTATTAACTCTTAGCCCTGAGATCCTACAAAAAATTTAAAGAGAATTATACAAGACTAAAACTGAATAAGAATTAGCTCTAGATAACAAGATCAAGTCATCTGTAAAGCTTAAGTGAGTAAGATTTAATGGTATGCATTTGTGATGGAACTTGACATTGGGATTGTTCAAGATATTCTTCATAATGAACCTTGAGAGAATTTCCAAAGCAATAACAAAAAGGAGGAGGATAGAAGATCCCCTTGCCTAACTCCATTAGTGCCCTTGAAATGATTAGTAGGAGATCCATTAGTGAGAATGCTAAAGGAGGATTCATAATTGCAATATAAATCCAAGAACTAAATTTGGATGAGAAACTAAATCATTCAAGACAATATAATATGAAATTCTAGTTAATAATATCAAAAACTTTCAAAAAATCCACATTGATTACACAGTTCTTAATTGATTTATTAGTGTCATAATCCCTCATCAACTCCTTTAGTCTTATAGCTTTCTTTTGATAAAATGTTGAGCCACCTATACATGTTTAGTTAAATCATGTTAAACATGATTATAGGAAATATTGACAATTTCCTTATTGTCATAAAATAAATGCATCCTACTATTTAGGGAAAATATGATTTTTATTAACAATTTTCTAAGCCATATAAGTCCTTATCCATTCATTGAAATTCAGCTTTAATGCTTAGCAATGCTACAAATTTTTATTTTTTACTTCTCAAAGTAAGAAGATTTTGACCAACGAACTTGAAGTCCTGAGGTGGATTTCTTATCTTAAATGTTTCTTATGCAGTATGCATCTATATAACCTTCCACCCTTAGGTATTTTGTCTTTTTTCTTAAAGAGGATTTAGGTATAAAGAATTCAATCCATGTGATCTTCACTTAGATAATGCATGAATTGAATTACTACACCCATAGCGTAGGTAGATCTATAGGAGAGCCATGGGTCTATGCATCACATACATGGCAAGGTAACGGAAGTGTTGGAATCAAAATTCCAACCCCACGGCATCCCCAAAAAATGCAGAATCCATGTGCATGTATAAATAAATCATAAGAACATGCAATTACAGCATATGTACCTTACCAATATTCCTCCTTTCTTGAATCTTCTCCTTGTTTGGGTTGTAGCAAATACCAAATACCTTCCTTGGCAACTAAAGAGAACACAAAGATGAAGAAAAATTAGTGTGCAAGGGTGGTTAGAGAACCAAACAAGATGAGTTTAAGTAGATGCTCAAGTGAGAGTTAGATCAAAACCAAGTTACATGCAATTAATCTCATGCAATTGTTAAAAATTACATAAACAAATCTCAAGATCACTCCTCTTAACTTCCAAAACTCTTCTGGACCCTTAACCTCTCTATTGAGTGCATTTTTGGCTAAAAAATTTGTTTGCACATAAGTGAAGAACTCACTTATATACCACCTTTCATTAAGTCTGTCACGATCGTGGCCTATAAGCCACGACCGTGGCTTGCTTAAATGACAATCATGTATACTTTGTTTTTCATCCGATCTTTTATATGTGAGACCTTTAGGTTCTCAATTATTTTGCTCACTTGAATTAACTCTTAATCTGAGAAAATCATAAAGGGTTTCATGATGCCAATTTACTAGAATGTAAGTGGAATAACACTTGAACTCTTTGATAGTTAATTATCCAACTTACGAATAATTACTGTGAAATTTGCCCCTACACCATCCTATACCCAACTTAGTTTGGAGTATGGGCTATGTGTCAACTCCCATTAGACTGATTATGTCATATCTACTCTAAGTGATGATAGCCCTTATCTTGGGGATCTCATTACTCTATGTGTCATTAAAAACTCTCTTTATGACGCATAATTGCTCTAGCAAGAGACTCCCGAGTAATGACCCCGACAACAGGTCGTGGGTATCATCTCCTTCTATTAGGAGCGGTGAATCCATTATTGACTACCCAATTACCTTAGAATACCATGAGTTGTACCCAATCATCACCCTATAAGCAACCTCTTCTTAAGGCAACACGGAAAGGTGTCAAAGTATAGGATCACTATCCAAGATATCCTTGAGTACCTCAAGTATAAGTATATTTGTACCATTTCTATGATGAGATTAATCACTGACATTTGATAGATCATCAATATGATAATCTCATAGCAGGTCATCCGATGTACTTACTACTTTTAGTAAGCATCCACATGTTAAATCTAAACATCTCACTCTTACAGTTTATAAGATCCACTGCTTGATTAAATTAAGGAGTATAACATGTGCTAGTCTATCCGAATTAACAATGTCCAGTCTTATTAATCCTATGACTTAGGATAATTTAGATACCAACATAATTGCATATGATAAGAATCTCATTATCATGATTTCCTTTATGCTATGTTTTAAATCATAGACTTCATTAATTTGATTTAAGATAGACATCAATTCATAGGTAAATGAATATCAAATTAATGAAAATTCCTTTTGCTTTATTAATCAAAATAAAGTTTGTACAAAAGTGCTAAAGGTGATTGTATTTAGAGCACTACTCTAACAATCTCCCACTTACACTAAAGCTAATCGCCTTTGTATTTAATACCATAGGCGAGTACACTATAATCAAATCTCATTTAAGGAAGTGGCTCAGTCAAAGGATAAAAGATGTTTTGATCTATATACACTCTTTCTATCTTCACATTACCTCTATCAATGATCTCCCTGATCAGGTGATATCTCTTGAGTACATGCTTGGACCTTTGATGAGACCTTGGTTCCTTGACTTGAGCAATAGCCCCATTGTTATCACAATACAACAGTATTGGGTCTATAAGGCTCGGAACTACTCCAAGTTCCATAACGAACTTCTTGATCCAAATAGCTTCTTTTGCTGCTTCTACAGCTGTGATGTACTCTAACTCAATCATTGAATCTGCATTCATCTCTTATTTGGAACTCTTCCAACCAACTGCTCCACCATTCAATGTGAAAATGTAACCTAACTAGGAATTGAAGTCATCTTGGTCAGATTGAAAACTGCCATCTATATGCCCACTCACTACAAGATCTCCATCTCCATATACCAAGAATACATCCTTCATCCTTCTCAAGTACTTTAGGATATTCTTGACAACCACCTAGTGACATTCACTAAGATCTGATTGATATTTGCTCGTAAAAATTAGAGCATACGATATACTGAGTCTTGTACATAATATAGCTTACATGATTGATCCTGTTGCTAAAGCATACAGGATCAAATTCATGCAAGTCCTCTCATCTTACGTCTTGGGACACATAGATTTCGAGAGTTTTATCCCATGAATCATAGGAAGAAACCATCTATTGGGCTGCTCCATGCTAAAACTCTTTAACACTTTATCTATTTATGTAGATTGTGAAAGACTTAGCAATTTCCTTAATCTATCTCTATAGATCTTTATTCCCAATATATAAGTTTCTTCTCTAAGGTCTTTTATGGAGAAATTTCGGGTCAACCAAATTTTGATAGATTGCAAATTTGAGACATCATTTCCTATTAGTAATATGTCATCCACATATAATACAAGGAATATGATATCACTCTCAATAACCTTCTTGTACATATAAGGTTCATCCAAATTTTGTTAGAAACTAAACTGTTTGATTGTTGCATCAAATCGGATGTTCCAACTCCTAAACGATTGCTTCAATCCATAAATAGATTTCTGAAGATTGCATACCTTTTTACCATACTTAGATGTGAAGCCCTTAGGTTATATCATATACACATCGTCAGTTAGGTTTCCATTCAGGAAAGTTGTCTTCACATCCATTTTTCATATCTCATAATCATAATTAGAAGCAATGACTAAGAGTCTTCTAATGGATTTAAGCACGGCTACAGGGCTAAAAGTCTCGTCATAGTCAATGCTTTGTCTTTGACGATAACCTTTAGATACTAGTCTCGCTTTATAGGTAATCAAATTACCATCCATATCAATTTTCTTCTTGAAAAACCACTTGTACCCTATAGGTTTTGCCCCTTCAGATGGGTCAACTAAAGTCCAAACTTGGATTTCAAATTTAAAATCCATTTCGAACTTTATTGCTTGAAGCCATTTTCCAGATTTTGAACTCTTAAAAACCTCTTCATAGGTTGTAGGCTCATCGTCCTCTATGAACAATACGTCATTATGTTCACTTACGAGAAATCCATATCTCTCTGGAGCATTACGTATCCTACTTGATCTATGAACATTTTGTGTGTCAGAAGGTTTAACTACTGTCTCATCTCTATGTACATCAATCTCAGTTTAGGTAATTGATCTGCATCTATTTGAGCATCATGAACTTCAACAAGTTTAACTTTGCTCCTATTGTCTTTTCTTAGAAGAAACTCTTTCTCTAAAAAGACAGCATGCTTTGAGACAAACGCCTT
Organism: Erythroxylum domingense; assembly: GCA_025594535.1. NCBI lineage: Eukaryota > Viridiplantae > Streptophyta > Magnoliopsida > Malpighiales > Erythroxylaceae > Erythroxylum > Erythroxylum domingense. The sequence goes on along the minus strand of JANQBM010000002.1, from coordinate 12,909,723 downwards.
TTACTCTAAAACATTGTAGAAATGATATCCAATTATTTTCTTAGGATATTCTACAAATAGACATTTATCATATTTCGCTTCAAGCTTGTCTGATTAAATCCGCTTGACGTAAGCCAGATAACCCCAAAATTTCATGTGAGAAAGATAGGTTTTTTGTCAGTCTATATCTCATATGGAGTAACATCAACTGCTTTTGAAGGGACTCCATTTATCACATAAACAGTAGTCTTGAGTGTATAACCTCAAAAGGATTTTGGTAGATCTGTTAAGCCCATCATTAACCTTACCATGTCCAACAAGGTTCGGTTTCTCCTTTCAGCCACACCATTATGTTGCAATATGTAAGTTGGAGTCCGTTGGGATACAATCCTGTTATCCCTTAAATAACTTGGAAAGTCCTTATTTAAGTATTCACTACCTCGATCTGATCAAAGTGTTTTGACACTTTTACCTAGTTGTTTCTCTACTTCATGCTTAAATTGTTTGAACATTTCAAATGCTTTAAACTTGTATCTCATTAGATACACATACCCATATCGTGAATAATTATCGATAAAGGTAATGAAGTACATAAAACAACCTTTAGCATAAATGGACATCAGACCACATATATTAGAATGTATTAGGTCTAATAACCCATTCACATGTTCACCCTCTCCTTTAAAAGGTAATTTAGTCATCTTGCCTAACAAACAAGATTCACATGTGTCATATGATTCATAATCAAATGACCCTAAGCTACCACTCTTGTGTAGCTTAGCCATGCGGCTCTCACTTATATGGTCAAGTTGACAATGCCATAAGTAAGATGATTTTAAATTATCTTATTTTTGTATTTTATTATCATTAATATTTAAAATTGGATTGCATATATCTAATATGTAAATACCATTGCACAATGTAGCAATACCATATAGCATTTCATTCAACTTAATTGAATAACCATTATTATAAAAAGTTAAATGAATTCTCATTTTATTAAGACATGAAACAGATACAATGTTCTTTACCATAACGGGTACACAATAGTAATTATCCAAAATTAACTCTAGCCCACTAGGAAGATACGAAACATACGTTCCTATGGCTAATGTAGCAACTCTTGCTCTATTTCCCACACGTAGGACCATCTTTCCCTTCTTGAGTGGTTTACTATCCCTAAGACCCTGCATATCAACATATATGTGTGAGCCACATCTGGTATCTAATATTTAAATGTTATGATCAGAAATAGTATTAACCTCAATGAAAAATAACATACCTAAAGTAGATGGTGGAGTATCTAATGCCTTCTTCTACTTCAGCTACTCCAGCTAGGCTTTACAGTTCCTCTTCCAATGCCCTTCCCTGTTCCATTGGAAACATATTCCCTTTGGTGTATGGTCCTTTATCTTCTTCTTGGCTACACCTCCCACTAGCTTTTTGGATTTGTTCTTCTACTTTTGGTTCCTTTTGCTAGAACTAGAAGCAGAGTCCACCAGCATCATAGCATCAATGTCTTCCTGATAGTTTGCTTAGTTGTTTTGAGTAGATTAATCAACTCAGATATTGAAGTGGATATTTGGTTCATCCGATAGTTAAGCACAAACGGTGAATAACTATCTGTCAAACCAGTCAGAATTAAGTTTATACTTAATTCATGATCCATTATGAAACCCAAACTGGATGACCTCTCAATGTACCCATTCATCTTCAGTGCATACTGCACTAGAGACGATCCCTCAGCCATCTTAGAGAGAAAGAGCAACTTAGAGGTTTCGAACTTTTCAGACAAAGCTTGCTCATCAAACAATTCCCTTAGATGATAGACTATAGTATGAGCATCCATAGCCTTATACTGCTTTTGCAGCTCTAGTGACATAGAGGCAAGGATAATACAACTAACTAACTCACTATCATCTAGTAGCTTCTTGTAGGCTTTCTGATCCTTATCAGAGGCATCGACAGCAGGGGGATCATAAAGCTACTCATCTAGGACATATCCTAGTTTCTCATATTTGAGAACAATTCTTAAATTTCGTAACCAATCTAAGAAGTTTGGTCCTGTGAGTTTGTTGGAGTCAAGTAGAGAGCGTAGGTTCACACTGGACAAAGGCATCGCGGCAATTCAATAACATAGAAGAATGAGAGAAAGCGTTATAATGTACATAAATGCATATTGATAAGGAATTTGATCACATGCATTATAGGTCCCACTAGTTTATCCAAATCTATAGCCCTCACTACAAATCTAAGAAAAATTATTTTCCTAGTGGGTCGATATCCAATATCACTAAGAATGACCTTGGGTATGCCCAACAAGCCACCTTAGTTCAATCGGTAGGTATCATTCACACCAATTGCATTCAGTTATGAAACTATCGACTTCTGCCATCAACTGTTCATTTAGAACACTCATTGTGTTATCAATTCTTGATGCATATACATCCTATTTATACTACCCAACTTTGCCTCTATCTATGTTGACCTTGGGTTTGCCCAACAAATCAACGCTTCCAGTTAGGACTAACCTATTAATCCGAAAATCTAATTTCCATGGCCTGAACATATTCGTGTAGAGCGGGCTTAGTTTTTCCCAACAACCCAACACTAAAAGAATTATAGTTCTTGCCATATCAATAGAAGGCGTAAGTCATAATATTTGGGTTAAGGGATTTATTCTTAAGTATGGAGATAGGCCTAATTTAATTGATTCGTCTATAATTTGAATATATATATGATATATATGGATGAATCAATTAAATTGGGCCTATCTCCATAACCACCCTTAAAATGCGTCTAATGCATGTAACACACAAAGGAGGTTTAATTTAGGTTATGACTTAACTATGCATCTAAAGTTTATGATTCGATTCAACTATTGAACTGAATCGGGTACTAGTGTTAGTCTCAGCGAATTCGAATTATGAATGTGATTCAATTAGGAACCCTAAAATTCAATTATTTTGATGTCCAAATTAAACACTTTAATTCTAGTACATATACCTTTTTCTAGTCATACTAGAAATGATATGCTCTACTTGAATTAATTCTAAATTAATCCCTAGAGTTTCCAAAATTACCGAACATCAATTAATCATCTAAAACATCCCTAGGTCATCTCAATTTTGACACAAGCCAAAAATATCTTAATGGCCAAAATTATCAAGATAAATGAGTTAACCTACTAGACACTAAAGAGACCGATTTGATATCTGGAAATTTTTCAGGCTAATTTCAAATACACACACTTAGCATGCTACTATCATCAAAATAATACATTTCTTATCTCATAAAAAATTTCAAGGTCTTATAACCGAAACACATACACATAATGCATCAAACAAGTTAACCCATCAGCTTTCAAAAAGCTGACCAATGTTGACTTTGACTTGATCTATTAATTAAATCAAGTTCAATTAATTCTGAAAAATTCTAGAGTCTTATACACCTTCTAAATGTGCCTAATAAAAAATTCAAGAAACTAATTCCTAGGAATTCTTTATGAACTAAGTAGAATTAGCCAGCACATCATATGTCCACTAATACTTGTCATACACCACTAACATGCATGTAAAATCGATAATAAATAATTTATCATTTCAAAAATAGGTTTCATGCATCTCATATATGTGGAAACATCATATGTGCATGTTGATTAAGAAAATTCATTAAAAAAATTATAAAATTATTCTAATATAAGCATGCATTTTCATTAGATTTCTAGAATTTTCCAAAACTTCATACATGCATCAGGTTGAAACTAAAGTCGCAATAAAAACATAAATGATATTCAATTGCATTGTCCTTTGTCAGAAACATAATATAACACTTTGTAAAATTTTTGTGAAAGAAAACAAGAAAAAAATTTATATAATTATTACGAAATTTTCAAAATCAGCACATACATTCTATTTTTTAGAAATTCCAATAAACCAACATATGAACAGACTGGAAATTAATTCAAAATAAAATAGAAAATGACATTCAATTGAAGTTTCATTTAACAAAAACATAATATAACATCTTATAAACATTTCTATGAAAGAAACTAAGAAAAAAAAATTTTCTATAATTTATAAAAAATGTTTGAAATCAACATACATGTCTGTGACAACCCATTAAAAAGTTTGCATATGTTCAATAGATCATCTTATATATGTATAAGTTATACTGCTACCAGTGCAGGAGAGCCATGGGTCTAGGCATCACATATATGGCAAGTCATTGGAACTGTCAGAATCAAAATTTCAACCCTACGACATCCCTAAAAAATCTAGAATCCATGTGCATGTATAAACAAATTATAAGAACATGAAATTACAGTAAATGTACCTTGCCAATACTCCTCCTTTCTTGAATCTTCTCCTTGTTTGGGTTGTAGCAAACACCAAATACTTTCCTTGGCCTCTAGAGAGCATACAAAGATGAAGAAAAATTAGTGTTTAAGGGTGGTTAGAGCACCAAACAATATGAGTTCAAGTAGATGCTCAAGTGAGAGCTAGATCAAGACCAAGTTACAAGCAATTAATCTCATGCAACAATTGCTTAAAATTGCATGAACAAGTCTCAAGATCACTCCTCTCACCTTCTAGAACTCTTCTGGACCCTTAACCTCTCTATTAAGTGTGTTTTTGGCTAAAAAATTCATGTGTACATAAGTGAAGAACTCACTTATGTACCACCTATCATTAAGTCGGTCATAATTGTGGCCTATAAGCCATGATCGTGGCTTGCTTAAATGATAGTCATGTACACTTTGTTTTTCATCTTATCTTTTATACGTCTGACCTTTAGGTTCCTTATTATTTTGGTCACTTGAATTAACTCTTAATCCGAGAAAATCATGAAGGATTTCATGATGTTAATTTACCGGAATGTAAGTGGATTAACACTCGAACTCTTCGATAGTTAATTATCCGACTTACGAACCCCTTCCATAGTCAATTACTGTACAATTCGTACCTTCACCATCCTATACCCCACTTGGTTTAGAGTGTCAATTCCCAGTAGAGTGACTATGTCAGATCTAGTCCAAGTGATGTTAGTTCTTATCCTAGGGATCTCATTACTCTATGTGTCATTGAAGACTCTCTTCATGACACATAATTGCTCTGGCCAAAGACTTCCTAGTAATGACCTCGACAAGAGTTCGTAGGTATCATCTCCTTCTATTAAAAGTACTGTGAATCATTTATTGTGTAACATCCCGTCCCTATATTAAGGGTTAGGACCCAAAATTTCAGTACATATGAGCTCAAAGAGAGATTAAGGAA
>JANQBM010000002.1:12881437-12894119 GCA_025594535.1 Erythroxylum domingense | reverse complement strand
TTAATTCATGATCCATTATGAAACCCAAACTGGCTAACCTCTCAATGTATCCATTCATCTTCAGCGTGTACTGTACTAGAGATGATCCCTCAGCCATCTTAGAGCAAAAAAGCAACCTCGAGGTCTCGAACCTTTCAAACCAAGCTTGCTCATCAAACAATCCCTTAGATGGTAGACTATGGTATGTGCATGTATAGCCTTATATTACTTTTGCAGTTCTGGTGATATAGAGGCCAGCATAATATAGCTAGCCAGCTCACTATCATCCAATAGCTTCTTGTAAACTTTCTAATCCTCATCAGAAGCATCGACAGTAGGGGATCAGGAAGTAGCTCATCTAGGACATATCCTAGTTTCTTAGGTTTGAGAACATTTCCTAAATTCTATAGCCAATCTAAGAAGTTTGGTCTTGTAAGTTTGTTGGAGTCAAGTAGAGAGCTTAAATTCATACTGGACGAAGACATCGCGGCAATTTAATAACCTAGATGAATGAGAGAAAGCATTATAATGTACATAAATACATATCAATAAGGAGTTTAATCACATAAATTATGGGTCCCACTATTTTATCCAAATCCATAGCCCTCACTACGAATCTGAGAAAATTTATAATTTTCCTAATCGGTCGATATCTAATATCACTAAGAATGACTTTGGGTTTCCCCAACAAGCTACCTTAAGTCAATCGGTAGGTATCATTCATACAAATTGCATTCAGTTATGCAACTATCGACTTGTGTCATCAACTGTTGATTTAGCATACTTATTGGGTTATCAACTCTTGATGCATATATATCTCATGTATACTACCCAACTCTACCTCTTTCCACGTTAACCTTAGGTTTGTCCAACAAATCAACACTTCCAGTTAGGTTTAACCCTTTAATATGGAAATTTAATTTCTATGGTTTAAATATATTCGTGTAGTGCATGCTTAGGTTTGCCTAATAACCCTACACTAAAAGAATTCTTATTCTTGCCGTATCAATGGAAGGTGTAAGTCCTAATATTTTGCTTAAGGAATTTATTCTTAGGTCTCATCAATACTTGGATTATGGACAACTCAATTAAATTGAGCCTATGTCCATAACCACCCTTAAAATGTATCTAATGCATGTATCCCATAAAAGAGGTTTAATTTAGGTTATGACTTGACTATGCATCTAAAGTTTGTGATTCAATTTAACTCTTGAACTGAATTTGGTACTAGTGTTAGACTTGACTAATTCGAATTATGAATGTGATTCGATTAGGAACCCTAAAATTCAATTATTTTGATGTCCAAATTAAAAACTTTAATTATAGTACACATGCCTTCTTCTAATCACACTAGAAATGTTATGCTCTACTTGGATTAATTCTAAATTAATCCCTTAGGTTTCCAAAATTCTCGAACATCAATTAGTTATCTAAAACATCCCTAGGTCATCTCAAATTTATCAAGACAATTTTGGCACAAGCCAAAAAATATCTTGACGGCTAAAATTATCAAGATAAATGAGTTAACCTACCAGACACTAAAGAGACCGTTTCGATGTCTAAAAATTTTCCAGAACCCTAATTTCAAGCACATGCACTTAGCATGCTACTAGAATCAAAATAATACATTTCTTATCTCATAAAAATAATTTCAAGGTATTATAACTAGACATACATATAAGTCATCAAATAATTCAACCTAATCAGCTTTTAAAAAGTTGTCCAGTTTTGACTTTGACTTGATCTACTAATTGAATCAAGTTTAATTACTTCTGGAAAAATTCCAAAGTCATATAAACATTCTAAATGTGCCTAATAAAAAGTTACAAAATCTAATTCCTAGGAATTATTTATAAACTAAGTGGAATTTTCCAGCACATCATATGTACTAGTAACTTGTCATACACCACCAGTATGCATGTACAATTGAGAATAAATAATCAAATCACTTCAAAAATAGGTGTCATGTCTCTCATACACATGGCAACATCATATCTGCATGTTCATGAAGAAAATTCATAAAAAAAAATTTTATAAAATTATTTTGGAATTTACAAGCATGTATGTTCATCAGATTTCCAGAATTTCCTAGAACTTCATACATGCATTAGGCTGAAACCAAAATCGTAATAAAATAGAAAATGACATTCAATTACATTTTCCTTTTACAAAAACATACCATAACACCTTATAAACATTTTTGAGAAATAAAATTAGAAAAAAAAGTTTTATAGAATTATTAAAAAAATTTCTAAATTAGCACATACATTTTGCTTGTCAGAAATTCCCAGAAACCAACATATGAACAAACTGTAGATTAATTCTCAATAAAATAGCAGATGACATCCAATTGAAAATTTCTTTTACACAAACATAGTATAATATCTTATAAACATTTTTCTACAATTTATAAAAAATTTTTGAAATCAACATACATGTTAGTCACAACCCAGTAAACTGCTTGCACATGTTCAATAGATCACCTTATACTTGTATAACTAGCTCTAATGCCATTTTTAGGGGGCCATAGATCCATGCATCACATACATGGAAAGGAAGTGGAAGTGTCAGAATCAAAATTACAACCCCACGACATCCCCAAAAAATCCTGAATCTATGTGCATGTATAAACAAATTATAAGAACATGAAATTATAACATATGTACGTTTCAAATACTCCTCATTAATCTTCTCCTTGTTTGGGTTGTAGAAAACACCAAACACCTTCCTTGGCCTTTAGAGAGCATGCAAAGATGAAGAAAAATTACTGTGTAAGGTTTATTAGAGCACCAAACAAGATGAGTTCAAGTAAATACTCTAGTGAGAGTTAGATCAAGTCCAAGTTTCATGCAATTAATCTCATGCAACAATTGCTTAAGATTGAATGAATAAATCTTAAGATCACTCCTCTCAACTTCGAAAACTCTTCTAGACACATAGTCTCTCTATTGAGTGTGTTTTATGGGTAAAATTCGCGTCGCATGCATACAAGATTGGATGAAAAACAAAGTGTGCATGGCTATCATTAAGTCAGTTACGATCGTGGCCTGCTTATTTGATAAGCATGCACAATTTGTTTTTCACCCAATTTTTTATGCGTGTAACCCTTAGGTTCCCAGTAATTTTGGTCACTTGAATTGACTTTTAATCCGAGCAAATTATGAAGGGTTTTATGATGCCAATTTACCGGAATGTAAGTGGATTAATACTCGAACTCTTTGATAGTCAATTATTCAACTTACGAACCTTTCCATTGTCAATTACTATGCAATTCTTCCCTTCACTATCCTATACTTTACTTGGTCCAGAGTATGGGCTATGTGTCAACTCTCACTAGATTAACTATGTCAAATCTAGTCCAAGTGATGTTAATTCTTATCCTGGGGATCTCATTACTCTATGTGTCATTAAAGACTCTCTTCATAACACATAATTGCTCTGGCTAGAGACTCCTGAGTAATAACCCTAACAAGAGGTCGTGGGCATCATCTCCTTCTATCATAAGTGGTGAATTCTGTATGGCTACCCAATTACCTTTGAATACTAATAGCTATACCCAATCATCACCTTATAAGTGACCTCATCTTGAGGCAATAAAGAATGGTATCAAAGCACAGGATCAGTATCCAAAATATCTTTGAATACCTCAAGTCTAAGGATATTTACACCATTGATATGTTGAGATCAATCACTAACATTTAATAAATCATCCATATAATAATCTCATAGCGGGTCATCCGATGTACTTATTACTCTTAATAAGCATCCACGTGTTAACTCTAAGCATCTCATGTTTACAGTGAGATCAACTGCTTGATCAAATCAAGGAGTATAACATATGCTAGTCTATTCGGATTAACAATGTCCTGTTTCATTAATCCAATGACTAGGGATAATTTAGATACTAACATAATTGCACATGATAGAATTTCATTATCATGATCTCATCATGATTTCCTTCATGCTATGTTTTGTATCATGGACTTCATTAATTCGACTTAATAACAACATCAATTCATAAATAAATGAACATCAAATTAATAAAAATTGCCTTTCACTTTATTGATCAAAATAAAGTTTGCAAAAAAGTACTAAAGGTGATTGCCTTTAGAGCACTACTCTAATAATCAATTCATCTTATAATCTTAGTTCTGATTCTCCATACGATGGGTCAAATTTCTTTTATACCTTTGGTTGGTGATTCCATATAATAATCCATTCAAAGTTCTATCTTTAAATTTAATTTTAACTTTTTGAGACTTGATTATGAATGAAGTGTTGGGTTTCAAGATTTCAATTTTTTGATTTTAGGTCATTTATCTTTATCCAATTTATACTATTAGTATGGACAATATCAGTTTAAAAGAGTGCCCATTCATCGTTATGCCAAACCATCTATTAACTTCTCTAACAAGTTTATCTAGCCTTTTACATTGTTCTTTAATGCCTCATTGATGCCATAAAGATGAACAATTATTGAAATCCCTATTCTTTCACATTGGTCCAATAAGTTAGTCTAACTTAATAGGTCCCCCATTGTTTATATGTTGTTCCCACCAAAAACTAACTCTAGAAAGGGATCAAATATATGCACTAATATTGTTTTTCACATGGTCTAATTGAGGTTAGGCAAAGTTCTCGTAACTAACCTTATGTCATATTAAGTTTTACAAATTTAGTTTATAAAAATATTTCAACAAACATTTGGTATACATTTTAATTTAGGCATTTTAGAACTTGGAAAATAAAAGGCAATATATTATATATGAAGAGACATATTTATTCATATATAGATACATATTTTCGGTGTTTTTAAGTGATGAAAAATAATAAACAAGTATACCTCTAAGGGAACAATAATAAACACCTTTTGGACAATAGCATTAAGGAAATTTTAGGAAAGAGTTAAATATAACAACGAAACATATTATAAAAAAAACTTTCATAAATGTAAAATAAATGTGTACAACATCTAATGAGAGCTTATAATACGTTATCTTAAGCCCATTAACATAAGTCCTATTTATAATCAAATGTGTCCAACTTGGTTACTATAGAGTTATATTATTCTATCGGCAACAATTTTGTTTATGAATTTGTTGATTTTTGTTATGAATAATTTTACTTTTGAATTGATAGTTAAATTATTGTGTTTTGGGAGAATAGTTGAATTATTGAGTGTGTGCGATTATTAAAATGGTGTAAAATTAAATTTAACCCAAATATGAGATTAATAAAAATGCATATTGGTCCAATATATTATCAAAATTGAATGCTACTATTTGCTTTTTAAGCATAAATTTTAATCGAAACTTCAGGTTAAGGTGATTCAAGAAGATACAAAATCTAAAAGGAATATTTACATTTTATAAGAAGATATTAAAAGTTAATATTAAACTCAAATAAAAGAATTTGATGAAAGAAACGTGTATGTTCATTTTGTTGCCACCACTAAATATTGCTTAGGTATTTTGATCATAACTTTTGATATGGATGTTGGATTAAGGTGATCCAAAAGTCTATAAAAAGGTAAGAGAATTTTTTATAATTTTTTAAGAAGACACTTAGAACTAATATCAACTATTTGGAACTCTATGAATTTCCCATGAAGTATTGTCTAGCTAGTCGAACCGTTTGAATATCAATTTCTATAAACACCTAAATTATTGAAAAATTGATGACTTTCAAAAAAATATGCAAAAATAAAGGAGAGAAGAAAGATGATGGGAGGAATTATTTTTTAGGAAAGGATAACAATTCAAGGAGTTTTCTTCACTTTTTCACATTTTGAGAATGTTGGGTGTCAATTGATATCATTTATTTGTATTTGGTTGATCTCATTGAATTATTGTACTAGTATGCCCTCTTTCTTTGACAGATATATACCGTAAAGGTTGGTAGTGACATTTAGGCACAGTGATATAGTTTTTCGTGCAGTGATTGTTGGAGATGGGTTTTACTTTATTGGTTGTTTTAAATTTTCTTATTTGATGATATAACACTCGAATTTGTGTATTGCAGTTAAGAAGCTGAAAGAGGAGGAGTTTATGACTATAGAAGGAAATTGAGTTGCACTTTCTTTCAGGAGTTTATGACTATAGAAGGAAATTGAGTTGCACTTTATATTAGATGAATCATGTTATTTCTTTGATAGATAATTTATTTATTTCAAGTAAATTTTTTAGAATTATTATTTTGTATATTACTTTATATTTGAGTTAAGCATATTTTATTTTATGATTAAGAGGAATATGTTTTATTAAAAGATTTAGTAGTTATAATTTTGTAAAGATTTGATAACAAGTATTTCAACTCAATCCCAAAAGGCAATTAAACTCAATAAAAGAAGTTAGGTTTGAATTATGGCATAAACAATAACAAGTAACAATTAGTTTTCCAAATTTGCTATACAAATGAATATACAAATCTAAATATTTTAGTAAATTAATGTCCTCAAATTGTCATAAACTCTTACCACACTAATTCTACCAAAGTGATAACTATTTAACTAGACCTTCAATTTTTAGGCTATGTTTTCTTAATAAACATAATGGAAGAGTAACAAGTTGTTCTTCCTATTTCAAATGGCGTAAGAAAACTTTGACATAAGAGGATGAGTACTCTTACGAATTAAAAGGATAAACTTTACAGAGAAGATAGTATAAAGAAAGTTGATGAAACTGTTGTGAGTGTGTATAAAGTTTTCGAAATTAATATTGTGTTAGCGAAGAACATCCGAAGGCAATCAAATGACTACGAAGATATGTCAGCAAGATTATTCTAAGTTTTGTTTAATCGTAGTTAATATTTTAATTTTCTTAATTTTACTAATAGTGATTGACATTTTTTATTATTTGGCTGGCATTTTTATTATTAAAAGCTGAATTTTTGAGAAAGAATTGGGAATTGCATGTAAAGACTAAGGAGTGTTAACGGATATGCTGATGGGATAAATTTGGTAATTAGAAATAAAATCAATAGATAGGTGATTAAGATTTAGTTAATTTTGAATTTGAATTAAAGTAAATTAAACAAATCTTATCTATTAGTTTTTCTGGATTTCATAAATTAGATTTCAGTTATTAAGGACATAAGCTTATACATAGAGAATGTAGCTATGTTTCACTGATATTGCTATTTTTGTGTTAACGATGCCAGACCAATAAGTGGGTATGAATTGACAGAACTTATTTATTATTCTTCTTAGATTGAGTGGATATGAATTGTGTTAGGATATAAGTGTTGTACTGATATCTTTTCCAAACAAAATTGATAAAGATTGTTAACTTGCAGAAAATAAGAAATGTAGAAAGTAAAGAACACCAAGAATTTTCACTTGGTTCGATAGCCTCAAAGCTATCTACATCTAAGGTTCCCACTGATATGGTTTCCACTAATATGAAGAAGAAGATGAGAACTTGTACAGAGATTGAGTGTTTTAGGAAAACACTTGCAAAGAGTCTACAAAACTCTCCTAGTACCTACAGGTAAGTACTCTAGCACTCTCTAATATTTTTCTCACTCAATACTTACACTCACAGATAATTGAATACAATGAGAAAATAATGTGTTAATACAATGTCTGTTTTTCTTCCCTTTTATAGTTGATGAAGTGAGTGGCTTTCGGATGTGTTTGTATGAATCAGATAAGTATCATGTGCCTTCCACGTGACTTATTTATTCTCCTCCTTCTGTCTACGTATTATATTGTCTAATGCTGCGTCTTGACTTCTTGTGTTTGAGGCTTCAGACAAGAGTTGAAAAAACACTGTGTATATGTGGGCATGTCTTAAACTAAATCATTTACTTTCTGTCTGATTAGAACCTTTGAGAGCATCTCTCTTCATCGCCTTCAGACATTTCTTCTTTGATTCTTCATGTTTTTCAAATTTTTGCTATTGTTTTATGCTTTTGAGTGTTGGTTGATGGAGTATACATGATTCTCATCACATTATTCCCTCCTACTCCATCAATCTTCACTTTGAACAAAAACTTGAGAGTAATTTTGAAATCTGAAACCATAATTTTCGCCACACTAGTGAGATCGGATGGATTGACTTTCAAAGTCAAGGGGTTTCTGTAATCTGTAAGTAGTCCCTATAAAAAATAAATTTCTTTTTAGTTAATACTTTTGTCCCAAAGTCTAAAGGGTTTTGCTCTCCTGTGATTTTCTCCTGGTTAAAGAATCCGTGCGCTATTCTATCTCTCACAAAATGGAGTCAGACATCGACATGCTTAGACCTCTCATGCAGGACCGGGTCTTTACTTAGGTACAGTGCACTTTGAGTATCTGTGTAAATTATTGTTGTTGCTAGGTTAGCTCAAATTTCTCTTAGTATGCCTGATAAACATGTTAATTCTTTTACCCCTTCTGTAATTGCATAAAACTCTGCTTCTGTAGTTGAGAGTGATACAAATGATTATTGCTGTACCTTCCAACTGATTGTGTTTCCTGCTAGTATAAAGTAGTGTGTAGAAATTGATTTTCTTGTGTCTTTATCTATTGCATAGTATGCATCTACTTATCCATGTAGGCTTAGACTACTAATTTTAGCTAGCTTAGCTTTAGTCAAACACAATTCATAGCTTAGGGTTCCAACAAGGTATCTGAAGATATTCTTCAGTCCTTGCCAGTTCTCAAAACCAGGATTGGGCATGAACTTGCTTAGAATGCTTATAGCATTTGCAAGATCAGGTCTGATACATAACATCATATACATGATGCTACTAACTCCAACATCATAGGGGTAGTTTAACATAGCTTTCTTTTCTTCTTCAATTTGGGGGCTCTTACCAGCAACCATTTGAAGATATGAGCTTATAGGAATAGAGGTAGGTTTTGTCAATTCCATGTTGAACTAAGTTAGTACCTTTCGGATGTAACTTTGTTGATTCAATCATAGTTTTCCTTCCCTCCTATTCCTTATAATTTGCATCCCTAGCAACTTCTGAGCTTCTCCCAAATCTTTCATTTTAAAATGTTTGCTCAGAGTATTCTTCACTTCAATTATTTTGCCTAGCTCTTTTCTAAAAGTAATTAAGTCATCTACATAGACCAGTATAAGTGCCGTAGTGCTATACCACTTCTGTTAGGATATAAGTGCCGTAATGCTATCATTTCCAAACAAAATTGATAAAGATTGTTACCTTGCAGATAATAAGAAATGCAGAAAGTAAAGAACACCAAACAATTTTACGTGGTTCGATAGCCTCAAAGCTATCTACATCCAAGGTTCCCACTGATGTGGTTTCCACTAATATGAAGAAGAAGATGAGAACTTGTACAAAGATTGAGTGTTTTAGGAAAACACTTGCAAAGAGTCTACAAAACTCTCCTAGTACCTACAGGTAAGTACTCTAACACTCTCTAATATTTTTCTCACTCAATACTTACACTCACAGATAATTGAATACAATGAGAAAATAATGTGTTAATACAATGTTTGTTTTTCTTCCCTTTTATAGTTGATGAAGTGAGTGGCTTTCGGATGTTTTTGCATGAATCAGATAAGTATCATGTGCCTTCTATGTGACTTATTTATTCTCCTCTTTCTGTCTACGTATTATATTGTCTAATGCTGCGTTTTGTCTTCCTGTGTTTGAGGTTTTAGACAAGAGTTGAAAAACGACTTTGTATCATGTGGGCATGTCTTAAACTAAGTCATTTACTTTCTTTCTGATTAGAACCTTCAAGAGCATCTCTCTTCATCGCCTTTAGATATTTCTTCTTCGATTCTTCATGTTCTTCAAATTTCTGCTATTGTTTTATACTTCTGAGTGTTGGTTGATGGAGTATACGTGATTCTCATCACATTATTCCCTCCTACTCCATCAATCTTCACTCTGAACAAAAACCTGAGAGTGGTTTTGAAATCCTAAACCCTAATTTTAACCACACCAGTGAGATCGGATGGATTGACCTTCGAAGTCAAGGGGCTTCTGTAATCTGTAAGTAGTCCCTACAGAAAATAAATTTCTTTTTAGTTAATACTTTTGTCCCGAAGTCTAAAGGGTTTTGCTCTCCTGTGATTTTCTATAGGTTGAAGAAGCCTAGCGCTATTCTATCTCTCACGAAATGGAGTCAGACATCGACATGCTTGGACCTCTCATGCTTGGACCTCTCATGCAGGACTGGGTCTTTACTTAGGTACATTGCACTTTAACTGTCTGTGTAAATTATTGCTGTTGCTAGGTTAGCGCAAATTTCTCTTAGGATGCCTGATAACCATGTTAATTCTTTTACCTCTTCTGTAATTGCATAAAACTCTGCTTCTGTAGTTGAGAGTAATACAATTGATTGTTGTTGTACCTTCCAACTGATTGTGTTTCCTACTAGTATCAAGTAGTATGCAGAAATTGATTTTCTTGTGTCTTTATTTGCTGAATAGTATGCATCTACATATATATAGCATCATATATATGATGCTACTAACTCCAACATCATAGGGGTAGTTTAATATAGCTTTCTTTTCTTTTCAGTTTTGGGGCTCTTACTAGCAACCATTTGAAGATGTGAGCTTATAGGAATAGAGGTAGGTTTTGTCAATTCCATGTTGAACTGAGTTAGTACCTTTCGGATGTAACTTTGATGATTCAACCATAGTTTTCCTTCCCTCCTATTCCTTATAATTTGCATCCCTAGTAACTTTTGAGCTTCTCCCAAATCTTTCATTTTAAAATGTTTGCTTAGAGTATTCTTCACTTCAATTATTCTGCCTAGCTCTTTTCCAAAAATAATTAAGTCATCTACATAGACCAACATAAAGATGGCCTCTGTCCCTCCTAAGTTCTTATAGTATAAACAGTAATCATAGGCACTTCTTACAAAATTCATCTCACTTGCTATCTCATAGAACTTCTTGCTCCACTGTCTAGGTGCTTGCTTCAGCCCATATAAGAACTTCTGAAGCAGGCAGACATAGTCAGACTTATCTTTGACTACAAAACTGACTGGTTGTTTCTTGTAGATAGTCTCCTCTAGCTTTCCATATAGGAAGGCTGTCTTGACATCAATTTGATGAATTTCCCAATCATAGACAGTAGCTAACACTAGAATGAGTCTGATTGTCTTAAATTTAACTACTGGTGAGAATATTTCTTTATAGTCAACTCCTTCTTTCTGCCTATACCCCTTAGCTATAGGTTTTGCCTTGTAGATTCTTGGTTTAGCTTCTGTTATTCCTTCTTTTAGCTTGAATAACCATCTGTTCTCTATTAATTTGACTTTGGGAGGTCTAGGCACTAAAGTCCAAGTCATATTCTTCATTAGAGAAGAATACTCTTTTTCACAAGCCTCCTTCCACTGTTTAGCATCACTTCTAATCATGGCTTCTTCAAAAGTTTCAGGAGCCTTCCATTCAATAGCTTCAGCCACAAGACAAGCATATTCAACCAAGTTTGAGACAATGTATCTCCTATTAGGGATTCTCCATATTGGCAACTTATCCCTTGTGAGTTGATAGTCTTGTATGCTTCCTTATTCATTAGCTGAAGTTGTGTGTGGGGTTTCTTCTTCACCCACACCTTCAGTCTCTTCTATCCTTTGTTCATGATGTGTAGAGCCTTGCATAGGATCCTCATCAATAGGTTGTGGAATGTCACCTTCTTTAGTTTCTGATGGCACATAGAAAGGGACTGATTGGTTTATTGAACCTAAGTTATCCTGAATTTCCCATTTGAAGTCTGAATTTGAGAAGTTCCTATTCAGCATAGGGAATTCATCTTCCTTGAAGATCACATCTTTGCTTATTATGGTTTTATAGCCTCCCTTTTGAAGTAGTAAGATCTTATAACCTTTAACTCCCTCTAGATAACCTAGGAATACTCCCTTAATTGCTCTAGGTTTCAGCTTTCCTTCCTTCTAATATGCATAGGCAGCACATCCGAAACTCTTTAAGTGAGTTAGGTTAGGTTTCTTACCATTTCACACTTCTTGTGGAGTCTTATAATCATTAGTAGATATGGGGAGCCTATTAACTAGGTAGTCTATTATCCTAATTACTTCTCCCCATAGAGGGTGTAAGAAACCCGAAGAGAGTAACATGCACCTTGTCTTTTTTAGGAGTGTCCTATTAAGTCTCTCAGCAACTCCATTCTGCTGAGGTGTAGATCTTACTATTTTATGCCTTAGGATTCCTTTCTTGCTGTAACAATCTTCAAATTCTTTATTGTAGTATTCTAATCCATTGTCAGTCCTTAGGCATCTTAACTTCTTCCCAGACTGATTTTCCATAATTGTATGCCATCTTATGAGATTCTCTAGTGCTTCATCCTTTCTCTTCATTAGATATACCCAACACTATCTAGATATGTCATCAATAATAGACATGAAGTATAAGTTCCCTCCTACTGTAGGTACTTGAGCTTGCCCCCAGAGATCACTATGAGCATATTCCATGATCTATGTAGCTCTCTAAGCTCCTTTTTGAAAACTGGATCTGTGATGCTTTCCTAACAAACATGATTCACAGAAATACAACTTCTGTAGGTTTTGTTCAAAGATTAAACCTTGTTTAGACAGATGGAACAAGCTTTTGTTCCCTGCATGACCCAACCTTGCATGTCATTGCTTGGTTAATTCATGATTTTTATTCTCTGAAACTTGATTGACTTCTGTTGAGCCTATAACATAGTATAGCCCACCCCTTTCAACTCCTTTAATAATGACTCTACCATCCCTTAGGATTTCTCTGAGTCCATCTTT
>JANQBM010000002.1:12866712-12881337 GCA_025594535.1 Erythroxylum domingense | reverse complement strand
TGTGCATATATGAATGCATGAATATGTCAATACACTTTAAACATTCCTAACTCGTTCCAAATTACCAAATTACCCTTTCCATAGGTGAGGGGATGTTACATCTATACTTTGACTTTGCATCTGCGTCTTTGTTGTGATTTTGCCTTCGCGTCTGCGTCTGCGTTTTAACTTCTCGTCTGCATTTTGACTTTGCATCTGTGTTTCCTTCTGCATCTATGTTATGTACTTTGTCTTTGCATCTACATCTATGTCTGTGTCGTATTTGTGTTTGTATTTCGACTTTGCGTCTATACTGACTTTGCGTCTGTGTTTCCTTCTGCGTCTGTGTTCTGTACTTTGTCTGCACACTTAGCACACTTGTAAAAAATGTTCATTTTTTTCTAACATTATCATTATTTGATTGTCATCAAAATTAACCATTGTAAAGTCCTTTTCACTTAAAACATCCATATGATAATCTCATAGCAGGTTATTCGATTTACTTACTACTCTTAGTAAGCATCCATATCTTAACTCTAAATATCTCATGCTTACAATTGGTAAGATCCACTGCTTCATCAAATCAAGGAGTATAACATGTACTAGTCTATCCAGATTAACAATGTCCTGTCTCATTAATCCTATGACTAGGGATAATTTAGATACTAACATAATTGTACATGATAGGAATCTCATTATCATGATCTTATCATGAATTCCTTCATACTATATTTTGTATCATGGACTTCATTAATTTGATTTAAGAACAACACCAATTTGTAAATAAATGAACATCAAATTAATAAAAATTGGCTTTTGCTTTATTAATCAAAATAAAGTTTGTACAAAAGTGGTAAAGGTGATTAACCATAAAGGACTACTCTAACAATCTACCACTTGCACTAAAGTCAATCGCCTTTATATCTTATACCATATGCACACTAGAATCAAATATTATTTGAGGATGTGGCTTTGTCAAAGGATCAACGATGTTCTGATCTATGGACACTTTCTCTATCTTTACATCACCTCTATCAATGATCTCCCTGATTAGGTGATATCTCTTGAGTACATTCTTAGACCTCTTATAAGACCTTGGTTCCTTGGCTTGAACAATAGCCCCATACTATTATCACAATACAATAGCATCAGATTTGCAATGCTTAGAACTACTCCAAGTTCCATAACAAACTTCTTGATCTAAACAGCTTCTTTTGTCGCCTCCGTAGCTGAAATGTACTCTGAATCGGTCATTGAATCTACAGTCGTCTCTTGTTTAGAACTCTTCCAACTGACTTCTCCACCATTCAGTGTGAAAGCATAACCTGACTGAGATTTGGAGTCATCTTGGTCAGATTGAAAACTAGCATCTGTATCCCCACTGCCTACGAGATCTCCATCTCCATATACCAAGAATAAATCTTTAGTCATTCTTAAGTACTTTAGGATATTCTTAATAGTCACCCAGTGACACTCACCAAGATTTGATTGATATTTGCTCATAACACTTGGAGCATACAATATATCGAGTCTCGTACATAACATAGCATACATTATTGATCCTATAGCTGAAGCATATGGAATCAAACTTACCCGAGTCCTCTCATCTTTCGTCTTGGGATACATAGATTTCTAGAGTTTTATCCTATATGTCATGGGAAGAAACCCTCTCTTGGATTTCTCCATACTAAACCGCTTTAGCACTTTATCTATCTATATAGACTACGAAAGACCTAGCAACTTCCTTTATCTATCTCTATATATTTTGTTATTAATATATATGTTGTTTCTCTAAGGTGTTTCATGGAGAAATTCTAACACAATCAAATTTTGGCGTATTGCAAACTTGAGACATCATTTCCTATTAGTAATATGTCATCCACATATAACACAAGAAATATGATGGCACTCCCACTAACATTTTTGTACACACAAGGTTCATTCGAATTTTATGAGAAACCAAACTCTTTGATTGTTTCATCAAATCGGATGTTCCAACTCCTAGATGTTTGCTTCAATCCATAAATGGATTTTTGAAGCTTGCATCCTTTTTTCCATCTTTGCATATGAAGCCCTCAGGTTATATCATATACGTATCCTCAACTTGGTTTTCATTCAGGAAAGTTGTCTTCACATCCATTTGTCATATCTCATAATCATAATGAGCAATAATGGCTAGGAGTATTCTAATGGATTTAAAGATGGCTACGGGGCTAAAAATCACATCATAGTCAATGCCTTGTCTTTGACGATAACCTTTAGCGACTAGCATTGCTTTATAGGTAATCACATTACCATCCATGTTGATTTTCTTCTTGAAAATCCACTTACACCTATAGTTTTTAGCCCTTTGGGTAAGTCAATTAAATTCCATACTTGGTTTTCAAACACGGAATCCATTTTGGACTTCATGGCTTGAATCCATTTT
Organism: Erythroxylum domingense; assembly: GCA_025594535.1. Lineage (NCBI taxonomy): Eukaryota > Viridiplantae > Streptophyta > Magnoliopsida > Malpighiales > Erythroxylaceae > Erythroxylum > Erythroxylum domingense. Next base: position 12,878,930 of record JANQBM010000002.1, on the reverse strand, counting down.
TTATATTCTGAACTCTTCAAAACCTCTTCATAGGTTGTAGGCTCATCGTCCTCTATGAACAATACTTCATTATGTTCACTTACAAGACAATCATCTCTTTGGAACATTACTTATCCTATTTGACCTAAGAATATTTTGTGTGTCAGAAGGTTCAAATGTTGTCTCATCTCTATGAACAACAGTCTCGGGTTCAGGTAATTGATCTAAATCTGTTTAAGCATTATAAACTTCATTAAGTTCAACTTTGCTCCCATTATCTTCTCTTAGAAGAAACTCTTTCTCTAAAACGAAATCATGCTTTAAGACAATCACTTTTTATTTTAAAGCATTGTAAAATTGATATCCAATTGTTTCCTTGAGATATCCTACAAATAGACATTTATCATATTTCGCTTCAAGCTTGTCTGATTAAATTCGTTTTACGTAAACCGGACAACCTCAAACTTTTATATAAGAAAGATACAGCTTTTTGTTAGTCCATATCTCATATAGAGTAACATCAACTACTTTTGAAGGGACTCCATTTATCATATAAATAGCTTTCTCAAGTGCATGACCCCAAAAGGATTTTGATAGATCTGCTAAGCCCGTCATTAACCTTACTATGTCCAACAAGGTTCAGTTTCTCCTTTCAGTTACACTGCTGTGTGTAAGGTGGAGTCCATTGGGATACAATCTCATTATCCATAAGATAACTTAAATACTCCTCGTTCAAGTATTCACTACCTTGATCTGATTGAAGTGTCTTGACACTTTTACCGAGTTATTTCTCTACTTTATGTCTAAACTATTTGAACATTTCAAATGCTTCAAACTTTTATCTCATTAGATACATATACCCATATCGTGAATAATCATCAATAAAGGTAATGAAGTATATAAAATCACCTCTGGTATGAATGGACATCGGACCACATACATCATAATGTATTCGGTATAATAACCCATTTGCACATTCACCCTTTCCTTTAAAAGGTAATTTAGTCATCTTGCCTAACAAGCAAGATTCATATGTGTCATAGGATTCATAATCAAATGACCTTAAGCTACCACTCTTGTGTAGCTTAGCCATACGCCTCTCACTTATATGGCCAAGTCGACAATTCCTACAATGCCAAAAGAAAGATGATCTTAAGTTATTTCGTTTTTTCTTTTATTTTCATTAATATTTAAAGTTGTGACGAAGAACATATTCAATATTCTTTGTCACAACAAGTACATAATAGCAATTATCCAAAATTATTGTTAGCTTACTAGGAAGATATAAAACATAGGTTCCTACAACTAATGCAGTAACTCTTGCTTTATTTCCCACACGTAGGTCCATCCTTCCCTTCTTGAGCGGTCTACTATCCCTGAGACCTTGCATATCAACACATATGTGTGAGCCACATCCAGTATTTAATACTTAAATGTTATGATCAGGAATAGTATTAACCTCAATGACAAAATAACATACTTGAAGTAGGCGGTAGAGCATCTAATTCCTTCTTCTGTTTCAATGACTCCATATAGGCTTTATAGTTCCTCTTCTAATGCCCTTCCTTATTGCAATGAAAACATATTCCCTTTGTTGCATTTTCCTTTGTCTTCTTCTGGCTATACCTCCCACTAGTTTCTCGGACTTCTTCATCCTCTTTTGGTTCCTCTTATGAGAACCAGAATCATAGTCCACCAGCATCATAGCCTTACTGTCTTTCTTAACAATTTGGTTAGTTGTTTTGAGTAGATTAATCAACTCAAGTATTGAAGTGGATATTTGGTTCATTCGATAGTTAAGCACAAACTGTGAATAACTATCGGTCAAACCAGTCAGAATTAAGTCTATACTTAATTCATAATCCATTATGAAACCCAAACTGGCTAACCTCTTAATCTATCCATTCATTTTCAACGCGTACTGTACTAAAGATGATCCCTCAGTCATCTTAGAGAGAAAAAGCGTCCTCGACATCTCCAACCTTTCAAACCAAGCTTGCTTATCAAACAGTTCCCTTAGATGGTCACCGACTATGGTATGAGCATCCATAGCCTCATGCTACTTTTGCATTTTTGGTTACACAGGGGCCAGCATAATACAACTAACCAACTCACTATCATCTAGTGGCTTCTTGTAAGCTTTCTAATCCTCATCAAAAGCATCAGCGGTAGGGGGATCGAGAAGTGGCTCATCTAGGACATATCCTAATTTCTCATATTTGAGAAAAATTCTCAAATTTCATAGCCAATCTAAGAAGTTTGGTCCCATAAGTTTGTTGGAGTCAAGTAAAGAGCGTAAGTCCACACTGGATGAAGACATCACTACGATTCAATAACCTAGAAGAATGAGAGAAACCATTAAAATGCACATAAATGCATATTGGTAAGGACTTTAATCACTTGCATTAGGGGTCTTAGTATTTTATCCAAATCCATAGCCCTTACTACAAATCCGAGAAAAATTATAATTTTCCTAATGGGTCAATATCCAATATCACTAATAATGACCTTGTGTGTACCCAACAAGCCACTTTAGGTCAATCTTTAGGTATCATTCATACCAATTTCATTTAGTTATGCAATTATTAGTTGTGCCATCAACGGTTGATTTAGCACACTCATTGCGTTATTAACTTTTGATGTGTATACATCCCATATATACTACCCAACTCTGCCTTTATCCACATTAGCCTTGGGTTTTCCCAACAAATCAACATTTCTAGTTAGGACTAACCCATTAATCCGAAAATCTAATTTCCATGGTTTGAATATATTCGTGTAGTTCGGGCTTATGTTTGTGTAACAACCCAACACTAAAAGAATTCTGGTTCTTACCATATCAATGGAAGGTATAAGTTCTAATATTTTGGTTGAGGGATTTATTCTTAGATCTCATCAATACTTTAATGATATTATATATATATATACTTAGATTATGGAAAACTCAATTAAATTGAGCCTATGTCCATAACCACCCTTAAAATGCATCTAATGCTTGTATCACATAAAGAAGGTTTAATTTAGGTTGTGACTTGACTGTATATCTAAAGTTCGTGATTCAATTCAGCTCTTGAACTAAATCAGGAACAAGTTTTAGTCTCGGATAATTCGAATTATGAATGTGATTCGATTAGAAACCCTGAGGTTCAATTATTTTGATGTCCAAATTAAACACTTTAATTATGGTACGCATGCCTTTTTCTAGTCACACTAGAAATGTTATGCTCTACTTGGATTAATTATAAATTAATCCTTAGGATTTCCAAAATTCCCAAACATCAATTAGTCATTTAAAACATCCTTAGTTCACCTCAAATTTATTAAGACAATTTTGGCACAAGCCAAAATTATCTTGACGGCCAAAATTATCAAGACAAATGAGTTAACCTACTAGACACTAAAGAGACTGATTCAATGTCTAGAAATTTTTTGGAACCCTAATTTCAAACACATACACTTAATATGCCACTAGCATCAAAATAATACATTTCTTATCTCATAAAAATAATTTCAAGGTCTTATAACCAAAACACATACACATAAGTCATCAAACAAGTCAAACCCCATCAAGTTTCAAAAAGCTAACTAGTTTTGACTTTGATTTGATCTATTAATTAAATAAAGTTCAATTAATTCTAGAAAAATTTCAAAGTCTTATACAAGTTCTAAATGTGTCAAAATTCTAGAATCTAATTCTTAGGAATTATTTATAAACTAAGTGGAATTTGCCAACACATTATACACCCACTAACACTTGTCATACACCACCAACATGCATGTAAAATCGAGAATAAATAATCAGTCACTACAAAAATAGGTGTCATGCTTCTCATACACGTAGCAACATCATACGTGCATTTTATGAAGAAAATTCATAAAAATAATTTTTTATAAAATTATTCTGGAATTTATAAGCATGCATGTTCATCAGATTTCCAGAATTTCCTAATACTTCATACATGCTTCAGGCTGAAACTAAAATCGTAATAAAATAGAAAATGATAGTCAATTGCATTTTCTTTTGAAAAAACATAAAATAACATCTTATAAACATTTTTGTGAAAGAAAAGTAGGAAAACAATTTTCTAGAATTATTACGAAATTTTCAAAATCAGCATTTACATTCTGTTTTCCAGAATTCCCAGAAACCAACATATGAACAGACTGGAGTTTAACTTGTAATAAAATAGCAAATGACATTAAATTAAAATGTTTTTCAACAAAGAAATAATATAACATCTTATAAACATTTCTGCAAAAGAAAAGCAGAAAAACCATGTTTCTACAATTTATAAGAATTTTTTGAAGTCCACATGCATGTCAGTCATAACCTAGCAAATAGTTTGCACATGTTAAATAAATCACCTTATATATGCATAACTTGCTCTGATACTACTATTAGGAAGCCATGGATTCATGTATCACATACATGGAAAGTCAACAGAAGTGTCAGAATCAAAATTCCAGCCCCACGACATCCCCAGAAAATCCAGAATATATGTGTATGATAGACAGATTATAAGAATATGAAATTACAGCATATGTACCTTGCACATACTCCTCCTTTATTGAATTTTCTCCTAGTTTAGGTTGTAGAAAAATCCAAACACCTTCCTTGGCCTCTAGAGAGCATGTAAAGATGAAGAAAAATCAGTGTGTAAGGGTGGTTAGAGCACCAAGCAAGATGAGTTCAAGTAGATGCTCTAATGAGAGTTAGATTATGACCAAGTTTCATACAATTAATCTCATGCAACAATTACTTAAGATTGCATGAATAAATCTCAAGATCACTCCTTTCAAATTCTAGAACTCTTCTAGACCCTTAATTTTTTAATTGAGTGTGTTTTATGGCTAAAATTTTGTGTGTACATAAGTGAAGAACTCACTTCTGTACTACCGGTCATTAAGTCAATCACGATCGTGGCCAAGTGGCTTGCTTAATTGATAGTCATGCACACTTTGTTTTTCATCTAATATGTTATGCGTGTGACCCTTAGGTTCTCAGTTATTTTGTTCACTTGAATAAAATCTGAATCCGAGCAAATCATGAAGGTTTCATGATGCCAATTTACCGTAATGTAAGTGGATTAACACTCAAACTCTTCTATAGTTAATTATCTAACTTATGAACCTTTCCATAGTCAATTACCTTGCAATTCATCCCTTCAACGTCCTATACCGCACTTGGTTTGAAGTATGGGTATGGGTCAAATCCCACTAGACTGACTATTCAGATGTAGTCCAAATGATTTTAGTTCTTATTTTAGGATCTCATTACTCTATGCGTCATTGAAGACTCTATTCATGATACGTAATTGCTCTGGCTAGAGACTCCTGAGTAATGACCTTGACAAGAGGCCGTGGGGATCATCTCTTTCTATCAGGAGTGGTGAATCATTCATTGGCTACCCAATTATCTTCGAATACTAGTGGTTGTACCTAATCACCACCCTATGAGCAACCTCATCTTGAGGCAACAAAAAATGGTGTCAAAGCACAGGATTAGTATGCAAAATGTCTTTGAGTACCTCAAGTCTAAGGATATTTGCACCATTACTATGATGAGATTAATCACTGACATTTGATTGATCATCCATATGATAATCTCATAGTAGGTCATCCGATTTACTTACTACTTTTAGTAAGCATTCACATGTTAACTCAAAACATCTCATGCTTACAATCTATGAGATCCACTACTTGATCAAATTAAGGAGCATAATATGTGCTAATCTATTCGGATTGATAATATCCTATCTCATTAATCCTATGACTAAGGATAATTTAGATACTAACATAATTGTACATGATAGGAATATCATTATCATGATCTCATTATGATTTCCTTCATGCTATGTTTTGTATCATAGACTTCATTAATTCGATTTAAAAATGACTTCAATTCATAAGTAAATGAACATCAAATTAATGAAAATTGTCTTTCAGTTTATTAATCAAAATAAAGTTTATACAAAAGTGCTAAAAGTTATTGCCTTTAGAGCACTACTCTAACAAATATTTCATTGATTTTATACAAAGACTCTGATATAAGAAGGGGCCAACCATCCACTTAGCTTCAAATCTTCTAGAATTTTGTTCCTTCCAAACAGTTTGTACACATAAGCCAATTGCTATAGAATGAAGTAACTTCAGTAAGTGGTGTTGAATAGATAACCAATATAGAGCACTTGATATTGTACAAGTTTTCCATTGATATTTCAATTTAACAACTTCCTAAATACATTATGTAATCTCACACATGAAAAATAGGTAATCATGTGATTCTTCCTCTATTGAACAAAATGGACACAACATATCAATATTTAAATACCTGATCTTATCAACTGTATTAAGATGCTTTTGAATGGTTAGTTATAGGAGAAAGGTAATCTTTGGAGGAATTATTTTTTTCTAGATAATTTGAGACCATTCCACTACTAATTTCTGCAATCTTAAGAGATCTCTTATGCTTCTATTAAACAATCGGTGAGTAGGTTGATTATACTAGAAGAATGTGTCTTTGATCGCAAGTTTCTGATATGAAAAAAAGATTTAACAATTAACCTCAATATTTCACAAACACACAAGTCGTTCACGTAGTACCTAATATGTCAATCCCACAAGGAGGGTTAATCTAATCTTAAATCTGAGGCAAAACATAATTCACAATAACTCAAAAATGAAAAAAACTAAAACAAGAAATTATTTAAAGCAAGTAATCAATTATAAGAATAAAATTTGAAAATATAAACAAGATAGCAAATCCAACACCCAATCAAGAATCAACCTAGGAACTACCAATTTAGAGAAAGGGGAATTTTATCTGACTTTAATGAAAACCTAATTGATTATGAATTTATTGGATTAATGGTTCTAGATGGTCCTAAGGTTGATTACTCTCTCTCGAGTTATAACCATTAATCCTAATTTATAAACCCTAATCAGATTATGGGAATTGTAATCTCTCGGTTCATAATTTATCCAAAACCTAAATTAGAGCTGAAGTTGTCTAAAAAACCACTAAAAACCTATGCAATATCTCTCTTTACATAAATTTCCCATTTTGATTTAATTCTTAATCGATTAAATTACTTAACTCTCGTTAGCCCAATTTAATAATTTTTCACTCAATTCACCCTCTCAGTTTGTTACTGAATTATGCAAGTGCAGAATTAAAATCATGGAAAATTAAATAAAAATGCGACAATCAAATTTCATTAATATTAAAGATAAAATATCCCGAATGTGAGTTTAGACAAATCCTCAACATTCAACAACTTTATCATCTACGACTATCTCAAATTCTATACAATCATAAAAATTGAAACTACACTGGAAATAGACCTGGAATGGATGATGGAGGCAGCAACAACGAGAAACCTCCTATTCCGGGAAGTACTTCATGTAGGCTTCTTCTCCATGACTCTCTTCCTTCGTTTCTTCCTTAATCTCTATATAAAAATCTATAGGGTTACGAGATTGCGGCTGATGCAAAAGCTCCTTCTCTTGTGTTCTTTTGGTACTTTAAATACCTTTTGTGTCTTGAGTAGCCCTAAGATTTTTTCAGGGTCAAAACATCCAAAAAATCCCTCAAAACTTGATTTTTTTCTCTTGTTTATACGTCTGCCCGATGTAGACCACCATCGTGGCCTTGCATGCCACGATTGTGACTTGCATCTAACCCTTTATGTCACAATGGTGGCAATTAAGCCACGATCATGGGCTGTGAAAAGGTCTCCTGTCACGATCGTGGCCCATATGCCACGATTGTGGGCTGGCTCCCATATTTCTGTCACGATCGTGTCCTATGGTGCCACAATCATGGGCCGTTGTTTTGGCCCAAAAGTTTCCAAAACTTTTCCGTTCTTCGATGTTGACCCTGAAACACTAACAAACACATCAAGGTACCTTAAAAATATAATATTTAAGCTCAAAGACTTATACTAACCCATAAAAAACACTTAAACACATAAACTAACACAATTCTAACCTAAACACATACTAAATACTCAAATTAACACTTAATACAAAACAAATTAAGCCTTAAAATATAATGCAATTCATACCTATCAATCTTGATGGAGCAAATTTTGACTATATGGAGATTGTAAATGGCTAATACTTGCAAGAAACTATCAAATGCTTCCAATGATGAAAGAGTCCATTTTTGTCTATGGTGGGAGGTTGATAGAATTCCTTACTTCATCTGAGGAATGGATAAGAGCTCCTTCGCTAGACCAATTATCAAACCAGAAGGTTAGAGTTTCCTATTACTAATGGAATAAGACATAGCATCCTCAACTAAATGTCTCATTTGGAGAAGCTAATTAAAAAAAAAGGAGTGTGAAGATGTTTTCTTGATTTCCTATATGCTTTTACCTTTAAGAAAATATAAATGAAGCCATCTAAACCATAAAGAGTTCCTATCTTCAAGGATCCACCAAAATTGCTTCAGTAAATGTATTTGATTGGTGAGTTTGATCGAAGATACATTGAGACCCCCTTTTTGTTTTGGATAACAAATATCTGCCCATTTCACCTTAGCACTTCCTTTAGCACCATTTGAGTAGTTCTATAGAAAATCCTTGAAGATCCTCTCTATTGTCTTGATTACATTCTTTGACAGGAAAATGTGTGAGCTTTAATAGATGTGTAGGGAGTTTAACACTGATTTTATGAGTTGCAACTTCCCTACAAAAGATAGATATTTGTTCACCCATAAACCTATTCTCTCCTATACTTTCTCTATAAGGGACCTACATTCAAGAAAGGTAAATCTCTTTATGGAGATGTCGAGACCTAAATAGAGGAGCGATGGAGACATCTATGTCATTCTTGTTAATAAGGTAATTCGTGAAGCCATCCAAGATGCTTCCTAGGAAATTATGAAATGACTCTTTTGAAGGTTAATCTGTAGACTTAAGGCTACCTTAAATTTATGTAAAGTTTCCATATAGCTATTAAGTGAGTCTATTTTTCACTACAAAAGGCAAGTAAATCATCTGCAAAAGCAATGTTAGTGAGGCCTATTTTCTTACATTTTGAGTGATGCTTAAAATTTGCATTCAATTCCACTTCATGCTTGATTAATTAGTTTAAAGCTTCCATGCACATAATGAAAAGGTAGGAGGAAAGAGGATCCCCCCGCCTTATACCTTTTTCAACTTTGAAATACTATGAAGGGCTACCATTAATAAGGATTAAAAAGATTGTCATGGATATGAACTCCTTAATCCAGCTAATGAAGGTAACTGGAAACTATAAGTAGCCAAAAGTTTCTATAAAAAGCTCCAGCGTACACTATCATAGGCTTTGTGAAAATCAATATTGATAGTGCAATTTGGTGCTGAGTTTTCTCTAGAGTATCCTCTGAGGAGTTCTTGCACGATTAAGATGTTGTCTTTTATTTGGCTATTTCTTATGAATGCCCCTTGATTGTTACTAATGAGGAGAGTTATTACTCTCTTCAATCATGTCGCCAAAATAATGGAAATAACCTTATAGATAAATTTTATGCAAGCAATAGGTTAAAAGTCATTGAAACTTGAAGGATTAGCACTCTTTGGTATCAAGAATATAAAGGTTTTATTGATTTCTTTAAGCAAGACCCTAGTAGAGAAAAGTTCCTTTACTGCACTTTCAACATAAGAACCCGTAATGCTCCATGATTTGTGAAAAAAGAAGCCATTCAGACCATTTAGACCAGGGGCCTTTTTGCCATCCATGTTAAAGACAACTTCCTCAATCTCCTTGTCTTCCAATGCCTTTGTTAACAGCTCATTGTCACCTTTTGTAATCTGCTTCAAATTAAGAGTTAAGAGTTCATCATTTACACTAGAAGTGATAGTTAGAGAGCCTAGTAGTTCCCCAAAGAAATTAACAATTGCATTCTAAATGTCCTCTTGATTTTGAAGTAGTTGTCCCCCATTAATAGATTCTCTGTTATTGTTATTTATTTTATTGGTTGTGGTGATTGAAAGTAAAATATAATATTAGATATAAAAGACGTAAGAATAAAAAAGACAAAATTAAGGGGTATTTTCTTTTTCAGACTTTTATCTTTTATCTTTTTATTTCATCTTTCTTCTTTGGTTTGTTATTTTATGACATTTTTAAATAATTTTTGTGATTAATTTTATATAAAACTAAAAAATTAATTTTCTTATATTTTTAGGTTAAAATTATAATGGAGAATATAAAATTATTATAAAAAGATTTAATGAACTTAACATCCTTTCCTCGTGGTAAGTCTGATCTAGCATGGAATTATTTTTCTTCTTCTCAAGCATCTGATGGGAATATACAATATAATTGTATATTTTATGGTAGAATATTTAAAGGGGGAGGAATTTATAGAATAAAAGAATATCTTATGGGTGTGTAGGGTAATATTACTTCTTGCAAAAAAGTACCATTTGATGTACTTGGGAGGATTGGAAATTATTTGCAACAATAAGTTAAAAAGAAAAGGGAAAACATAGAGGCTCATAATATATCTTTTGGCGATGATGAGGCACCACAAGTATTAGATAAAGGTAAAAGGAAAGCTACTATTAAAATAGATTCCTATTTTCCTCCAAGAACTACTCCCAATTCACATCCTTATGTAAAAGGTGTTTGAGTTGATAAGGAGCTTGTTTTGCAATGTAAAAGAGCGTGAGCTAGATGATCCTATCATTCATGTATTCCTTTAAAAGTACCAGATGATCTTATCATTCATGTATTCCTTTAAATGCATTAAATTCACCATATTTTCAAGAGGTAATAAATGCTACAACAACGATGGATCCATAATTTAAGGTACCTTCTTCTTATGAGATCCATGTTCCTTTGCTTCAAGATTTTAAAAGGGAATGTCAGTTAATTGTGGATTCATATAAGTCTAGTTAGTAATTAATAGGATGCAATGTCATGTTAGATAGGTGGACTAATTAAAGACAAAGAACCTTGATTAATATCTTAGTTTATTGTAATATTGGAACAACTTTTATCAAGTCTATTGATGCTTCTAATATGGTAAAAAAAAAATTAATGCATTATTTAAATTATTTTTTAAAATTATCGAATGGGTTGGACTAAAGAATGTTGTACATTTTGTTACAAATAATATATCTAATTATTGATCAACTGGGTACTTATTACAATCAAAGTATGAGCATATTTATTAGTCTCGATACACTACTTATTATATACATCTTATTTTAAAAGATATTGGCGGTATGGACCATATTTCTAGTCTTTCTTCATGCGTATCTAAGATCACAATTTTTTGTGTATAATCATATTACTTTTTTGCTTTAGTTAAGAAAGCAAGAAGATTGGGTTGAGATCTTGCATTTTGCTGCTACCAAGTTTACAACTACATTTATTACTTTGAAAAGTGATTATGAACATAAACAAATACTTGAAATTTTTATGACAAGTAAACATTTTTCAAGTTATATGTTATCAAAGAGTAGAAAAGAAAAAGAAGTTTGTGCTATTATTCTAGATAATAAATTTTGGGATGCTTGCTTGATCATTGTGAAGATTATGGCTCTACTTATAAGGTTGTTGAGGATTGTTGGCTCAAATGAGAAGCCATCTTTGCATTATATATTTAATGGTATGTATAGAGCTCATAAAATAATTATAAATTTTTTTAAAGGGAAGGAGAAATTGTACAAGCATTATATAGAAATTCTTGACCGACTGATGGTTGTCAAACCAACAAAAATAAATTCCTTTCCCACAAAAGACTATAATTAATATAATATAATGGTAAGCAAGGTCGAACCTCAGAGATCAATGCATATTTGTTTACTTGTCAGAAACAGGAAAATTAAATAAAGATGATTTGAGATTGATTTAACGAACACAAAAAGTAATCACAAAAGTAGTAAAAATAAAAGACTAAAAACAATGGGATAAAAGCCTAGCCAAGATACATTTTAGTTTAATCTCGCAATTTGATCACAGACACTAAAGATGTTCTTTGTTCATTCGAATAGAAGAGTTATAGCTACAGGCAACGCATTCAGTAACTAGCCTTTTCTTATTTATTCGATAACCCTGGGATGCCCTAATAGATTATTTCCCTAACCACTAGACAACTTCCGAGAAACGCTCTGACAAAGTTTAATCTATGGCAGCATTAAACACGAAAAGACCTCTATCCTAGCTAATGCACATCGGAAACGCCGTATGTCATTTAAACTAGATTACCTAATTTCATTAACTTCATAATCAAGTTAATTCGC
>JANQBM010000002.1:12847564-12859146 GCA_025594535.1 Erythroxylum domingense | reverse complement strand
ATCCTAATGGGTTTAGGATTATGATATTCTTATTCCTAATAGGAATAGGGATTAGGGTTTCTCTATAAATAGAGAATATATGTCTCATTAGAGAAGACACGAAAACCCTAGCCACCTAGACCTAGCTATTCGTTCTTATTCCGAGAGAAAATTGTATGGCGTTCAAAAAGTGTTTTGGAACGTGCTAGCACACATTAGCCGCTATCCGGATCGTTCATCCTTGTGTGAATACCGGTAGAGGACGTTTGCCTGTTGCAGCGTCTACAAATCTGAAAACAAATACCAATTCGTGTCAAGAGGTAAATTCGTACATGTTGTGTAGTTTCGGTTATATTTTTGTTGTATAATATGGTCCATTCCGCTGCGTATTGTAAATACTTAGGCCATAAGCAATCCAACAGTTAGGATCTTTAGTCATTCAAACGCCACTGCTAAAGTAGCTTATTAGGCGTCAAAGTTAAAAAAAAGTAATATTAACGTAAGTGATGAAGCCTAATAAAAATCTAATATTATATTAGTATAATGTCTAAATTATATAGTTTATCAAATGTTATGATCTTTTTAAAACATGGCAAAAGGGGTAATTTTGATTTTATTATTTTCATCAACATACAAATTATATTAAACATTTTGGAGCATTTAAAGTAAATCTTAATAGTAATAAAATGTTCAAACCAAACATGGAGGATGGTCAAAAAAAAAGAAAGCTAATATAATTATGTTTTCATTAATTTTTATCATGTCATTATTGATGTGATAGAAATATATTATTTTTTAGCGTACTTATAGTTTATAATTCCATATGATATACACCCATCTATTTTAATAAAATTTTAATTAGTTTTAATGTGATTTTGTTAATTCTAATGATTCTAATTAAAACTAATTAAATTAATCTATTCTAATGAACTTTAATAAATCCAAATTCCCATATTATTCAATATCTAAACCCTAATTTTATTCTCAATTGCCTTACCCTCTTCATCTTCTCTTTTATCCCAATTTACGACACCAATCAGGATCTTTCTCCTTAAATTCCAGTTTATTTTAATCCCATCTTTCTTTTGATCATAAAGACATCTTCTAAGCTTAAAAACTTCATGTACTTGTATACCAGCAGTGGTTCTTCTCCTACCTTGCAGCAGCCAAGAAGAGGAACAAGATCCCTATGCTTGATTTTCCTAACAGTTTCCATTTCTACAATGAATCTGGCCATTAATGTATTTCAGTTTTTTTATTGTCACAACACTTTCATCCTTAAGTTGGACCTTGAATATAAACCTAAAACCTTTAGAGCCTATAACAGTGTCAACTTGGAAGCCATTTGTAGCTTGAAGAATATCAGCAAAAGTAAGCTTCCATTAAGCTTCTCAAATACGGCAGGATTAACGCTAAGGGATTTGCGTGCACTTGTTGCCTCCTTGATAGTATTTGTTATATGTGAGTGGAGTAACACACACAAATATATGTATTCATGACCATGGCAACTAGCACGGTTACGGCAAATAATACAAGGAAGTTAAATTTGATGGCATCTCCAACATCATAATAGCCTCCTGCGAGATCCTTACGAATTATGGCCAAACCAGATTTATCATCATTCATGCCTTGAATAATTGAAATTGAAGATGAGGGATAAAGAAAAAGGATTGCCTCATACACAAGGTTCTCTGCTTTGCGAAGGTCGAAAGAGGATTATCAATTATACAACTTTCTTTTTGTATTTTATAAAAAGACTGTTTTAATAATTCGAATTCGTAACTTTTCAGTTACAAAAGATAAGGGATGAGAGATCATTCCAATAAGCTGAAGGAGAGGATGAATAGAGTAAAGCAGTTGGAAATAAGTTTAAGGTTTGGATCTTGAATAATTTGACAATCATTTATTAGATAAAATTAAATTAATTAATTTTAATTAGAGTTAATTGGAGTTAGTATAATCACATTAAGACTAATTGAAGCTTTATTAAAGTAGATGTGTCTCACATGTATATGTCATGTCTCATAAATACATTAAAAAATAATATAATTTTGTTACATCAACAATAACATGACAAAAAATTGATGGAAAAATAACTTTGTTAGCTTTTTGGCCTACCAAAAGATTCAATTTAAACGTTAGTGTTTATTTTACCCGATCCAAAATATCAAAGCGTAATTTGTATTTTAAAATTTAATCAAAACATTAAGGCTTAAAGTACCTTTCCTTTACCTTTTAAATATTTTAAAATATTAAGATGTAAGTTAATCTTTTATCAAATCCTTGAGAGATTGAACGTACGGTCCCCCTTTTATCATTTTGGCCGTACAACAAAACACGAGACTTTGGGTAGCATATATATATGTTTAATTTTATTACATTCACATTTCATACAAATTTTCTAAAAATATTTTAAATATGAATAGCTTTTATAAGGAAATGTCACCTATCAAATCCTAATTATGTATAAACAATGTATCTATAAAGTTAAATAAAATAGAATTGATGGTATTATGCAGGGACCAGGGAAGTTTTGGATTGAACGGTATACATAACATAAGGTACAAGAAGTGTTTCTAGTCCCCTATCTATTTTTAGATGATGTCTCTAGCATCACAAAAACCGCTTTAAGACAAAACCAGTCATATGTATTGAGGTCCATCAAAATAGCATTCCAAGTGTGTCGTTGACCTCCCATAATGCTACAGAAATAGCATTTCTGCATCTATAAGTTAAGATGTATCTTATTATAGTGCATTAAGCCTACAAATCCTCTATTAAATGAAATAACAAATAAAATAAAAAAGAGTGCTCCAATGGCGTCTTCTCTCCCAACCAGTTCCCTTGTTCTTTTCTCATCTCTGCTTCTTCTCCTTCCTTTTTCTAGTTTTGCTCACCACCCTCCTTCTCCCAACATAACTTACCACGGAGGTCCTATCTTGACTGGAAATCTAAACCTAGCTCTTATATGGTACGGTCGGTTTGGTCGTGTCTCCAAAAATACCGTCAGGAATTTCATTAAATCTTTGAATTATAACGCCGGAGCAAACATACAGCCCCAAGTCTCATCGTGGTGGAAAGTTGTCGAGTGCTACCAAGAAGCTGCTGCTAAACCTGTATTACCTATCAATGTGAAGGTTGTAAAACAAGTTACGGATGCCAGTTATTCCATCGGGAAGGTTATTACCGCCGACTTTTTTAAGCCTCTTGTAGAAAAGGCAACTGGAGGAGACCCTAACATCATCCCGGTTATTTTCACTGCTAGGGATGTTTCACTCCATAACTTCTGCATACAGAGCTGCTCAGGCCATGGAGTTACTCTTGGTAATTTGGCAAATAAAAGCAGTTTGTTCTGATTATTCAATCCATTTTTTTCAGTACATTGAGCACTCCAAAATTAAATTCTAATGCAGACAACAAGCTGTACATATGGGTTGGCAACCCAGAAAATGAATGTCCCGGAACTTGCGCTTGGCCATTCCACAAGGCAGACAGTGGACCAGTAGGCATGGTATTGAACCCACCAAATGGAAATATTGGAGCAGATTCTATGGTTGTTTCATTTGCGCAGGCAATTGCAGCAGCAGTGACCAACCCATTCAAGACAGGGTTTTTCGAGGATGCCTTGAGGAATCCTATTGAGATTGCAACGGCTTGCAAGGGTATCTTCGGAAGCGGAGCACTCCCGGGACACGCTGGAAAAGTGCTCATCGATCCGGCAAACGGTGGAGGCTTTAATGCCCACGGATCAAGGGGCAAGAAATTCTTGGTCCCGGCTATATGGGACTTGAAAACAAAGACTTGCTGGACTCTGATGTAGCCACTGCTGTATACGGTATATACGTTTAAGAAGAATGAACATCATACCTCGCAAGTACTATGTAATGTATAGCAAAACAACATATACCTGAATACCTTACCCTGCCTTTACTTTTTTCTTTTTTTGTTTCTTCCTGTGGGCTGCACTGTGACCTGCGGGTGGTAGCAGGAGACGAACAAATTGAGTGAAAGAAGGATGGAAGATGTTATTCGGTTGTATCTAAAACCCACTTGTTAGGTTTTTGTTCTTTACAAAATTCAATAGGACAAATATGCTAATTTTAACTTCCGTCTTACTCTTATGAGAAATTTAAATGATATATTATTTATTAATAAATATTATATAATTTATAGCATTAATTTTTCCTAGTCGTTGAAAAGTTCAACCGTAACTTTTTAGTTTATTTTTCTTTAATAACTCTTTTTGTTAAAAATTAATTATTTTAACCTTTTGATTTAGTTTTATTTCAATAATTTTTATTATAAAAAATTAATCATTTTATTAATTAATTAGTTATTTTTTTATAAATTAATAAGTTTTTATAAATTAAAAAAATCAATTAATTTTTATTTAATAATTTTTTCAATTAAATTTTAAAATTTTTTATTGATAAGAATAATTTCGTTTAACAATATTTCAAATTCTTTAATTTTTAGTTGATTTGACCATAGTTTAATACAAGTTATTAGTTGGTTTTTTAAAACACTAATTTTATCTCTACTTTTTATTTTATTAAAATTTGAATAATTTATTAAAAATTAAAACAAACAACTAAAACCCCTCCGAAAAAAGTGAATTCAATGTCTTTGAACCATGTATTGCATAGATTCAATTTTTAGGTTATTATTGGGTTTAATAAAAAAAGCAATCAAGTTTTTTGATTTAATCAAGCTTAAGAAATTTGAACGATTTACAAGCTAAAAGCATAAATACAAGGGTATTTGCGTCAAGTGACATTAAAACTCGGAACGCCCCAACCCTTTCTCACTCCTCAGTTCCCTACCTTTTCGAATTTCGACCCCAATCCGTTTTCTCAGTGCTTTTCTTCCCTAATCCTCACCGCCTTTTCAATCTCTTTTCGTTCTTCCCTAATATCTTCTCGCTGTAATCTGTAAGTTTCTTTTTCCATTTATGACTACCGTTTTTCAATTCTTTCTTCTTTTCTTTTTTCATTTCAGAAATTATCTGATGTGAAGTGCGTTTCATGTTGGATACTTTTCAGTTCTGAGTTGGTGTGTACTAATTCATTGAGGTTTACATGAGATTAAACCATTAGCTGCAGATTCATGGCGATGCTGGTCATTGATTTTTTTTATTCTTCGGTTTCATTTGGACCACTGATTTATATATGACTCGAAGTACTTCTTACCTAGTATGTTTTATATACACTGGTGATATTGATAGCTAAATTTGTATACCATATTTGCTTATGGATCAAATTGAAAGATAATGCTTGGTGTGCTCAGTAGGGGCCTAATTTTCTTTTTTTCTTTTTTAAATACTATTCTCAGAATGCTTTACTTTTCGTGATAACCAGGGATCAGATCTTTGAACTGCCACCAAGTATAATATTTTTCTGTTCATTTGTTAAGACCTACTTAATTATTTGAGATCATTGGGTCATGCACTTTCTTAGACTATAGTCGGTATGCTTGGACACAAATTGAGAGTTGCTTCTTATTGCATTGTTCTTGTTTGGCAAATTTTCTTTTTTCTTTAAATTTCAATACGTTGCCTTGCTTCATGTTTTTCGAGTAGTTACTTATATTTTTGGTTTCTGGGGCTGGATCTTGGATTCTTTCCTCAATAACTAGGATACCATTTTGGAATTCTTAGCTTTATGTGAGTGATTTATGTGTAGTGAAGGATTTCTATTTGGAAGTTTATTTATCTCATGTTTGCAGGTTAGTAAGCTGTTTAGATGTTGGGGAAAAAGAAAGTTTCTGGAAGAGGCGAAACGACAGCTGCAAACTATGCATTCAGCCCACTTGAAGATGACATAATCATAAAACATAGACTCCTCACTCGGACCACCACCACAAGGGGTGAACCCCCACTAAAGAAACTTCAAAAGAAATTCACATCTTTTGTTCTTGAGGTTGAGAAAGATGAAGGTAACTATAATGACTGCGTCAGACTTTCCAAAACTTTCTTGCAGGAGTTATCAACCTTTGAAATCCCTCTCCTCAAAAGCAAAGCAGTTATTGATGCAAACCTCAGGGAAAAAGAGAACTTCAATGAGTTGAAAGATGAGATAGATAGGCAGATTCTGCAGGCACAGGCTGACATAGAAGATCTTAAGAACCAGCTTGAAGAAAGTAAAATTGAAAGGCAGCACAAGGAGGAATGTGAGGCAATCAGGAAGCTGATTGCCATGCAGCCACCGAGGTCAGAGACGCAAAAGATCATAACTGAATTGGAGAAAGAAATTGCAGCATTGGAGGCTGAGAACACAGCTGGCTCAAGATTACTGGAGCTTCGTAAAAAACAGTTTGCCCTTTTGTTGCATGTGGTATGTAGCACTTCACTTATCCTGTGTGTGCTTTGCAGTTCCAATCTGTGCTGATACTGAGTGTGATCACTTTCTTTTGATTGAAACTTACGGGAGAGACTCAAGGTCAATACATTTTGTTGTAGGTCTATTTATTAAAGGACTCAAGGTAGCACTTTAGGTATAATTGCAGTCGCAAGGAAGGAACTTTAGTTTCCTTAGACCTCAAATTCTACCTAAAATATGAAAGCTTGGCTACAGAAAAGTGTTTAACCCTTATGCGATACCAGCTATAGAAGTTGAATGAGACCATTACACTGGTTCTTGGATTTTATATTTTGAATCGATTCTTACCTGTGTTTAACATGTTATGAAAGCATCATCACCAATGATGTGATATTTGCCCTAAAACCCTAAAGTTAAGCTGTAGAATTCAAGCGATGCTCGCAATAGTTTCTCTTTTGCATGTGTTTGAGTTGGTGTATTATGCAGGAATTCAACCATTTCTTAACTAAATTTTGGAAATTACAGTTATGCATTCCTAAGAGGTGTATTAGTTTAGTAGGTTGAATGTACAGTATATTCATAAATTATGGCTTAGGAACTGTAAGATTCAACATATTGGTAAAAATAATGAAAGATATAATGGGTTCCTGTGGTAAACGGTGTTATGTTTAGCATTCTAAACCATATAGTTGTGGATGCATATCGAATTCTACTCACTCTTTTTTGGCCTTTCACACTTCTATATAGGTAGATGAGCTGCAAAACACTATAGAGGAAGACCAGAAGAATTTGATGGAGGAAATGAGAATGGCAACTGAAGAACAGAAGAATGGGACCGAGGATGCTAGTGGAGGCTTAGAAGCTATGATTGTTGATTAGTAACAATTTGAATCTATCATGCTCGTGGAAAGTCTTACTGTCCTTGGGTCGTTGGCAATCAGAAATTGGAATTGTAATTGAACGAGGGATTTTTCTCATGTTACATATGTGGGATGGAGCTTTTGGCTCCGAACTTGCAGCCTGCGACAAATTTTCGAGGCAAAACTTTCTATTTAGCGCCAACCTTTGCTTGTGCCATCTATAAAGCTGACCGCTGCTATGTCTGCTACAATGTGATTCAAACAAATTTCCCGTGTAGAACATAAATTTTGATTTTGTGAAACTTGGAGATCTGCCCTGTAATAACACTGCTCACGCCAAGCGTCTTTAACTCAGTTTGACCTGGTGGGCTAAGAGTGCCATCCCTTGACCTAGTTAGGGTTGACATGTAATTAATTAGAATAGTTGATTTAGGATAGCTTGTAGTTCTTTTATGGTATTTAGTTTGTTATTATTGTAACCGAGCTGATATGGGATATGAAACAAGCGGATTTTAGAAAGGGGTCAAAACTTCACTTTATTTCTTTGATTCAAGGGAATTTATACAAGATTATTTTCTAATTTAAAGCTACTAACTATCAGATTTGAAAATAGGATGAACTTATCTTTCACGAGGTAAACTTATCTCTTAGAAGACAATCTCCTAAGTTGGCAAACTTATCTAAAAATAAAGATAAATAATTATCCGTATTTTCCTTCAAGTTGAGAAATATATATTTATTATTCCCAACTTGTTTAGAATTGTTTTGAATTTAGACTTGGGCTTAATTTTTGTGAAAACATTTGCTTCCTATGTTTTAGTAAGAACATAGCATAATTCAATGCCTCCTATTTCACGTTTGATGAAGCTTTAGTCAATTTTAACATGTTTCATTCGAGCACGGTGAATTGGATTCTTCACTATGCTAATGTCTTATTTGCATTCGTTGAAGATTTTGGTGGGAGAAGAAATAGTGACATGTAGATCACGCATTAACCTCTCTAAACAAATAACTTCACAAATTCCTTATGCTATTACCCTAAACTCTGCCACTACAGACTGCTTCTTGCCACTACGTATGACAAGGTTCCCCTGCAACTTAGTACAATAACCAGAAGTTGATATACTATCTTTAATACAACTAGTCCAATCTGCATCCGTAAAACCTTCTATGCTCCTTTTCTCGTTTTTCCGAAACATTAATCCTCTGCTAGGACTACCTTTGAGATACCTCATAATATGGTTGATTGCCTCTAAATGTCGTTAAGTTGGAGAGTGCATAAACTGACATACTCAGAGAGTAAGCAATATCTGGTCTGGTTAATAACAAATAGATAAGTTTTCATACGAACCTTTGGTATCTTCCTTTGTCAATAGGAGGATCTTCTTCATCTCTCTTAAATTTTCAGTTTCTTTCCAGTGGAGTTCCCATAAGTTTGCAACCCAATTTTCTTATTTCCTCTAATAAATCAAGAATGTATTTTCATTGAGATATAAAAATATCTTCTTTACTTCTACCAATCTCCATTCCAAGAAAGTGTCTCAAGGCTCTGAGATTTTTTACTTTAAATTTCAGCCTCAATTTATTTTTAAGATCATTGATCTCACTAGTATCATCACCTGTGATTATAATATCATCCACATACATAATCAAGATGGATTTCTTTCCATTTTTTCCAAACTTCACCAACAAAGTGTGATCAACTTGTCCTTGTTTGTATCCAAATCTGCAAAGGGTGTCCTGAACCTCTTAAATCATGCTCGTGAAGACTGTTTGAGGTTGTATAAAGATTCTTTTTTAGTTTGCGAATTCTCCCCCTTTCTTCTTTAGATTCAAAACTTGGTGGAATCCTCATATATATTTCCTCATCTAATGTACCATTTAAGAAGGCATTTTTAATGTCAAGCTGATGGAGTTTTCAATCTAAATTTGCAGCCAATGATATAAGAACTCTAATTGTGTTCAACTTTGCAACCGAAGCAAATGTCTCCTTATAGTCTATTCCACAGGTTTGTGTAAAACCTTGAGCTGCTAATCTAGGCTTACACCTTTTGATCTCTCCATCGTCCCTATACTTCACAGTGAACACCCACTTGCTAACAACCACCTTTTTCCCTTGAGTAGATCTACAATATCCCATGTCTTATTTTCAAGTAAGGCCTTCATTTCCTCAAGTACAACTTACTTAGGCTCTTGGAATGCATCATGCACATTTCTTGGAATTTTTACACTGTCAAGCTTGGTAGTGAAAGATTTAAACTTTGAAGATAACTTTGAGTAAGTTAAATAGTTTGAAATAGGATAGTTGATACATGATCTTACCCCCTTTTGTAATGCAATTGGCATATCCAAGTCATTTGCTACAGTTTCTTTAGCAGTCGATTCCTCGTCCAACGATTGGCCTTGTTGAGGAGCTTTAAACCTTCGAGAATACACCAAGATTGGCTGGTTGGGAGCTAGTTTTCCCACTGAATCAAACTGGACAATTTTGGGTTTACTGGTGGGTGTTTGCGAGTTTTGTGGGAAGATCTGGACATAATTTTATGAGATAGGGAGTGATATGCTTGGGTCCTAATAAGTCTCTTCATGGGATATCTCCCTTTGAAGAGACGTATTTGAGAAGAATGATTGACTTTCAAAAAAGGTGACATCATATAAAACAAAGAATTTGTTCATAAAAGGTGAGAAACACTTATAACCTTTTTGAGTGAGAGAGTACCCAACAAACACACACTTAAAGTTGTATATGATGATTGTTTTTTCTTTACTTTGCAAGGACACATTGCTCACAATATAAAGAAATATAAACTTTATTGATTAAAAGCTGTGGATATAAGATTTTTAAATATGGGAAATTTGGATGACCAAGGAGTTGATGCCATAACATAACATTAGAATTTGATATAACTAAAAAGGAAAACTTATTTGGTGATTTAAGTTTAGTAGGAGTACTCTTTCCTGAGAAGTACTAAAGTCCATCTTTCTCCTCAGCACTGCCAATCATCTTCCCCGAACACCGGTCCTAAAATTCACAATGAGAAGGAAGAAATGTCACAATACAGTCCATGTCCTTGGTTAATTGACTGACATATAATATAATATAAGTTAACTTAGGCACGTAGAGAACGGTATTGAATGTCAGATTTGACAAACAAACCCTCCTTTAAATAATAGTTGGTGACACCTTTTCATTTACGACCCAGACGTTAACTTTTTGTTCATTAGGCTCATATTTCTCAAAAGCATTCAAAGACCCAGTCATGTGGTCTGATGCACCTGTGTCCAGAATCTAGAAATCGTGACCTAGAGACTTTGATAATAATGATTGACACAAGTTACCCTTATGCACTAGTGCTGTAGTAAGAGTCTGTTGGTCAAGTGAATCTGATTAGTGGTGATCTTTGTCTGATTCAAAAGTTGGTAAAACAGTTCAATCTACTGGGAAGACAAATTTAGCCTAGTGGATTTGCTGATATCAAATTATGTTATATGTACCGCTCCATGATTTTGCTGGCCCCTTTGGCTTCTAAGCTTCCAATCTGGTCATTTCCCATGTAAGTTCCAACAGGTCTCACAGGTGTGGTAGGGCTTATCACAGTGGTCACACTATTGCATGTTCTTAGTTTGCTACTTTCGAGGTTATTGAGTAGCCCACTTTCGAGAGTAGCCCACTAAAGCTGAACCTTGAGAGATTTGTTCAGAAGTGGGAGAGGTAAGTATAACCTTTTTTCTACTCTCTTCCCTACGAACCTCAGCAAATGTTTCTCGGATTGAAGGTAATAGCTTTAAACCAAGTAGCCGTCCTTGTACTTCATCAAGTTCAACCTTAAGTCCCTGCAAAAAATCAAAAACTCTCATTTTTCAACAATTTTCCATATTTCTCAGCATCAACATGACACTCCCAATTTATTGCATAAAACGTATCCATCTCCTGCCATAATTCAGTGAGTAAGTTATAATACTCGATAAAAAACTTATTACCTTAGTGAGTATTTTTTATTTTGGATTTGATTTCAAAATGTTTTCTCCAAATCAAAATATATTTTTTGCACAACCTCCCAAATTTCCCTTGCAATTTTGTAGAATAGATAGATTCTTCCTATATTTTGCTCCATTGAATTGATAAGCCAAGCCATAACAATAGAATTCTCAGCATCCCAAGCACTATAAGTGATTGTTGTTTTCTGTGGTTGAGGACTTGTCCTAGTTAGATATCCAGCCTTGCCTCTTCCTTTGATTACTAGCATGATTGACTAAGACCATTCTCAGAAATTCATTCCATTCAATTATGTTGCACGATTTGCAACGAAAGATTATCAATAGAAGGAGATGAGGATTGGGCTGAAGGGTTTACGAAACTAGGTGTTTGGGTGTTGGAAGACTCGTCAAGGGATGGTTGAACTCGTTGAACTCCAGTGATGATATG
>JANQBM010000002.1:12811727-12826348 GCA_025594535.1 Erythroxylum domingense | reverse complement strand
TAAAGAATGGAATTTTACGGGTTCATACCAGTCCATCTTACTAAAAGACACTCCATAATAGGAAAAAATCTTGGTTAATAGCATCCCATATGGTAGACCACTAGTGGTATTCTTATGACTTCCCTTGTCTACTATAAATTGTAGGATCATTCTAAGAGGTACATCTTATTGCCCTTAATAAGATTATAAACTACATATGTATCTAGGAGAATGCATCTTTCCACTGAACTACTATTTGGAAAAATTGAAGTAGCAAATATGATGTAAAGCATCGTGGTAGTAAGCCTAAATGTTTACACCAGGGTCTCCCTTCATGGGCATTCTCAGTGTGCAAAAATATAAAGTTCACAACTTCTCCCAAATCAAGATCAGTAATGTCCCACTTATGACAAAGAAGGTTAGTTATACCTATGGGAATGATATCCAGTATGTTTCTCAAGATTTCCTCAATAATCAAGATCTTACACTCACGTACCCAAGAGATTATTGCCAACTTCCCATTAATTTCATCTTTTCTCATATGCATGTAAAATGATCTAACTAAATCATCACACACTGTTTCATTCAAATTCAAAAACTTTTCCTAACCAACAACAAGAAAATGAGAAGAGATGGGAATACTGATGTCAGTGAACTGCAGAGGAGGCAAAATGTGTCCAACAACCACCTTTTTCTTCTTGCAGTGCATTTTGTATCGTGCTTCAGCGTCCATTGATTGAAACAGTTTGACCGATGTTGAAGACTCTCATTTCTTTTGTTTCTTCGATTTTGACCTCTTAGCTTTTGGAATTTCTTCAAATAAGGCTTCTTCATAAAATGGCCCATCCCTAACAATGGGGTCCTCAATCTTCTCTTCAACCATAGGTGCTTTAGTTTTTATTATTTCTTCCCTTTTTCTCTTTTGAGATTCTTTTCTTCCCTCTGTTCAGTTCAGTGTTAGGGCTTTTTTCCTTCTTAACAACTTTCTCAGCTTCCTTTGCAAGATTTCCTCTAGTTCATAGACGTCTTATTAAATGAACTGGTTCTTCATCTGAACCATCATCATTAACAATCCAATGTACTTGAGGTAATTTCTTACCCATGGAATCAAGTTGAGGAGTAATAGATGGTAGTGCAGAAGTTTTAGAAGAAAGAATAGATATAATGGGAGTAGGCCATAGAATATATATAATGGGAGTAGGCCGAGAGAGAATGGGCAGTGATAGTGAAGGAGAATGAAACCTTAATTTTCTCATTGGCTCCCCCTCACTAGAAGATTTTTCTTCTTCTTTCTCTAATGAGCTAGGGTTTGAGTCATCAGAACTTCTTCATTAGAGTCAAAGATATATTGCTGCTTAATTGTTGTTTCGTTGTGTTTGAAAGACGAATCATAGTTAGATTATAGAGACAACATAGCCAAAATCTTTCTCTTTCTCTTTCTCTTTCTCTCGTATTGAGTCTCCTGAATGGATGCTTCAGAAACTTGAGGCTTATAGGTGATAGCAATAGGCTCAGGAGGCGTGTTTAATGATCCTACTATTAGCGACAGAGAAGAAGACTCAGAAAGAAGAGTTTCAGACTCTTGTTCATAGAGAAGAGTTTCGCCATGGCTAGCAGTGGGGGTCAAGGTTTTCTTCTATTGTTTGGATTTTGTTCATGCCATTGTAAGTAAGCTTAGTGAGATTTAGAAGATTTGAGCAGAAATAGAGGGTTAAGGTGTAGAGAGGAAAATTGTTGCTTTTGAGAATGATGAAGGTGACTAGAAGGAAGAAACCTTCTCAGGATATATGAAATGATTCTTGAGCGATGATTTCAAGTGAAGATGAAAAATTGTACAGGCTATTAGAGGAAGTGTGATCGTCTACATATCCTTTATTAGTGGCAT
Source organism: Erythroxylum domingense (assembly GCA_025594535.1). Lineage (NCBI taxonomy): Eukaryota > Viridiplantae > Streptophyta > Magnoliopsida > Malpighiales > Erythroxylaceae > Erythroxylum > Erythroxylum domingense. The sequence goes on along the minus strand of JANQBM010000002.1, from coordinate 12,824,484 downwards.
ACAAAAAGCTATCAGATAGGCACGTGCGTGCTTTAAAAGCTAAAGCAATGCTATTTAATAACTACCTTTTTAATACTCATATATTCTACCTTATTAAACTAAAAGGAGCCTTCTAAACTAAGAGGAGCCTTCTAATCTTAGAGGTGCCTTCTAAAATAAGAGGTGCCTTCCAAACTAAGAGGAGCCTTCTAAACTAAGAGGAGCCTTCTAAACTAAGAGCAGTCTGCCATAAAAACATATTAGAAGGAGTCTGTTAATATCTACAAAGAGAAGTAGCATAAATCTTCGTACAAAGTTAATATCAAATAATCTGTACATACCAAGCTCTTTCCTTAACACACAAAATCTATTTTCAGAAAGTGGCTTAGTAAAAATATCAACTACTTGATTTTCAGTTAGAACATGCAAAAGGTCAATGATTCCTTCTAAAACATGATCTCTAAGAAATTGATGTTTGCACTTGTATTGCCATATAGTATAGGAATATGTTCACAGTTCAGAGAAAAGTCCTTGGGTTGATGTTTCATTTATAAGAATTGAGCATAACAGCTAGCAGCTGCTAGATACTCCATTTCAGTTATAGAAAACATTGTGTGATTTTATTTCTTGCAAGACCAAGAAATTAGATATCCTTCAAGAAATTGACATTGTCCACTTGTGCTTTTCCTATCGACTTTATCATCTGTATAATCTGTATCACAATAGCTAACTATGTTAAATGAATTAATTTTTGGATACCATAATCCAAAGTCTATAGTTCCGAGAAGATGTGAAGGATCCTTTTGATTGCTTGAAGGTGGCTTTCTTTTGGATTTAATTGAAAGTGTGCGTAAAGGCACACACTAACTATAATGTCTGGTCTTGAGCTTGTAAGATATAGTAGTGACCAATCATTTCTTTATACTTTGTCTCATCCATAGCCTTGCCTTCTTCATCTTTATCAAGTTTTCGTCTAGTATACATAGGAATGTTGGTTTAGTAGAAACAATTAGAGGGTTTATTCACCATTCAAGAAAGTTATCTTAACATCCATTTGGTGCACATGAAGCTTAAATATCGAAGAAATATCAAACAACATCCTTATAGATGCAATATTAGTAAGAGGAGAGTAAGCCTCTGCAAGTTCAGAGTCGCCCTACCAAATTGCATGTTCTCCTCAGTCCGAATAAGAATAAGCAAGTAATTTCCTTTCCTTAGAACCATACTTGAGAGTTTCCTACTCCACAGTGAATTTCCTCATTTTTTCTAGAATTAACCAAAAGAGGTTAATTATCATTCCTCTATACTTTATCTCATTCGTAACCTTGCCTTCTTCATTTTTATCAATTTTTGCTCTAGTATAAATAGGAGTACCCATTAGTTTGGCATTATTAAAATGATATTTCTTGATGAGTTCCTTTATGTATTTATCTTGATAATGAAGATTCCTTTTTTTGTTTGCCTAATTTACAACTCGCGAAAGAATGATAGTTCTCCTATCAAACTCCCCCTGTATTAAGATTGATAATTCTTCATAGAAGGATTGATTACTAGCACCAAATATTATGTCATCAACATATATGGTCTTTGGTTTTTAGACTTTTAGAGGAATCTCCTTGAATGCACTGATGTGTATTAAGACCTCTCCATTCTCTTAGTGTTCTTCATTGCATAGGCTCCTGCTGAGATGAAGGAGCCTACTCTATCCTAGCTTCAAAAGTACCTTCTTAATCTTGTAATTCTGAAGGTACTATAGGTGTAGCTTAATTCTACATGTATTTTCAGGAATCAAAGGATGCTCTTCATCATCTGAATCAACTGTTGTTGTTGAGGGTAGTGCTTCGTCAAATACTACATGTATTAATTCTTCTATCCTTTTTGTTCTTTTGTTATAAACTCTAAATCCTTTACTAGCAGTACTGTAACGTAGAAAATTAGCTTCATTTAATCTTGGATTGAACTTTCCAAGGTTGTCTTTTCCATTATCTAGAACAAAGCACTTGCAACCAAATGCTTGAAAGTAAGCAACATTTGGTTTCCTTCCTTTCCATAACTTATAGGGTTTTTTTTAGAATAGGTCTTATAATGCACCTGTTAAGTATGTAACAAGCAGTAGATAAAGCTTTTGCCCAGTAACCATAAGGTAGATCACTTTCACGCAGCTTTGTTCTGGCCATATCAATGAGATTCATGTTCTTTCTCTTAACAACTTTATTCTATTGAAGAGTTCTTAGTCATGAAAAATTATGAGTTATGCCATTTTCATTACAGAAATCTTCAAATTTTTTGTTATCAAATTCTCGTCTATGATCGCTCTGAATTGATGTAATACAGTACCCTTTTTCCATCTGAATTTTTTTGTAAAACTTCTCAAAAACTTCAAAAGTACCATCCTTATTTGATAGGAATTAGACCCATATAATCTAGAATAATCATCTACTATAACAAAACTATAGTGTTTACCACCAAAGCTTTGAGTCCTAGTAAGATCAAATAAATCTACATGTACAAGTTCAATAGGTTGGTTTGTAAACATAATATTTTTAGGAGGAAAGCTACTTTTAGTTTGTTTTCCTTTTAAACAAGCTTCACAATCCTGATTATTCTCAAACTTTAAGTTCGATAGTTCTCTTACTAACTCATTTTTGGATAATTTTGATACAATATTAGCATTAAGATTTCACAATGAGATGTATAGAAAGTGACTCTATAGCCTTTATCACATAATTAACTTACACTTAACAAGTTATATTCCAATCCATCAACATAAAGAACATTATCAATAGAAGCAGAATAAGAGTCACCAATTTTATCAATTCCATTGATTTTTGCTTTGTTTTTGTTAGCAAAGACAACATTACCTCTATCTTTCCTTTCAATATAGTTGAAGTGTGATATTTCACTTATCATGTGTCTCAAACAACCACTGTCACCTATCCATTGATTTTCTCTAGTCTCTGTTCTGAAGCATATTTTCATAATGTATTATCTCATTTTAGGTACCTAAATTTTTCTGGGACCTTCCAGGTTAGTAGTTTGACCTTTTGGTCTCTAAACATACATTTGAGATAATTTCTTCATTCTCCAAAAGTTACAGGAATGACTAATATGACCATGTCTACCACAATAAAAGCACAAAACAAATGAATGAGAGTTACTATAGTTTTTGCTATTTATCAAGTTCTTGCTGTTTTGGTTTTTGTTACTACTGGATTTCACAAAGAAGTTTTTATATGGCATAATATTATTATTTTTATTATATCCTTCTCTAGACTTATTAAAAACTCCTTTACCATTCTCAAGTAATGCATCAAGATTATTCCTTCCATTAATAAAATTTGCAAGATCCTTTTCTAAAGAAATGATTTTTCAACCAATTCTCTTTTTCAAGTCCTAGAGTAGTAACTTTTTCTTTTAATTTTTTTCTTTAACGGAAGCATTTTCTAGTTGGATTACCTTTTGCTCTAGGAATTCCTTTTCAGAAACTTTTTGTTTATTATCATTTTCAAGAGACATAATTTTAGACAACAAATTTTTATTCTCAGATTCTAATTATTTAATCTTATTTGTTAAGGATGCATCATTATTTTTGGACTTCTTAACCTTTTTGAAATATTGCACTATTAATTTTTTTTATATTGATCATATAGTTCATGATATGCATCTCTTAATTCATCTATCTCATTATCAGAGTTAGAATAATATACCTCATTGTCTCCTGATTCGACCATAAAGCAAAAATTGTTGACTTTTTCAAGATCTTCTTTAAAGTTTTCAAAATCCTCATTTGACAAAGTTGTAGTTATAGCTTGCTTTTTTGGTTTTCTATTCTCTGTTTTGTCCTTTTGAATAAGAGGACATTCTGGTCTTGTTTGTCTAGTCTTCTTGCAGTGATAACATATGATTTGATTGTTTTGTGCATTGTTGTTACTGTTGCTGGCTTTTAATAGGAACCTGTTGTTTCCAGTTTTCTTGTTTCCTTCTCTTTTCTTTATTAGCTTCTTTTTTGTAGAAGTGGGCATATTTTCTAACCAAGAAATTAAATTCGTCATCTTTATCTATTTACAGCTCAATGTCGCTTTCAACACTGTTAGATGGATTTGATTCATCAACTATTTTTAGTGCTATTCCTCTTCTATATAAGGATCCTTCATCTTGCCTAAGCTCGGCTTCATGGATCATCAAATTTCCTCTTAACCAGTGAGATAGTGTTGAGATCCTTTGTAGTTTCTAGAGCTATCACCTCTGGTCTCCATTCCTTTGGAATTGATATGAGAATCTTTGTTACAAGCTCATCATTGGGATATATCATGCCCAAGTTCTTTAAGGTTGTGATGACATTGGTGAAACGTCAGAAGAATTTATCTATAGTTTTTCTCTGTTTCATGTAAATAGTTTTGTATTGATGCACTAAAAGACTTATTTTATGTTTCTTTACCTCATTCGTTCCTTTAAAAGTGGCTTGAAGTTTATCCCACATTTCCTTTGTTGTAGAAAAGTAGGATATCTTTTCATACTCTTCTGGAGATAGCGTATAGATCAGATGATGTCTTGCTTTGGCATTCAACTGTGCATTTCTTCTATCAACAACAATTCACACTTCTACATTATCACTAGTAGGAGGTATGGCTCCAACTTTAATAGCTTTCCAGATTTCGATATCTACAGATTGAAGATAAATGGTCATTTTCTTTTTCCAATAGGAATAGTTGTTTCCATTAAAATAAGGAAGCTTTGAAACGGATTGTCCTTCAAGGCTTCTTAAATTGTTTACCAAGAGTTATCACGTGTTGTAAAACACAATAAATGTGAAACCTTGCTCTAATACCAAATGATAAAACAAACACACGTAAGAAAGGGGTGAATTGTGTGTGATTTAAAAAATTTGCAAGTTGCTATCAATTCGTGTAAACAATAAGAACGTGTTAAATTTCAACCGAAAAATCTATAAATAGAAGAAGTCTGTTAAAGTTTAAAATGAAAGGAGCCTGTTAAAATGTAAAAAATAAAAGGAGCTTATTAAAGTTTAAAATGAAAGGAGCCTGTTAAAGTCAAAAACGAAAGGAGCCTGTTAGCGTTAGAAATGAAAGGAGCCTATTAAAAAAAACCTCTAGTAATATTAAAAAAGAAGGAGCTTATTATAAATTGAAAGAGCCTCTTGCAAATTTAAAACACAAACATTATAATGCAGAAATTTAAAAGTTAAGAAGAGAGAAAGAATGACACAGTCAATTTATATCAGTTCGGCTTATAACGAAGTCTATGCCCAATCCCCAAATATCTAGCTTGAGTATTTCACTATAAAAACTCCAAGTAGTAAATTTTTGACGAGCCTCTCCAAGTTTATAAGTACATATTTTTCAAGGTTCTTCAACATTTCACACTTGTATTGTTTAATAAACCTCTATAAGCTTTCAACAAAAATGTATTAAGGGTTTGCTCAATGTAAGCTTCAAGAAATAACAATCTCTCTCAATATGGTATTTTCACTTTCTAAGACATAAGTAGTTTGATAAAGATATTACTTTCGAGAATATTGATTCAGCTAAAGTATTTTAAAAATTTGACTTCTTCATAGATGTAGTGGCTCTTCCTTAAGTAAATATTTTCTTGAGCTAGCTATTGCTTCATTTCTATTCTGAGTTGACTTTGTATCTAACAAATCTTCGATATCATCTATGCTGAAATCTTCTAATATTTAGACGTTAAGAGAAAAGTTTTGAAAAAAATCAGAGCTAATTTTTCAAATTATGTGATTAGCAAGATCCTTCCAGATATTGTGGAATCATTTCTAATAAGGTAAGTTTATCAAGAAAGTTCCTGCAAGAAAGAAAGCATTTATCCAATGATATCATTTTGTTTTAAGAATTTCATCGTTATATATACAAGGAAATAAATTCAATTAGAATTTTCAAATATTATATAGTTATCACAAAAATTATTAATAATAAACCTTAAGCTAATGCTATTGTCAATGAAATGGGACTTAAATGAGGTAACCTAGCTAAAGTGATAAGATTAGAGATGGCAATAATGGCCTGGCCCATTGCAAACTATGGTCGACCCGTGGCCTGCCTATTTTTTCAGAAACGACGTTGTTTTGAAAATTTTTTCTTTTAAAAAATAAATGACAGGTTGGGCTAGCCCGGTGGGCCATAACCCAAGCTACAGGTTAGCTCATTCTGACCTGCCGGGCCACGGACCGCCCACAGGCCACCATGACTCTCGACCCGGCCCAGCTTGACCCATTGACATGCCTAGTTAAGATTGCCTATTAATAATAAAAGGAGTTTAAGTGGGTTAATTTGGTTGAGGCGTCAGAACTGCATATTGTTGGCGAAATATGGACCATATGGAGTGATCTAGTTAAGGTGTTAAGATAGCTTATTGCTGGCGAAATGGAGCTTAAGTAGAGTGGTCTAAATAAGGTGCCAAGATTACCTATTATTGGTAAAATGGACTTTAAAAGGTGGTTTGCTTAAGGGCTGGGGAAAAGTATGAAGGAAGAGGAGACCATTTGTATTATTGCAATTATCTCCCTCCATCATCAAAGTTTTTTCATGCCTTGGAACATCTTTTATTTTTGGACTTTGTCATTGTTGTCTCCTCATGCCTTGAGGCCATTTATTCATTATTATTATCTGTTATCGACACTTCATCATGCCTGGGAACTTTTTATCTTTCGTGCCTCTAAAATAAAATTTCAACAATCCGTCACACACAAATAAAAAATTATGGATATGCACTAACTCAACAAGCTATTCATTACTTTTACATATGTTGAATTTGGTGATATGGTCATATTTGGTACCATTAGTTTCGTTAGCAAATACCAAACTTGTGTCTAAATGCATATCTAAACAAATCTATTGAAAGCACAAAATATTGACATATATAAACTCTGTAGAGAGAGAAAAGGGAGAAAAGACATTGTCTTCTTAATAAGTCTATAACTAAGTTGTTCGGTCAGTAAGTTGATACAAAAACTATTTTACTTTATAGGCGTCTAAAGTACAATAAATTGAGGAACTTCAGAGATATTTGAGTTCTTTTCATTCGAGTTCTCTAAGATATTGTGAATTGAACTAAGTGATGATGAAGTCGAGGTTTCAGCGAGATGTGCTTTATGGCTTTCAAATTAAGCCTAGTAAATATATATTTATTAATTTATTTATTACACTATGAAATTACACAATTATCCTTATCACTATAATATCTACTAAATATGGTAATCTGGTAATTCATGTTCATGGATAATCATAAGTTTTCAGCTACCTAATAAGATTCTTTTAAAGTAAAAAGTTGTTTACTATTTTTATAGAATCAGACAAAATTCTAAGGTTTTATTAAATTGAAATATAAATAAATTAATTCTCGATAATATTAAGTTTTTTTCTAAATTTAAACTGAACTCTAAAATTTAGTAATGTTAAAAAATTTAGAGTCTAAAATACCTTTTTTGCCGATAAATTTCTTCCCTAAGCAAATAGCTAAGAAATTATAGATAATAAATAAACACTTATCTTTCCCTAAGAAAAAGCGTGGAAAATTATATGTTGAAAAACGAAAAACTAAAGCAAGACACCGAAATATTAAATATCAAACAAATTTTGAAAAAAAAAAATCAATCAAACAGTTGAAAAGGTACGACCAAAACTGACGACGTTAAAAATCTTGCTAAAAAAATTAGACTAGCTCATTTTATATTTGAACAATTTCTAACAAATAAAAAATATTAGAATATTTTAAAAAAATAGAGGACGTGACTTTTCTGAAGTTCAAACTACTTATAACTATTCAATGATAAAAAATATATCTACATCTATAATATATAGTGCCGGCCAATAACATTCATACGTTGTCAAGCTGTTTCTAAAAGAATATATTCCTTAAGAAAGATGAATCATCGTCATCGTCACCTAATCCGAAATCTCGCAACAAAGCAGAATTTAGAGATATCTGACAATATGCAACCTTACCCCTACAAAGTAGAAAAGTTATTTCTGGTAGACCTACATGCAAATGTAATAATAAAAAGTGATGCACGTTAAAAGAGTAAAAGTACAATTGAATATGTTAAAAGATGAAGTAAATGAAAAGAAAATGAAGACGTTATGAAAAGAAAGATGAATATGTATATAAATAAATAAATATAAGAAATAGAGCCGAAGAATATGCCTCATGTGGAAGCCCGATTTGCTAATACCTGATAAGCTGCAAAGAATGGCTTTGTTTGTCTCTTATTGGATTAGACGTTTTTACGCTACAATCCTGTGTGTATGACAATCCTACAGTTTTTGACATCCTTACTAGACCTTTCTTTTACACCTGTGCTTAAAAGACAAGTAGTATGACAAAACGATTTATTCATGACCTTTAAAGGGATTCTCTTAGCCTTAAGAAAGATGAATGAATGCATGAATTCATTTGTCACTTAGTTGGAGTTAATTTATTATGTTCTACTTCTACCTATTTTCGTAAATAATAATATCATTAATCTGCCTTCAATTACGTTTTGGTGAATTAAAAAAATATGAATGATGTGTATACTTTTATTTGAAATTTCACTACCATGTAATTATTATAAAATTGAATCGATTTAATCATAAAAATTTTGAACTGAATTTTTTTTATTCGGTTTATCACAATCACCTTTGTTATTAAAAATTAATCATTTAATTAATTAATTTGTCGATTTTTATAAACTAATTGATTTTTATAAATTTAAAAAAAGTTAGTTTCTATTTAATATTTTCCGTTTTAATTAAACTTCAACTCTTTTTAAGAGAAAGAATAATCTCTTTTTTAATTATATTTCAAATTCTTTAATTTTATTCGATCATCTGTTTTATTTCATGAGAGTTTAATTAAAGTTTAAACATCTTATCTTATCAATTTAATTTTTATTCTAGCCTTTTTTTTAAATTACTATCATGTACTTTAAAATTAAATTTCAAAATTTAATTCCTAATAAAAAATTTGAAATTGATACCATATACTTTAATACAAGTACGTAAGTTTGTAGATTTTAATTCAATTTATCTCTACTTCTATGTCAAAAAAAAATCAATCAAGTTCCTTACTTTGAAATATATTTTCCGAGTATTAGGATTTATTCATTACATAGTTTATCATATTTGAAACTATATATGGAATTTATTCAAATATTTAAATATTTGAATTTGGCTCAAGCACTACAATAACCATTTGGTGAATTTCAATTTCAAGGTCCCCAAAGTAAACATGGTAATAGTATTTGCGGACATAAAAGGAGTTTCTTATCATTATAATCGAACAAATAAAGGCCGAAAATAAATTCCAATTTCTTATGGGAAATTTAAAGATGGAACACGACAAACTGGAATATTTTTTTCATTAGGAAGATGTATCATGTCAGGATCTGTTGCTCAAACCGAATCATGCCAACGGCATGGAAATTCCTGAATTGTGCGAATAAGAGTAGTACCAAAGGAAACTTATAATGTCATAATCAAAAAAGGAAAATTTGTAAGATATTTTTGCCCCTAAGGGTAATTTTGTCAAATTTTCATACAGTGGATGGTTATTAATTATAATTTGATTTTTAAATAAATTATCGGTTAGGTTATGTAATTTGATCTAGATAAAGATAATAAAGTGATATAATAAATGACCTAAATCAATGATTGAAGTCTGGGTAAAAAACGTATTCCTTTTAATATAGACCTGATCCATATTGGCCTTATGATGGGGAAACCCGATATGGAAGTTATATAAATAGGTTATAGTTTTCTATATATGCTCATATCAATCGCGAGCATAAGGAATCTCTGATCTGTTAAGAGAGCTCGTTTTTTGAGAAAACTATAGAAAGACCTTACCCGCGTCCCGGATATCGATTCCCGTTAAGACGGCAGTAGATTTGGGATCGTTTCGGCTTCGGAAAGCTTGTTTGAAGTTTCAGAACCAAAAATCAGGTATTTCCACATTTCTCTGTTTTTTGCACTTTTACGTTCGATTTGGGATACATAACTAAGGTAACATTACGTATTACATATGGCATCAGAGCGGTAGCGTAATTGGGTGGTTAAAAACAGAGATTTTTTGATTTTTCACTCCATAAGGTTTTCGGAGAGTTAGCTTCTGTTTCTCAATTTTTTTCTTGCTTTTTATTGCACGAAAATAGTGTACATATATTTAAACTTAAGAAACATGTTGAAAACGAGCTCGAGAAGTCTGAAAAAGGACCCAAAACTTGACGAAAATCATCTTTTTCTGGCAAGAGACTCGTCACTGTCAGGCGCGTGTGCTTCACGCGCCTGACGGTGAACAGTGTCGAGGGCATGCAGCAGTGTTAGATGAGTGCATATGGCGCCAGCGACGTGGGACGCGTGTTTGGCGAGTGCAGCATCGATGGGCGCGCCGGTGTGGATCGGACGTGCTGGCTGATGTAGGTCGTGACGTCGTTGGCTGATGTCTTACAGTAATATAAAAAAAACACAAAAATTTCAGATTTCACATAAAAGTGCCCTGAGGTGTTTTGGGTCAGTTTCCAGGTCCGGGAAATTAATAAAGTGAAAATTTCCATTTTTCTAGATTTATTACATTAGTAATAAATTAAAGTTTAACTCCAGAGAAAGGAATCAAGCTATTTCGAATATGATTTTGAGTGAATTTTTATGCTTCAAACATTACATAAGGGAGATACTTAAAGTTTTCATATCTTGGGTCTCATGGTCAGTGTTCGAGATTGCATGATGGTTAATCGGAAAAAGGAATTACGACATTCTGAAGTGATTTTTGAGTGAATTTTTGTGCAACGAATTTGTCATAAGAGAGATACATGAGATTCACGTGTCTCGGGCTGTCGGTTCGGTATCAAGTAATAAACAATAGTCACTCTATTGAGATTTTTTCTTTTTCAAAAGTCTCAAATGAAGTTTTCTGAGAATGTTGTTTAGAAAGGGTGTGTGATAGTGAGACTGTGCATTTATTGAAGGTATATTGTCACATACCATACGTCTATAAAGAATATGAGGATAATATAAAGATGTATCCCTTATGTTTGTAGACTTTTTGAGTGCGGATGAGAATGCAGTTACCAAAGTGGCCTTTCAAGTCAGTATTTTATATTGTTTTATTTACATATTGGGGGAAGTCTCTGACTTTATGTTTGGTTATTCTGCTCAAAGGTGTTGGCCTTATGTAACGTTTTGAGATGATCATAAAGGCATTAGATAGAAGAAAGCTGTTGCTTGAATGATCTATTCACTCAAAGGTGGTAGTGTCATGAGAATTGATGGTTTGTACTTTGATCGCCTTTTATGTAGAAGTCTAATTGCATATATTATGTATTCAGTCCAAAGGTGTTTCATAATATCTATGATTAGATTTTCAGGAAATAAATTGTGTAATGGCTTTCAGTATCGTTATTATCCTACATTTGTGTTGATCTAATCAAAGTTTCTAAAGAGTCACCTTTTCAATCAATAAAATCAGTGTTACCATTGAAACCCTAACTGGTTTCAATACAAAGAAGTAGACAGAGGATGTGCTGAATGCTATGGAAATAGCTGAGGTTGATATGGCCATATAGATACATAAGTCGAATCGATTTAACTATAAAAATTTTGAACTGATCAATTTTTTAATTCAGTTTATTATAATCACCTTTGTTATTAAAAATCACTCATTTTATTAATTAATTGGTTGATTTTTATAAACTAATTAATTTTCATAAATTTTAAAAAGTTAGTTTTCATTTAATAGCTTCTGTTTTAATTAAACTTCAATTTTTTAATGAGCAAGAATAATATTTTTTAAAATATATTTCAAATTCTTCAATTTTATCCATTCTTCAGTTTCATGACAGTTTAATTAAACTTTAAATAACTTATCTTATCAATTTAATTTTTAGTCTAGTTTTTTAAAACATTGTTTTCATGTACTTTAAAATTAAAATTCAAAATTTAATTCCAAATAAAAATTTGAAATTGATACCATATACTTTAATGCAAGTACATAAGTTTGTAGATTTTAATTCAATTTATCTGTACTTCTATGTAAAAAAAATTCAATCTAAGTTCCTTACATAATTGTCATATTTGAAATTATATTTGAAATATGTTTTCCGAGTATTCATTACATAATTTATCGTATTTGAAATTATATATCAAATTTATTCAAATATTTACCAGGATTGTGCGAAATAAGAGTAGTACCAAAGGCAACTTATGATGTCATATTAGTGAATATATAAAACCAATTAAGTTAGCTTCATACAATAACTTAAGCTTTTGTGGTGAAACGGTCATTTAACATAGTATCAGAATCTCTGTAATCAAGTAGTCCTGAGTTCAAATCCTATTTCCCACCTATTTCTCATCAAATTAATTTAGCACAAGATAGAGTGAGTCTGTACAAGCTTAAAGGGCTTTCACTTGAGAGAGTGTATTAGTGAACATATAAAATTAATTAAGTTAACCTCACACAATAGCTTAAGCTATTGTGATGAAACGGTCACTTAACATGTCATAGCCAAATTTTTCATTTTTTATTATGACATATTAAATGATCGTTTCATCACAAAAGTTTAAGCTATTGTGTGAGGCTAATAGGAATTTGGTGTGGACCAGGACGAGACTCAGAGACGCCTTTGTTTGCAGTATGGAAAATGACAACCTAACAGAAAGCAAGTGCAGGACAAATATTTGAAGGCGTCGGTATAAATTCTAGAAGGTCATTGGAGCCGCAAGCATCCCAATCGAGTACAAGATAATTCAGAGCAAAGTGTACAGAA
>JANQBM010000002.1:12728478-12749247 GCA_025594535.1 Erythroxylum domingense | reverse complement strand
GATATTTATAAGTTTTTTTAATTTTTTTTGGAAAATAAAAATAAATTTGAAAATGTATTCAAAATAAATGAAACATCCGTTCCTAAATCAGTTCTGAATAAAAAGAATTCCGTCCCCAATTACCACATGTTCGTCCCTAATTCCGTCCCCAATTCCGTCCCTAATTCTATCACCGATTACCACATGTCCGTCCCTAATTCCCACCCCAATTCTGCCCCTAATTCCATCTGCAATTACCATATGTCCATCCCCAATTCTGTCCAAAATTTCGTCCCTAATTCCATCTGCAATTACCATATGTTCATCCCCAATTTCGTCCCTAATTGCATCTCCAATAACCACATGACCGTCCCTAATTCCGTCCCTAATTCGGTCTCCAATTTCGTCCCAAAACAAATACAATAATTCGATTGGTATCTATATTACAAACGGCATTTGGGACGGATTTTTCGGTTCCTATGTTTTGGGGACGGATTAAATTCCGTCCCTAAGATTTGAGACCAACCAAATACTGACGGATACATTTCGGTCTGAAAATCTGTCCCTGTTTTGGTTTGGAACCGAAATTGGGACGGATTTAGCTTTTTTTTCGTTCCTAAATCCAGGTTTTCTTGTAGTGATTGAATGTCTTGCTCACTTAATAGTTTGTTATGATTTCTTAGTTTCTTCTTACTTTGATTGATTGGATGAATAACTATGTTTGAGCTTTATGATATAACACAACAAAAAGTGCTTTAGATGATAGACAAAAGTGTAACTATAAGTACAATTATCATTTCCTTTTATTAGGGCAACATAATTCATATTGTTATAAGAAGTCGCGTTGTAATAAGTATGAGGTAACAAAATTTTTTGATTAGGCAATAAAATAAAAAATGTTGCTTTAAATTTTGATTAAGGCAACATATTAGTTTTAAACTGCAGCAACAATGTTAAATAAATGTTGAAAAACTTTAAAGTTTTTTTAAGCAACAATGCTAAACAAATAAAGCAACAAAGTGAATTTTTTAAGCAACAATTTGTAATAATAAAAACAACAAATTTATTCTTTTGTTACAAATAATATTTAACGTAAAAGCAAACCCTTGTTATTATGTAGGCAACATTCATATATAGATAACATACATACTTTCAAAGGTAAATGATCGAAAAACTACATTTATATACAATATATAGCTAATAAGGATTTAAAAAATTCGACATTCAATATTCAAAATTCAACATTTCACATATTTAAAATAAAAAAGCAAATTACACGTGTTTTTATTGTTTTGAAATACAAAAGTGAATTCTAATATCCTACTCAAAATTACATGCGACTCAACAATCAAAATTACATGCGACTCAACAATCATGTCTATCGGATCTGTGGATCAGCTGTGCTGGGAAGCCTTGTAACGCTCAACCTCACACATGTAATCACTAACACCATCCTTCCCCCATGTACCACCAGCATCATCACTCCAGGAAAGTAGAAGATCAAACAACAAAAACTTAGATGGAAAAATTCATGTAAAATGCGTTGATGAGAAAACTCAGTTAAATTAGAAAGAAAATTATCCACCAGATGAAAAGTAATAAAGTAATAATTTAAAGTGAGAAGCTGTGAAGCATGCATTCCGTTTACAAAGATCTGTATAAGAAACTACCTATTGTTATCTTTGAAGAAATCAAAAAAGCTTGACAATCGGTCCTATAACAAGACCTCAAGATTGACACAATTGCAGCTTTGACTTTGCGTATATAGTGGCCAATATCATGCTCTGCTTATGGAAGAAAAGGCAAACCAACTCTGTTAGATATGACCTAGAGATTAAAATGAAACCACAATCCAATATAAAAATAAATGCCTATAAACTGTTTACGTTTGAATATTTCCAAGCCGACATGCTCACTGTCAATTGAAGGTGACATAACAATAAAGTGCGAAGACCAATAACCTTGCTTCACTTGGACTATCTTGCTTCAGCAATTCTAAAATCATATGGTTCATGGAAAAATCAAGGTTATGCTCAGCAAAGGTCACACAAAACAAGTTTGTCATGTTGGACATCTTGTGTAAGCATTCCTTTCCTCAGTACTGTTAACAGTTGAGAAGTCACACTATCTAGATAATCCCATATAAGGTTTGCGGGCTGGCTAGCCGCATGAATACTGAATTAAAACCTCAAAACTCGATGAAGGCAGTTAACGCCATGAAACGATGAGTCTTGTCCTATAAATATAAAGAAAACAACATTACACACTAGTTCAAATAAAAACCTATATGACTCTTAAGCCCTCTCAAATATAACAAAAATTATTCCAAAAACAACCGAGTTTTTTCCTCATTTGCATGCACAGTAAATGAATTATAAGAAACTTGAACTTGCTCTTAAAAGCTTTTAGAGTTGGTCCATATGAGGGCTTAAGTTGCCATGGAATACTAGAGGATCACCAAGACAAAGAAGAAGAGTGACCAAAGGGTAGCCAACCTAGCAATTTGATTCATGTAATTTAAGGTCACAATAGCTACAGAAATTCATAGCTTCTAGAGCTGTGTAGAAGAGATAAGAGTTATATACCTTACAAATTATAGAATCAAGATGAACAGCTAATTCACAATGGAAAAAAGATTAAATATGTGAATGCAAACTTCAAAAGAAATATATTGAAGAAGGATAGTGCAGAAACAATAGTACCAGAAAGGCTAAAGAAAGACATGTAAACCTAATATAAAAAAGAATATATGAGAAATATGAACATTTGACATTTGACAAGAGGTTGTTAGAATAAGAGAGAGTAAATTGAGCCACTTTGCTGATGATCCTATGTAGAAATTTTTTAGTGCACATATTATTATTTTTCATCTAATTCCAAGCTACTGATGGAGTAAACTTCTGTCAGCACATGCAAATATATAATTATTGAGTAAAAGACAGAATAGATAGTTCATTGGCTTGAACATATATAGTCCTTCTTAGAGAAGCATTATGACAGAATTCACAATTTTTGGGCTAATATGAAGGCTACCGCAAACAACCTTAAGTTGGTTAATTAATTCTTGTTTAACTTGATGCATAAATTCTCAGATTAAAAAAACTTGGAAGATCCACTTACAGCTATATGTATGTTTTGTTTATCCATCCAGTGCAAAAGTTGCCCTCTTATTCTCCCCACAGCTTCAAACCAAAGAGTAAGTGCATTGTCTACACCTAAAGGAGGCCACTGGCTTTTTAGACCATCTGCAAGTGAGGTTAGGATGTTTGAAAGCATGTTACAAAGTGCACGGTGAAGTTCACTTTTGCGTTTGTACGGAGCACGGTTAAGAGGAATAGCTTTTGCCACAAAGCAAGCTGAAGCATTTAGACCTCCCTCCGTCTTAACCTGCATCAAATCAAAGTTTATCCCTTTCCTCAATGCATTAATCTTGAGACAAAGTTAATGTATACACACACCTAGTGCCGGCCTGGGCAGGAGGCAGGCAGGCCACGATCATTTTTTTTCATTTAGAAAGGTAATAAATCTTTGATTGTCAAAGAAGAAAAAGTTAAAGTTAACTAATAAATAGCTTTTTTTATTAGTTATATTGTCAAGAAAGTTAGCGTTAGCTTTTAATTTTGGAAGCTAAATAGCTTTTTTTATTAGCTATTTGACTTTAACTTGTTATATTTATAAATACCTTTGAAGTAATTGAGTGTATTTTTTGTACTCTATTTTTTTTTATTTTCACTAACATATGAATATAAGATATTTCTACTCAGAAATTGGTAGCAAAAAAATTTCGTAGGTATGTCTTCTAAGTTTTGAGTGATAATTTAAAGGTAAAATTTCTGATTTATTTATTTTTAACTTATTAAATATTTGAACATATTATAATGAATTTGTAATTTGTCATTAACGTGGACATTGTATTAGCATTTTAAATCAAAACATAATATTAAATGATATTGTGTTTATTTGTGTTCCTCCTTTTTTTATTTTTAAATTACTTATTATTTATAAAAATATAATTAAATATTAATAAATAATTTAATTTTTGTAATTATAATTGTAATTTTCATTATACTTTGCCACATGTAATAATTATTGGATTTGTGTTCTTGTAGAGGTTTACATAAGTTTAGTTATAATATGACTAAATCAAATAATTTAAATTACTCAATTCAAAGACTACATAAACGGTTTCATTTATTATAAAAATTTATATGATTCTACTAAACATATTGTGATAATTAAATAATAATAAAAATTATTTGATAATTAAATAAGATCGTAAATAGTTAGATGTGATTGATTGGTTTTTCATAAATTGGTTGGTATCATTAGATTACTACATTTACCATTATGTTAATTCCTATAAAAGAAAATTTTATTAAAAAATCACTAATGTTAATTAAATTAAAAAGTTACTAAAAATATTTGATTTAATAATTTAGACCTTTATCATAATATTTGTACAATATTATTAGCTGATGTTATGATCATTTAATATTTTGTTGAGTATGGAGACTTACAAATTGAGTCACTTAAGTATGAATATTAAATTTTAATAATAAAAATATCCTTTTAAAATTTATATATTTGCATATTGTTGATTTTTTAGGCCTTTTTTTTTAATACTTCGCCCAGGGCTTATAAAACGTTAGGAACGCCCTACACAAACCCCAAGTTTCAGCTATCGCATCCCATTAATAACACTTAGAGTAATGCTAGTGTCAGTCTGACGAGCAATTAACTCCATAAAGAATCGCTCAGTTACAAAGCTAAATCTATGAAATGCAAGACAACGCAAAATACAAATTGGTTAGGTTTCAGGACATAGGGGCAGGCAAGCCCAAACGTCTACCTCCACTTTAATCATGAATAAATAAAAGTAAAATTGCAAATAAATATATTCTAATTTTGCTTTAAGATAGTATCATCATCAATATTGAAAATTTGTTGACTAGTTACCTGATACGAGATAAGGCACCAAGAAGCTAAGTAACTAGAACCAAAAGCAAATCACACAGATCAACCAAGGAGGGGTACTCCACCTGGCTAACCGCCCTAAAACAAGAACATATTAAAAAGAGTATCGTCTATAAAATCATACTATGGATCTCAATTTTTCCTAATTCCACTTCGGATGCTCTTTATATGGTTGATGATGGTTCAAATGATCAGACTATTGTCATCCAGATCCCGAGAGGTGAAGCAGATAAGTTAGCAAACTCATCTTAAAATCCTAAGCTACCAACCGCAAGATTTACTATCAGCATTAATTAGCCAGTAAAAAACAAAATTTCCCAGCCCAAACCACAACTTCTCTACACGCAAATAATCATCTTGTTAATATATTTATGCCCTGGTTTAATTAATAAGAATACTAACACAGGTTATCGATAAGTTAGCGGCGGTATGAAACACGCTCTTATGGTCATGCTTTGAATCATCATCCAAAGGTGAGCAGGCGGAGATGCCCTGCGACTTGTCCTTCTTCATCAGGTGTAAATTGTTGCCTCTAAATTATTAGGCTATAGTGGGTAGAGTGCACAACACACAAGGAATAATGATTAAAGGAAGCTTAAGGAAGAAGATGATGCATCTAGATAGAAAATTTCTCACCTTGGCCAGACGGTTATGACACAAGAGGACAATCGCCTCCAAAATTCCTCTATTCTCCCAACCCTAACTAGGAAAAAACGAAAGCTTCGATACGCAACCTCAGAGGTCATTTTGTAACACCCTAATATTATAAATTACAAACAGGAACACCTTATGAACATTCTAGTATATAATCTATCATAATGGCGTGGTAACTATATCACCTTCACTTTCCAACATGGCATCATAAGTAAAATAAAAAATAACACATTATTTAAATTCTAAATTTCCTCATATCAAACTATAAACCATTATTTATAATGTAGCATTTCATATGGATACATTGTCAGCCTATCAAAACTCACAATTTAGTTTACAAAATGTGCTATATAAATGAGGAAATAAACTAAAAACTAATCTTCTGTCCCCAGCTGATCGACCTTTAAGCCATAACTTGAACCAAAATATAGTACTAGCAGCTAGTCATTGCTCTATCTCAAACCTGAAATTGTCAATGTTGCAATTTTGGATGAGTTTTGCGAACTCAGTTGAGGTAACCATCATCGACGATTCACTCAATTCATACAACACCTCATCACACATCTTTACATTTTGTAAGAAATATCACATATCACATTCTCATTCAAATACAAGGTACCAAAACATTTTAATAAGTCAAACACACGTATTAAAATGTATATGCAATGCTCATGAGACTCACTTTCACTTATTATTGTTGTTGTTGTGACCAAGTGCCTTTTTACTGACCCATATCCCTCGCGGATATCGAGTTTTATCAGATAATGTCCCATATCTCTTAGTGGATACCGAGTACTTTCATAACTGAGCTTGAGGTCTTTACATTGGCGACTCTGGTCACAACTGCCTTTATCTTTCATGCATTCATGTAATGGAATGTTTCACGTCTTCATATTCTCAATCAATGACATGATTTCATATTCACATTCAGAACACATTTATCATCAGACCCTATTCTAGCATTCAACAAGATTGTTAAGTAACATTTATTTCATCCAATTCACATACAAAGATCACTTTAATATCAGCTTCATCAAATCAGAATCTTCGGACCTTCATGTCCAGAATCAGTATAATCAATCACACATTCATAAGATAATTCAAGCATCATCAAAACAAATAATTAATTGAGTGAGACAGTCTAGGTTACTCACAATTGATCCCTTTTTGCTTAATGCCTTAAAGTTCCAGCAATATCTAGAAGTGGTCACTCTACTTGCTTTCTATATACAATCAAATACATTTATATGTCACTCATGTGTATTTTTATGAGAATAATCTGTCATAAATACATTTATGAATATATCATGTTACATGCATGTTCAATGACATTTTCTCGGGTATGTTTCTTTAATACTCTTTATAATCAATTTCAACACCTTCCAAACATTATTTTAATCCTTAATATCCTTTTATTCACTTTAATCCCTTCAGCCAACATCAATTAAATTCATTTAAGAGCTTATTTAAACCTAAATACTTCATATGGTAACATTCTTACTTGAATAAGGTTGAAAATCATCCAAAAAAATCACTCTTTGATAAAGCCTCTTAGGTCACTATCATGGTTGTGCACGATCGTGACTTTCTTCCTTCATCAATAGAGTTGCAATCGTGCTGATGCACCATCGTGATTTCCTTCATGCTTCAACAGAGTCGCAATCGTGCAGATGCACGATTGTGACCTGCTATGTTTTCTTCCTTCTTTCTTGTCATTTTTGACCTAGAATTAGATGTTTTTAGGCAACATTTTCTTCTAATAAAAAGTTCCTCTATGTCTTAAGTTTCTAATGACATCAAAATCAGACATTTTGGTTCAATATCAAGCAAGTTATAATCAAAATATTCCATACTATTTCTTATACCTCAACAGAACACAACTTTCAACTTCAAGCCAAATTTCAAGACTCTTAAGGACATATTTCAATTTAATTTGTTCATAAAAAATGTATCCATATGTCACTAGTTTAATCTAAATCAATAATAAACTCATTTGGAAATCTATAGATCAAAATATAGCTAAAATACCAAAGCATGCTAAGTGAAATCATTCTAGTTATAAATATTCCAGCACACCATTTCATCCTAAATTTATCACTCAATCTTTTCTGAATGAATTACAATGTTCGTAAATTTTCATGGAGAGGAAGAAAAATGTGTTAGGAATCTATTGGTTTAAGTTTCAAATCATTTAGAGTTTGGATATAAAAGTTATAGCCAAAAGACTCAAAGTTGTTCAGTAAAAAGACATTAATGCATATGCGGACTCCAAACACCAAAATCAGACACGCTAACCATCACCTTCTTCTTCCTCTCTCTACTGCAATTTTGTTTTCAACAATTCTTAACCTATTTTTCATATCTTTCTTCCGTTAACAACTTATCTCAACACAAAAAATTCAAAATTAAACATAAAAAATCGTATATCATTCACACAAATTACAAGCTTTTCTACATTTTCATTTTCTGTATCTATCTTTCATCTTCAACAACACTTTCACTTCATCTAACTCCTCTATAGATCAAGATCTCTCTAAATCCTCTTGCCACTCATGCATGCATTCATTCATAAATACTCATTTTCGTTCATCTCAAAACACCCAAGTTATTTACATACATCAATAGTGAAAACAGAGTATATTTATATATCAACTTGTATGAATTTCTACTCTTTCATTTTACTCCAATATCACAAGCATTTTAGTCCGATTCAAAAATTATCAAAAAGCCATTCACGATATCAAAAAGTTTAAAACTCAACTTACTTGATTTAGCTAAATTTCCAGCAATGTAAACTTCGGTAAACGGATGAACAATGAGATTTTAACAACAATCAAACTCTCTCTATTGGCTACAATTCTTACTGTGATGTAAGAATAAATAGCCAAGTTCTCAAACATAAATCATAAGCTATTTGGTGTGTATGACAAAGGAATATAATTTCAGTGTTTTCAGTAATGAAAAAAAACCAAATGAAGAGTAAACTCCAACTGCAGAATCTTCCTTCCTAAACACGTCACTACGTGTATTACTTTTTCACTGCCACGTGTCCCCATTGTATGTAGTGTATTTGTCACTATTTCACTAGTCCACATGTCACACTATCATTGGTCCATAATTCATTATTTTTTTAGTCCAAAAAAATACTCCAAATTCTCGAAAATTCTCTAAATTTGCCAAATATTTAATCGCATTTATAACTCAATTATACCCGAAAAATGTCAATAAATACATGTACAATTATTTCATGAATTTCAACATAATTCAAATATTCAAATATGCCATATGATGCATGAATTGCACTTCTAATTGCTCAGTATACACTTTTCTGGGGTCCTAGCCCCTAATATGGGATATTGGGACGTTACAAAATTGATGCTTCATTTTGGTCCAGAATCTTCTTTTTTAAAGTGTTTAGGAGCATTCACTTTCTTCTCTTTTTTCTTGTAATTTTGGCGTTGAAAGGCATGAACAAAACAATGGAATCCTCTCCATGAAATCCAAGTCTTAACGAAGATGTTCTCCAAAGAACATGAAAAAAGTCTAAACGAAGGTGGTATCTCATAGTTGGTGATCATGGGGAATCTGATCAAGAAACTGAAACAGGGGGAGGAACAAGGGCATCATCTTTCTCAGATATGGTGAAAGGAACCAACAAGTCTAAGGTAGGGGATTGGGAGGATTGGGTGATCTCGGATCTAAATAATGTCATATCTTATGGTGATGCTAAGTCTGACTCTAAAGCAATGGGGGAAGGAGAAGATGATTGCGTTACCTTTTCAAAGGAGGAGGAGGTCATACGTAAACCATAGAGGAATGCCCTAATTGTAAAATTATTAGGGAAAGTCTTGGGTTATTCTGCTCTATCTGCCAGGATTCATGAGTTGTGCAAACTGGAAAGGGATTACAAAGTTACTGATTTGGAACACAATTATTTCATTATCCATTTTCAAAAGAAACCTGATTATGAGCACGTTTTGGAAGGAGGGTTATGGATCATCGGGGGCCATTACTTGACCATTCGTCAATGGCGGCTTAACTTTATGCCAAGTTCATACAAAATTAAGAAGATTATTGCTTGGATTAGATTTCCCAATATTCCAGTGGAGTATTTTAACTTGATTATGCTAAAGAAAATGGGGGAGAAGGTGGGTCGCGTCATTAAGATTGATCAAATTACTAAAGGCGACATGAGAGGAAGATTTGCTTGTGTATGTGTGGAATTGGATTTGTCTAAGTCATTAAAACCAAAGTTGAAGGTTGAAGGTATAGATGTTTTTATTGAATATGAAGGATTATCGCTTATTTGATTTGAGTGTGGCATCTTTGGCTATCGTAAAAGTGATTGCCCTTTACAAAGGCCAGAAAGTCCAGAGAATGAGGCCGAGTCGCCAATGTCCTTTGTCCCAAAAACTCAGGAGGAGTTGAAGAATCAAACTTACGGCCTATGGATGATGGTGTAACAGTGAAAATTAGGGGTAGTACAAAGCGCAAACCATGGAGGAAAAATCACCAATCATGATTCTTAGACTAAAATTGATAATCCAAAGTGTGTCATGACAGAAGATTTGAATTTGACTAAATCCACTAAACTCAAAAGAGTTATGGAGATAAATAAGGGTGGTGTTGTTAATCCATTTAATAAAGGAAAGAAGGTTGTTAGCGATATGGCTCAAAAGGGTGACAAACTCGTTCTTAATTTGGGTCAAAGTCTAGCAAATTTGCAAAGTAAAGGTTATGTTTTCAATGATGGGGTCTCTACATCTGATCCTAAGATTGGCTCTAATAAGACAAAAGCCCCCTCCGCGAGGCCTACTCAATTTGTGAACAATTCCCAGCGGAAGGGGCGTTGCTATGTGGTGAAGGGGTCTATAGAAGAGAGCATGTTGGGTAAGACCAATTTGGTATTTGTAGCTGGGGCAGATAATGGGCAAAGTTCGCAACCTTCAAGAACAAGGAAGGAATTGGACAGTTGTGACGCTCGTGACACTAATAGTTCGACACCTCCTGGCCATAGAGAGGATGCACGTTGAAATGGTGAGGTTTCCACATATCTAGAGATTAATAGGGGAACACCTATTTTAAGTAATCCTGGTGTGGTTAATGGTTTAGAACCTAAAGGTGTCTCCATGCAAGTTGATGCTGGAAATAACCAACTTGAAAATATTTCATCTTTTAGATGAAGCTAATTGTTTGGAATAGTAGAGGATTGGGATATGCCAAACTTTGTAGGACTATGAAAGAGCTTATTAAGGAATATAAGTCTAATATCCTTTGCTTGCTTGAGATCAAAGCTGATATAGCAGCGGTGAAGAAAATGGCTAAGACTTTGAAATTTCATTATTTTTTTGCGGTTCTATCAAATGGCAGGTGGGATTGCTTTATTTTTGAATTCTAATTATTGTAAGTTAGATATTATTGGTTCTACCTCTCAATGTCTCCATGCTAGATGTGAAATTAACTTGTTGCAATAGATCATTTCTTTTATGTATGTTCAGCTAAGCTATCAATGAAAGGATCTTTTCTGGTCTGAGATGATTGATTTCTCTCAAACTGTATCATCACCATGGAATGTAATTGGAGACTTCAATGACTTTACTATTTTTTATGAAAGATGGAGCAATCATGATGGCATTGTAGACGTTTTTAACAGAATTATGAAGTTTAGAGGGTGTTGGGAGGCTTGTGAGTTGATAAATGCGGGTATGTTGGGGTGCTGCTTTACTTGGATTAAAAGAGTAAGGGACTCTATTGTTACTCAAGAGAAACTAGGCAGAGTGCTTTGGAATTTTGCAGCTCTCTCTTATAATCTCAATGTCAAAGTTATGGTGCTTTTTTTTTTCTTTGTTCACATCATCACCCTCTATTTTTTTATTTCCTTGGTTTGCATTATGCCCTAAAAAATAGGCCCTTCATTTTAAGACAGCCTAGTTGACTCACCCAGACTCTGCTATAATGTTTTCGTCGACATGGAAGAAGGGGGAGGGTTTCTTGCCGAAGGCCATTAATGAAGTGGCAAAAGCAGTTAGTGTATGGAAATTGGAAGTATTTGGGAGTCTTCACAAAAAGAAACATATGTTGTTGGTAAGGATTCGGGGTATTCAAAGTTGTGATGATTATGGAACTTCAAACTTCCTTCAAATGATTGAGGTTTGCTTGCGTGGTGAGTACCAACAGATTCTTTTTTAGGAATAATTGTTATGGTTTCAAAAATCTAGTTTGGATTGGGTGCAACATGGGGAACGAAATGCAAAGTTTTTTCATTTAACTACCATGGTCAGGTGGCACTACAATTTGATCTCGGTGAATGATGTTTGGGTAAGAAATGCAGATATTTTATGTCGGTATATTATGGAGTTTTATTCTTCTTTATTTGGGCACAAACCTTGTCAGCGCTTAATAGCTGCTTATGATTCATTTAGCTTAAAGGTTTCGGAGGAAGAGAAACTTATCTTAAACTCTTTATTACAGCTTGAGGAGGTGAGATTAGCAACATTTTCTATGAAAGGCCTAAAAGCTCTTGGAGTAGATGGAGTTTGACTAATTTTTTATTAGAAGTAGTGGAACACAATAAAAGAAATAGTGTTTGAATATATTAATATGGCCTTTCAAGTCGGTGGGTTGATTTAAATGTTTTGCATGCACACATGGTCTTAATCCCAAAGGGTAATTGTTTGAAAATGTTGAAGGACTTTCGTCCTATTACTTTATTGAATACCTCGTACAAGATTTTGTCGAAGGTAATAGTTAATAGGTTGCAGCCTATTCTTTAATGAATCACTGGACCTTTTCAAAATCGTTTTCTTATAGGCGAGAGTACAACCGACAATATCTTGATTGTTCAAGAAGTTGTGCATTCTCTTACGGGTCGTACGGGGAGTATAAGGGCCATGATAGTAAAAATAAATCTCCAAAAGGCCTACGATAATGTATCCTGGAGCTTTATCCATGAGATACTAGTTTTTTATGATTTCCCTATTGATTTGATAGACCTGATCATGTTTTGTGTCTCCAACATAGATCTGGCTATAATCTGGAATGGGGAGGTGATGTCGACATTTAGACCTTAACAAAGTTTACGATAAGGGGATCCATTATTGCCCTATTTGTTTATTTTGGTGATGGAGTGATTGTCACATATGATTCCAGAGAGGGTAGACCAAAAACTGTGGCAGCTAATGAAGACATCGAGGTATGGTCCAAAGGTGTGGCATCTTTTTTTCACTGATGATTTATTAATATTTGTAGAGGCCTCAAAATCTCAAGTTCAGGTTATCTCTGATGTCCTTGATGCATTTACTAAAGCTTTGGGTTTACGAGTTAGTGTTGAGAAATCTAAATTGTGGATATCGTCGAATGTTCAACATCAAAAAGTCATGATGTTAAGTAGGTTGTGTGGGATTCCATTGGTTCAGGAGCTTAGGACGTACCTTGGGGTGCCTATTATTCATGGTAGAGTCTCTAAATCCACTTACCAGTATGTTGTTGACAAAGTGCTAAAAAGATTAGCCAGTTGTAAGGGTAAAGTATTAAGCTTTGAAGGGCAGAAGACTCTTATTCAATCCACCTTAAGCTCAATTCCTATTTATATTATGCAAATGATGTTGTTACTGATGTTTACCAGTGAGCAATTAGACCAATTAAGTAGGAATTTTCTATGGGGTGGTGATGTGGATAACTCTAGGGGGCATCTTGTAAATTCGGATCGTCTTTATCGACCTAAAGGAAATATAAGCTTAGGTCTACAAAAGCACAAATTTCAAATGTAGCATTGTTGTCGAAGGTGGGTTGGAAATTGCAAACGAGGCAGCAATCCTTTTGCTTGGAACTTTTCTAAAAAAAATATTTAAAAAGGTCTCATTTCATAAACATGGAAGTTCAAGAGCGTGCTTCTTTTACTTGGTGGGGGCTGCTAAAAACAAAGAATGTGTGAGGAGGGGTTCTTGATGGTCTATAGGTGATGGGAAGTCTACTAGCTTGTGGTATAATTGGTGGGTAGGGAATGGGTATTTGATTAATGTGGTCCCTCCAAATGCACAACCACCACTGTTATCAAACTAGGTTGTATCGATTTTGAGACCTGATGGCTCATGGCAATATGATGAACTGAAGCATATACTTCTGGCTTCAACAATTGAAGAAATCCAAGCTACGCTAGTTCCCCTTCAGGACAAAAAGGAAGATCATTGCATTTAGGGGTGGGATAAACATAGTCAATTCACTGATACTTTAGCTTATAAGGGCCTTGCAAATCATCTTATAGCTAATGCATGGTTGGGGAAATGCCTCTATATTTGGAAGCTATAAGTTCAAGAGAGGGTAAGATTCTTTATATGGTTGGATTTCTTTAATTGTTTAATCTTTAAAGAAGTCTTACCCCGCAAAGGAGTAATTGATAATCATGTTTTTAGAAAATTCCCTTTTGTTGTTGGTTTGTGGAGTTGCGTCTATCAAAGATTTGGAATGCAAGTGTTAAATGATGCTTCTTTTCTCGATTAGTTGAGACATCAATCATCCATAACGAATAGGGTACATTCAAATCTTATTTGGGGTTCATTGTTTACATCTATCTTATGGAGTGTTTGGAAGGCACTCAATAGATTCATGTTTGACGGCATCCATCTAAGTTTGGAATAAATATTACCGTATGCAATAATGCTGGCGGGCGAATGCTCTGTTGCACAAACTTGTTTAGCGTCTACGTCAAATAGTTTTGGCTAAATGATCTTTTGGCATTCCCCCTATCTGACATTCATTTACTTAATACTGATGGATCCAGATGGTTTGTCAATGGTCATGCTTCAGGATTTAAATGGTGTGTGGGTCGCAAGTTTTATGTTGAATATTAGCTCTTCAGGAAGTCTTGAAGCAAATTTATGTGGGATAAGGCAAGATTTGCTTTTGGCAAAGACGCGTAATATTTGTAAGCTGATTGTCGAACTTGATGCTAAGGTTGTTGTCTATTTCCTTTGGAGTGGTGTAATTGACTCACGTCTTTGTAATAATCTTGTTAGTGATTGTTTATAGCTGATCAAAGGAGGGTGGATTGTTGATATTAGACACATTTGCCGCAAAGGTAACCACTGCGCAAATCAACTTGCTGACTTGGCACATTCATCACAATAGGGAGTTACCTACTGTGAAGACCCTCCGATTCAACTACATCCTCTCCTTGAGGAGGATCACGAGGGAATAGATGTATTGTGTGCTTTGATTTCTTTATCATTACTTTTATCTGTTCTTTAGTAGCAAAAAAAAAAAGAATCTTCTTCTTTAACTATTGCTACATTGTTGTCCTCGTCATTTTGACTTGATAAAGGAGAGTATTTCTATTCTCCAAATGATTTATTGTCCACTATTTTTTCTCTCAATCAAATTTAATTTTAAAAAAACACACCTATATAATATTTGTTTTTTACCCCTAAAATATTATATATAGGACAAATATTGTTTCAAATATTAATATTTATTTAAAAATGACAAAAATAACATAGTTCAAATTGGTCTGGCTTGGCCTAGCCGACTTGAATACTCATTAGTAAATAAAAATTAGTAGGTAATTTAATTTTGCTAGATATATTCTAAATAGTCATTAGTAAATATAAAAATTTTATATTTTAAATATGCATTAGTAAATAGGTATATAAATAAATATGTAATATTAATAAATACCCTTTAGTAAATAGGTGCAATAATTTTAGATGTTGAATATATAAGACTTTATTGCAACATTTTTTTAATTTTGTTTCCTTTTCTTATATATAGCAATAAATTATTATTGTCATTGCCTTTTAATATTAATAAAGGCAACAGTTTAAAAGCTATTGCGCTATATTAATTTTTAGCAACACGTTTTTAAACTGTTACAAATATGTCGTTGGCTAAAGCTCTTTTTGCTGTATGTTTAAGTTGTCGAGAATCAGTGAACAGAAACTAAGGGAATTGAATCAAGTTCATTATATAAAAGATAAAGGCCCCATTTAGTAGATGGTTGAAAAGCCATATATTAACATTTTGAAGGTACTTAGTTGTTTGACTATGTCAATCAACTAATACCTTTTGTTTAGTTAAAAGCTGGTGAGTTGGTTTATTCAACCCAACTAGCTGAAAATCAAAAGCTCCATAAAGGAGCATTTTTACCCAACCAGCTAATTAATTTGTTAGCCTGACGATTGTGCCTTATCTAAAGAGAGGGTAACAAGATTGGAAATATTTGATAAACTAGAAGGAATGTTACCTTGAAGAGAATTGTCTTCCAAAACCAATGCCTTAAGATGGGCCAATTTTGAGAAACTTTCAGGAATTGGACTTGTAATATGCTGCATTCCAATAATGTGCAGTGTCTCCAAGAAAGACAAGTTGCATAGAGAAGGTGACAACATGCCAATCATGTAATAATTACTATCTCTTACATCTCCTTACCAAAAAATATCAAAGCAGAGCATTTAATGTTCATTATTTCTAAAATATATTGACGTATATTATTTTATATTTTTTAGATGTACACAATAATTAAAAATTATATAATTTAAATAAATTACTTAACAAATAAACTTTTTTGTTAGTATTAATAAGTTCACTATTTTACTTAATTGCATTATTAGATATTAGGATTGAAAATCTAAATTCTTATAAGAATATTCAATGAAATACTAAAATATAATATTCATGTTCTTATAATTTTTTTAAGTCATACCCTGATAAGTAATTTTACACATAAACAGCTAACACTAAACAGATAATTTTATCAAACATGTTTAATAAACAACTGATGTTATCTGCTGATCAAATCAACTGATATAATAAACTAACAGCTAATGCAATAAACTGATTGCCAAATAAGGCCAAAGAAAAATAAGTGCTTATGGATGGAAATAACATTAAGAGGAGATGTCAAAACTACTTCTATAGGCTTTTTAATAAAGGCAAAGATAACAACATTTTTTGGGAGATATTAGCACTTCTGAGCATTACCGTAACTTCAATCATTGTTGGCAAATTACAAAAGGAGAAATTAGAGGAGTTTTGAGGAAGATGATGAGTAGAAGGATAGTAAGACTTTAGTACCTATAGAGGTGTGAAAGAGCCTAAGAGAAAAGAGTTTTACTTGGTTGGCTAAACTTTTTAATGTAATCCTTAAGTCTACCAAAATATCGAATGAGTGGAGACTTAGCACTTATTCCTTTCCACAAAAGCAAAGGGAACATCCAAAATTGTAACAACTATAGAGGAATCAATCTACTTAATTACACCATGAAGTTATAGGAGAGAGCGATTGAGAAGAGAGTAAGGAAGGGTACACCTATTTTGAAGAACCAATTTGATTTTATGTTAGGGAGGTCTATGACAAAAGCTGTACATCTCCTTAGATGATTAACGGAATATTATAGAGACAAACAAAGGTACTTATATGGTTTTTATCGATTTAGAAAAGACTTATGACAAGGTACCTAGGAAAGTCATGTATTGATATTTAGAAGCCATGGAAGTTCACGTCACCTATATAAGGATTATTACATATTAGGGATATGTATGAACGTGTTAATACTAATGTAAGGACTATAATAGTGGTACAGAGCATTTTTCTATAAATATCAGGCTATACTAAGGATCCTTGTTGAGCAATTTCATATTTAAATTAGTTATATATAAATGAGCTTACCAAAAATATCCAAGGGGATGTGCTTTGATATATGTTGTTAATTTGTTAATGACACTATTTTAATGGATGAAATAAAGGAAGGTGTTCATGTCAAACTATAACTTTGGAGGGCTACATTAGAGTCAAAAGTCCTTAAATTAAACAAGAATAAAAATGTGTTCTTAAAGTGCAACTTTTTGGGTCGTAAGGTTACATTTCGATTTGGTAATTAAGATTAGAATAGAAGTTTTACCGCAGAAAGATTATTTTAAGTACCTTGAATCCATTATCCAAAGCAGTGGTGAGGTACAGGACGACATAGTGCACCGTATCAAATCAGGGTGGCTTAAATAGAGGGGCAACTCAAGAATTTTATATGATAAAAAGATACCACATAGGTTAAAAGGTAAATTCTAGTGTTTAACAATTAGATCGATCATGTTTTATGGTGTAAAGTGTTGGCCCTTCAAATAGGTGCATAGTCAAAAGTTAATAGTTGCAAAGATGTGGATACTTCATTGGATGTGCTATCTTATAAGAAAAGATAAAGTCAAGAATCTAGTGATAAGAGACAAGTTAGAGGTGGCTAATATTGATAATAAATGAAGGAAGACAAAGATTAGATGATTTAGAAATATTAAGAGAAGATATCTTGGCACCCCAATAAGAAGATATATGAAGATTTTACTTATAGATTGTAAGAGAAGAATAGAAAGACTTAAGAAGCATTGGGGAGAAATGATTATGAATGATATACCCTACTAGAGCTTATAGAGGACTTAACCCTCAATAAAAAACTTTAGCAAACTAGAATAAGAATAGAGGAGCCTATATAGAGAAGTCATTCTCTTGTCATAAGCCTTTTGATCCTTTTTTTCCCCCAATTCTTATGGCTTTTATTAGCACTAATACTTTTTTTGTCTCACTAGCCCCATTTTTCCTCTTTCTATTGCTTGTTTGTTTTATTAACTTATTTGTTTTCTTTCTCGTCAATTTATTTATTTACTTACTTTTATATTTTCCTTTATTTATCTTTATTTATGTTTTCTTATCTTTATATTTTTCTTTATCTTTATCTTTAAATTACATTATTTTATTTTATTTTATGTAATGTAATGTAATTTAATTGTATAACCGTTTTTAAAAAAATTTTTTTAATATGTCTATTAGAAATAACCTCTATATTAATTATGGGTAAAGCTGCATATTTTTAGACCTCTATAAATCTCACGTCTTAGTAAGATTCTTATTGAATTGTTGCTATTGTTGTTGATATTATTGTTGATGTTGTAATATTGATTCAATAAAGAATTTGGTAGCGTTTTTGCAAAGACAACCAAAGATAAATCACTCTTGTTAATGACCAACTAAAGGACGATCCTCACAGTCATCATCTCTAAGATCATAAGCAACTGTAATGAATTCTGATTTCACTCTAAATGTAGAAGAAAAAAGAATTTTTTTAATTTATCATTAACATCTTACTTCAAATGCAGAAAAATGAATCTTTTCAATTTATTGTTTACTGATGATTAACTTCTATATGTAAAAAGAATAAGGTCTCAGTCATACTTTAGGAATATTTAGGAAGAATTTAATTAAGTTTGTTTCTAAATTGTCAATTAATTCTACTTTCTATTTATATTTTCAGACAATTTAGAAATCACCAAAAACTTGATTCATTTTTTTAGTTCATTTCAATGGTTACTAAGAGGATGTGGTTCTAATGAAGGCTTTGGAAGTCCTTATATCTTTTCGAACTTATCGATAGATAATGTTTTCTGTTACTGTAGATGGCGGAAAGTAAATAAGATAATTGGAACAACAAATAGCTCTCTCATATAAGAAGATTTTAACTTATTTTAATTGTGATTAATGGTCTTCAAATCTATTATTGCTTCATAATTTCAATATCAATTATTAAAATAATTAAATAAAGAACGAAGAATTTTCTTTAGGTTGGAGATTGATCTAACCTTCCAAGGTGAAATTCAAATGGAGTCATCTTTGTCTGTCATCTTCGCCTTAATTGAGGAGCTTAAGCCATTAGGTCATTTCTCGTTGTCAACTGCTGCCATTTGTTGAAGTTAGGCGTAATATTTAAATTTTTAGCACACTAGAGGCATATATAAGGCCTCTGCTTTCATAATAAATTAACACAAAAAATAGAGAGAAAATAGAGAGATATAGAGAGAAAATTTGGGTAGTATTTTTAGGGTTTGTTCTTAAAAGAAGAGTGACAAAATAGTGAAGAAAAATACTCTTGGATATTTTTGGAAAACACTTTTGTGTGTCATTATTTTGGTTTTAGCTCAAAAAAAATTATTGTACCCCTAAATTTAATTTAGGGAAGTTTTTCTTTGTAAGCCTACTATTTTTAGTGGAAGAAGTAGATTGGAGTTTGTGCACGTAGCCTAAACGTTTTGGGTGCACCGTGTTAAATATTGTGTGTTATTATTGTAGTTGATTATTTTTATTATTCCACATTTCGGTGCCAACGGGACCAATAAGTGATATCAGAACCAAGATTATTCCTAGTATGCTCTGTGATTGCAGCATTGTTTAATCTTCCACATCAGAAAAGAATTACTCGTGGGGTCTACGACGGGAGTACTATTTATACGTACGAGTACTATTCATTTGTATAGGGAACTATTCACAAGGAGGTACTGTTCATATATACAGTTATTGTTTATCTGTACGACGAAGGTACTGTTCATATATATGGATACTGTTCATTTATACGGGGGTAATATTTACTGTCGAAAATTTTTTAGATCGACGAAGCATGTTGAATACTGATCTAAATGGAGGCAAGGACAAGCAAGATGATCAACCTAAATAGCAATGGAGAAATAAGATGAAGGATCTCCTATTCCTGACGAAGATGCACTTACCAGTATTTAGTGCTCAAAAACCTGAAGAGAAGCCAAAAGATGATTGGGAATTTGAGCATAATCAAGTGTGCGGCTACATATGACAATTTGTTAAAGATAATGTGTACAACCACATTTCTAGCATATCAAATGCCAGAATACTGGAGGATAAACTCAGGAACTGTATGTCTTCAAAACTGGCAATAACAAGTTATTTTACTTGACCAAATTGATGAAAATAAAATATCAGGAAGGCACAACTGTGGCAGATTACCTTAATGAAATACAAAGGATTGTTGATCAGTTATCAAGTATGGGCATAAGGTTCGATGATGAGGTACTTGCTCTTATGGTGCTGGCAACTCTCCGAGAGTCATGGGAAACCTTAAAGGTTTCAATCACGAATTTTGCTTTAAATGGTGTGGTAAACATGGAGACAATCAAGAGTGGCATTCTGAATGAAGAAATGAGACGACGATCGCAAGGTTCAACTTCTTCACAGTCAGAATCTTGGTCACAACGACGAGGGGGAGGAGAGGAGATAGAGGCCAGAGCGGTAGAGATAAGATGTAACATCCCGTTTTCATAGAACGGGTCGGACCTGAGAAACGGGTCCAAGTGAGGTCAATCGGAGAAGTTAGAGAA
>JANQBM010000002.1:12714239-12728378 GCA_025594535.1 Erythroxylum domingense | reverse complement strand
GTGATGTGACACGCCACCCTCGCGGGGCACGGATTCGGATATCACCGTCGATGTCGGGTTCGGGTCCAGTCGGGAGTTAGGGTGTTATATAAGAGCAGAGGCAAATCCAACAAATTTACAAATGTCGAGTGCCATTACTACAAGAAGAAGGGGCATATCAAAAGATTTTATCGAAAGTTCGAAAAGGACCAAAAGAAGACAAAGGCAAAGAGGCGAAAAAGGAAGATAGCAATGATGGTGAAACAAACTCAGTGGGTAACTTTAATATTGTCTACGATGATGATATTATCAATTTCAGAACCCAGGAAACTACTTGGGTGATTAATAGTGGTGCTACCATTTATGCGACATCGCAGAGAGAACTCTTCTCATCTTACACACTTGGAGATTTTGGTGTTGTAAAGATGGGAAATGACAACTTCTCAAAAGTTTTAGGCAAAGGTGATGTGTTCTTGGAGACCATGAATGGGATGAAACTGACTTTGAGAGATGTTAGACATGTTCTAGATATGCGCCTGAATCTGATTTCCGTAGACAAGCTTGATGAGGAAGGTTTTTGTAATACTTTCCATAATGGCCAATGGAAGCTCACTAAGGGCTCATTGGTGGTGGCGCAGGGCATAAAGTAGTTAAAATTGTTTGTGACCTATACGAAGCTCTCCCAACAAGTTGTGAATGTTGCGGAGAATAATAATAAGATCGAGTTGTGGCATTGACGTTTAGGCCACATAAGTGAGAAGTCAATCACACGTTTGGTCAAGAAGAATGCCTTGCCAGGATTGAACCAGATCCAACTAAAGAAATGTGTTGACTGTCTAGCTAGGAAACAAAACAAAGTTCCCTTCAAAATATTTCCTCCTTCCAGAGTGAAAAATGTGTTAGAGTTGGTACACTCAGATGTATGTGAGCCTTTCAAGAAGTCCCTAGGTGATGCCCAGTATTTTGTGACTTTCATCGATGATCATTCACGAAAGATTTGGGTATACACGCTGAAGTCCAAGGATCAACTAATAGATGTTTTCATACAGTTTCTAACCATGGTGGAATGAGAAACTGGCAAGAGTATTACTGTAAAGAGCATGGTATTCGACATCAGTTTACACCTCTAAAAACTTCACAGTTGAATGGCTTGGCTAAAAGGATGAACAGAACTTTGATCGAGAGAACCAAGTGCTTACTCTCTCATTTAAATTTACCGAAGGTGTTCTGGGGTGAAGCACTAGTCATAACAGCTTATGTGTTAAACCATTCACCTTGTGTCCCCCTTCAGTACAAAGCTTCATAGAAGATGTGGTCAAGAAGATACATTTCTTATGATCACTTACGGGTATTTGGCTGCAAAGCCTATGTCCATGTTCCAAAGGATGAAAGGAGTAAACTTGATGTCAAAACGAGGTAATGTGTATTCATTGGCTATGGCCAAGACCTGCTTGTCTATAGGTTTTATGATCCTGTGCAGAAGAAGCTCGTTGGAAGTCGAGATGTTGTGTTTGTTGAGAACCAAACTATTAAAGAGATTGATAAAGCAGAAAAGTCCACTAACAATTCAATTGAGTTTGAGGAACCTCCAATAGTGGTGCCAAGAAAAGTTGGAGATAATGTTCAGAATATTTATCTTGAAGCCCCAGATGTTCCTGCTAAAGATGAACTAATAGATGTTGATGGTGATGAGGGTAATGTTGATGGAGATTATCAACTGTTAACCTTAAATAACTCTCCTTATCGCACAAGGTCTGGAAGAATGGTGCAAGGCTCTACCAGATATTCTCCACAAGAGTATGTATTACTCACTAACGGGGGAGAACTATAAAGTTTCAATGAAGCCATTGATGATGAACATAAAGAGAAGTGGATGGAAGCCATGCAAGATGAAATGAAATCCTTGCATGAGAACAAGACATTTGAGTTGGTAAAGTTGCCTAAAGGCAAGAGTGTTTTGAAGAATAAGTGGGTGTTTAGAATCAAGTATGAAGAACGCAATTCCCATCCAAGATTCAAAGAAAAACTAGTAGTCAAGGGTTTCAGTTAAAGGAAAGATGTAGACTTTGATGAAATCTTTTCACCAGTTGTGAAAATGACCTTAATTCACTTAGTGCTGGGATTAGCAGTAAGTCTCAACTTGGAAGTTGAGCAGATGGATGTCAAAACAATACATGGTGATTTGGAAGAAGAGATATACATGGTATAACCAGAGGGTTTCCAACAGAAAAGGAAAGAGGACTATGTTTGTAGATTGAGGAAAAGTCTCTATGGCTTAAAATAGGCACCAAGGCAGTAGTATAGGAAGCTTAAGTCGGTGATGGGGTAGCATGGCTACAAGAAGACTACTTCAGATCACTATGTGTTCATTCAGAAGTTCTTTAATAATGATTTCATCATCCTGTTGCCCTATGTGGATGATATGTTGATTGTTGGCCGGAACATTTCCAGAATTGATAGCTTGAAAGTACAACTTAGCAAGTTCTTTTCCATGAAAGACTTGGGGCCATCAAAATAGATCCTTGGGGTGAGGATTGTTCGAAACCAATAAACTAAGAAGTTATTGTTGTCTCAGGAGAAGTATATTGAAATTGTCCTTGAGCGATTCAATATGGATAAGGCTAAAAAGGTTAGTTATCCTCTTGCTATCCACTTTAGACTAAGTTCTAGACAGAGTCCTTCCACAGATGAAGAGAAGAGAGAAATGGAATGGATTCTATATGCTTCATCAGTTGGAAGCTTGATGTATGCCATGGTAAGTACACGACCGAATATTGCTCATGCCGTTGGAGTAGTAAGTAGGTTCCTTTCTAATCTTGGAAAGGAACACTGAAATACTGTTAAGTGGATTCTCAGGTATTTACGAGGAACCTCCAAAATGTGCATATGTTTTGGAGAAGACAAACCTATGTTGGTTGGCTATACTGATGCAGATATAGTTAGTGATGTTGATTCTAGAAAATCTACTTCAGGATACTTGATTAATTTTTCAGAGGGAGCTATGTCATGGCGATCAAAGCTACAAAAATGTATTGCATTGTCAACAACTGAAGCTGAGTTTATTGCAGCAACTGAGGCTTGCAAAGAGTTGCTATGGATGAAGAAGTTCTTAAATGAACTTGGATTCTCACAAAACTATTGTTAGTTATTTTGTGATAGTTAGAGTGCTATTCACCTCGTGAAGAATACCTCCTTTCATTCCAGATCGAAGCATATTGATGTGCGGTATAATTGGATCAAGGATGTGCTAGAGAAAAAGATGTTGTAACTCGAAAAGATCCATACAGATGAAAATGGATCAGATATGCTAACGAAGACTCTTCCAAAGGAAAAGTTCATGTTCTGTAGGGAAGAGGCTAGTTTGGAGGATCCCCCATGTAGTCGAAAAGAGGAGAATTGTTAGGTGGGTTCCTCCCATATGGGGGACCCACCATATAAAAATTTTCAAAGTAGCAACCACACATAGGCTGTTGCCAAACTCTGCTAAAAAATTAGCAGAGTTCGTTGAAGTTAGGCATAATGTTTGAATTTTTAGCACACTGGAGGCCTATATAAGACCTTTTACTTTCATAACAAATTAACACAAAAACAGAGAGAAAATAGAGAGATATAGAGAGAAAAATTGGGTAGTATTTTTAGGGTCTGTTCCTAAAAGGGGAGTGACAAAATAACGAAGAAAAATACTTTTGGGTATTTTTGGGAAACACTTTTGTGTGTCATTATTTTGGTTTTAGCTCAAAAAAATTATTGTATCCCTAAATTTAATTTAGGGAAGTCTCTCTTTGTAAACCTACTATTTTTAGTGGAAGAAGTGGATTGGAGTTTGTGGATGTCGCCCAAACGTTTTGGGTGAACCACATTAAATATTGTGTGTCATTATTGTAGTTGATTATTTTTATTAATCCGCACTTCAATGCCAGTGGGACCAACATAACCTAGATCCCATTCTACACCTAAATTGTTTTATGTGGACACTACTCTAGATTTTTTCACTTTTCCTATAGATTCACAACCTTTACTTCCTGAATTTGCAAATATTTTACGCCCTCATGATTACTGGATTCCTATTTTACCTTGTGAATGTCAAACATGAAAGATATCCCTATGCCTATAAGGATGCTATGACTTTTGTGATATTTAAAATGCTTCAAGAAGGGGTAATTACTCCTAACACTAGCCCTTACTCATCCCTAGTTTTGTTGGTTAAAAAAGATAGAATTTAGCAATTTTGTATCGACTATTAGGTCTTGACTATGGTAACTATAAAGGATAAGTATCCAATTCTGATTACTGATGAGTTACTGGATAAGTTACATAAAGCTAATGAGTACTGGACGAGTTACATAGAGCTAAGTTTTTCTTTCAAAAATCAATATACACTCAGGGTATCATTAAATCAGGTTTGCACCAGAAGATAGATAAGTTTAATGGCCATTGCAAATTCTTAGTTATACCTTTCGGCTTAATTAATGCACTCTTTAACTTTTCAGAGAATTATTATGTATGATTTTCTACGGTCCTACTTGCATTCACCCTCGGTAGGTTTTTTCGTTTATTATCTGATAACACATTTTATACTAAACTTTACGAATGTGTTTATAGACTTTAGGCATATTATTTTCACTGATGGTGTCAAAATTTAGGTGATTTTAGAGTGGCCAAGGCCTTGCTCTCTTAAATAGTTATGTGGGTTCTTGAACCTCAGGGATTTTATCGTTGCTTTTGTTGGGAAAATTTACGTATTAACTCCCACAAGCAAAATAAGTAAGAAAATAACACGAAAAAATTTAACGTGACTCTCTTTCTAATTTGGGCTATGTCCACAGGCTAAATTCCGAATAAAACTTCCACTAATAAAAATAGCAGATATAGAGAGTGAAAAATAATAGAACAAAATAGTGGCACTCACACACAAGATGTTTCCTAAATTTACTATTCATAGGATAATATCCTTACTATTTTATCACTCACCCTTTTAGGAAGAAATGTTTCCTAAAAATACCCAAAATCACTCTCTCACTCAAGACTTAAACAATACCACATATGCATGTATATTGTTGGAAACATACATATGGAAGAGGGAGGGAGGATTTATATAAACCCTCCACCAGCCTTTGCATGTCAAGCATATAGATAGCTTACATGCAAGTTGCATGCAAGTTGTCTACGACAACTTGCTGTATACAAGTTGTTTATGACAATTTGCTTCCTTTTTTTAATACCTATGGCGATGCCATGAATATCGGTATCGCTTTATAATTCCCCCTACCGACTACATGGTATTTACTATCATTCTTGCAGATGATCAACAGAACTCAAACTTCCCCCTAGGTAGAACTTTTTTCATCATATCTGATCCATTCTCATCCGTATGAATCTTCTCAAGCTGCAATAGCTTCTTTTCTAACACGTCTCTGATCCAGTGATATCTCACATCAATATGCTTTGATTTTAAATGGAATGAGGAATTTTTCTCAAGGTAAATAGCACTCTGGTTGTCGCAAAATAGTTGATATCTATTGTGTTAAAAACCAAGTTCATCTAAGAACTTCATCTATAGGA
Source organism: Erythroxylum domingense (assembly GCA_025594535.1). Taxonomy (NCBI): domain Eukaryota; kingdom Viridiplantae; phylum Streptophyta; class Magnoliopsida; order Malpighiales; family Erythroxylaceae; genus Erythroxylum; species Erythroxylum domingense. Next base: position 12,722,837 of record JANQBM010000002.1, on the reverse strand, counting down.
GCTCCTTGCCTGCTTTAGTTGCATCAATAAATTCTATTTCAGTAGTGGATAGAGTAACACATTTCTGCAATTTCGATTTCTATGACACTGCTTCCCCTGTAAAGATAATTAAGTAACCTGAAATAGACTTTCTGAGTCAATATCACTAGCCATGTCTACATCTGTGTAACCAACTAACACAAGCATAATAGTTCCAAAACATCGGCATATTTTGGAAGTACCATGTAGAACGCACTTCACAACATCCCAATGTCCTTACTAAGATTTGAAAAGAACCTACTCACTACTCCAACTGCGTGCGTAATATCTGACCGTATACATACCATAGCATACATCAAACTTCTAACTGCAGAAGCCTAGGGGACTTTCATCATCTCTTCCTTCTCTTCATCTGTCGAAGGGCATTGGTTAGTACTCAACCTAAAGTGATTAGTAAGAGGACAACTAACCGCTTTAGCTTTATCCATGTTGAACCTTTGAGGTACTTTCTCAGTGTACTTCTCTTATGATAACCATAATTTCTTGGCGGCCCTGTCTCTGATAATTGCCATGCCAAGAATCTATTTTTCTAGCCCCAAGTTTTTCATGGAAAAAGACTTGCTTAACTGTTTCTTCAAACTATTAATCCTGTTGATATTTTAGCCAACAATCAACATATCATCAACATAAAGTAAAAGGATAAAGAAATCATCACCAAAGAATTTCTATACAAAACACAGTGATCTGAAGTAGTCTTTTTATAGCCTTGCTCCCCCATAACTATTTCAAACTTCTTATACCACTATCTCAGTGCCTGTTTTAAACCATAAAGGCTTTTCATCAATCTACACACATAATCCTCTTTCCCTTTATCCTTGAAACCCTTTAGCTACTCCATATATATATCTTCTTCCAAATCTCCATGAAGAAAAGCTATCTTAACATCCAATTGCTTGATTTATAAGTCTAAACTTGCTGTTAAACTTAGCACTAGATGGATGGATGTCATTTTAACAACTGCTGACAATATCTCGTCGAAATCAATACCTTTTCTTTAGTTGAATCCTTTAACAACCAATATAGCTTTAAATCTTGGATGAGGATTGTATTCATCATGCTTAATCTTGATCACCCATTTATTTTTCAAAGCTTTCTTGCCTTTTGGCAACTTCACCATCTCAAAAGTTTTATTCTCATGCAAGGACTTCATCTCATCTTGCATGGCTTCAAACCAATTCATCATATGTTCATCTATCATAATCTCTTGAAAATTCTCGGGTTCTCCCCCATCAGTTACACATACTGATCACGGGAGTATCTAGTAGTGGCTTTCCTTATTCGTGTGGATCTCCTTATTGGAACCTGAGCAGTCTCTGGAGCTAGTGGTTGATTCTGGACATCATCTTCATCAGAATCTTCACCTAATTGATTTTGAATAGGAGCATCATCATCAGCTACATTCTACTGGCGATTTTCAATTTCATCTCCAAATTGTCTTGGCACCGCTTTTGGAGGAATTAACTCTAAGTCCACCGAGTTACCATTAGTTCTTGGAACATCCATTTTCACTGTGTCAAGATCTTCAATGGTTTGATCTTTGACAAATATATCATCACAGTTCTAAATAAACTTCTTCTGAATTGGATCATAAAACCAATAACTGAATTGATCTTTTTCATAACCAATAAATATACACTGGCGAGTCTTGACATCAAGCTTGGACCTCTCGGATCTCTCATCTTTAAGAATATGAATATAAGCTTTGCAACCAAAAACCTTCAAATGCTTCTTGATCATACTTTCTCTGGAATATAATACTGTGAAGGAATGCATGGTGAGCAATTTAATACATGAACTGCTGTGAATAAAGCCTCACCCCAAAATGTCTTAGGCAACTTTGCATGTGAGACTAGGCATCTAACTTTCTCTGTCAAAGTTTTCAGCTAAACCAATTAATTGCGTTGTCTTAGGAGGAGTAGTCTGATGTCGAATACCATGCTCGTTACAATAGACGTCAAATGGTCCAGTATACTCTCCACTATTGTTTGTTCGAATGCATTTCAACTTCTTCCCAGTTTGTCTTTCAACTGAGGCATGAAATTGCTTGAAGATATTTAACACTTTATCTTTAATCTTCAATGTGTATACCCATATCTTCCTAGAGTAGTCATCAATGAAAGTCACAAAGTATTGAGCACCACCTAGTGAATTTGGCATTGGCCCACACAAATCTGAGTGTACCAAATCTATCACATTCTTCATTTTAGAAGGAGGGGAACTTTTGAAAGCAATTATATTTTGCTTTCATGAAAAACAATTAGCACACTTTTTTAAATATACCTGGTCAACTCCAAATAATGCATTCTTTTTCACCAACTGAGTCATCCTCTTCTCGCTCATATGACCGAGTCTCTTATGCCACAATTCAATTACATCATTTTTTTCCACTAGATTCCCAACATTATTGGAGACCTTTGCCTGCATCACATACAACTTTAAGCATTTCTTACCTTTGGTGATTACCAAGGAGCCTTTAGTAAGTTTCCATTTGCCATTTTGAAAATGCTGCAAAAACCTTCACATCAAGTATGTCAACCAATATTAGATTTAGGTGAAGATCAGGAATATGTTTCACATCTTTCAAAGGCAGTCTCATGTCATTGTCTATCTCCAAGTAAATATCACCTTTTTTGGTAATTTTGGCTAGACCGCTATTTCCTATTTTAACGACACCAAAATCTCCTTCTGTATATGCTGAGAGGAGTTCCTTATGTGAAGTGGCTTAAATAGTGGCACCACTGTCACCTATCCAGTTAAACTCACAGGATGCACTATTCATATCATTATCATATGAGACAATGTGAAAGTCATCAATGGTAGTAGCAGTGATGCGTGTTCATCATCACTGCTATCATCTTTCTTGACTTCTTTGCTTTTGTTCTTTTCTTCTTTGAACTTTTGATAGAGCCTTTTGATGTGACCATTCTTTTTATAGTGATGGCACTCAATGTTTGCATATTTATTTGATCTTCCTCTACTCTTATCTTTGAAATTTGGACCTCTAGACTAGCTCCTCCCCTTAGAACCTGTAACCAGAACTTCTTATTATGTTGAAGAGGTCAAACTATGTGATCTCTGTCTTATCTCTTCATTCAGAATTCCACTTTTTATAGTTTCCATTTTAACAACACCATCAACGACAGAATTGATGATTGAAATCTTCAAAGTCTCCCAATTTGGCAAAGAGGTAAGCATGAAAAGGGAAAGTACTTCATTAACGAACTTTATGCCCATTCCTACTAATTGATCCAGATCCCTTAAAATTCATTCAAGTGATATGCTACATAGGCACCTTCTCGATATTTTATCTGTACTAATTTTGTTAGATAAAATAATTTATTGTTACCGATTTTTTAGGCATACAACTCCTTGAGCTTCTCCCACAACATCCGTATGTGAGTCTCGTTGCAAATGTGATTATACACATTATCTTCAATAAATTGTCAAATAAAACTACCTACCTGCTCATGCTCAAACGCCCACTCCTTGTTCAATTTATTTTCAGTTTTTGTTGTGGTAAACACTGATAAAAGTAATTTTATGACGAATAGAAGATCTTTCATCTTGTTCTTCCATATGTGGTAGTTGGAGCCATTGAGGCTAATCATCTTGCTTATTTTTGTGTCCATCTACGATGAGAAATGCTTTGACATAGAATCGAACTTGCTCTGACACCATTGTTGGGAAAATTTATGTATTAACTCCCACAGGCAAAATAAGCAAGAAAATAACATGTAAAAATTTACCGTAGTTTACCCTCTAAATTTGGCTACATCCACCGTCCAAACTCTGAATAAAACTTCCACTAATGAAAATAGCAGGTACAGAGAGTGAAAAATAATACAACAAAATAGTGGCACTCACACACAAGGTGTTTCCTAAATTTACTATCCCTAGGATAATATCCTTACTATTTTGTCACTCACCCTTTTAGAAAAAATGTTTCCTAAAAATACCCAAAATCACGCTCTCAATCAAGACTTTAAACAATACCACACATATATATATATTGTTGGAAACATACATATGGAAGAGGGAGGGAGGGTCTTGCTGCATACAGCTTGCATGTCAAGCATACAGCGTGCATGCAAGTTGTCTACGAAAACTTGCTGCATGCAAACAACTTGTTATATGCAAGTTGTTTATGACAACTTGCTTCTTTTTTTTAATACCTATGGCAGTACCATATACGTCAGTACCACCTTATAGCTTTGTGTGACAATACGCCACACTTGCTGCTTCTCTCACTGGTCTATTAAAATAGTTAAGAGTTTATATGGTCAAATACAACAAAGATAGCTTTTAATACAATAAAGGAAAATCTAAATTTTGTATTGTGACTACTGGATTTTTCCCATTTTTTTAATGCTACCATGGATGCCTTTGGATTGGGCATTGGAGTTACTTTTTCACAAGCCAAGCACCTGATTGAGTTCTTTTGTGAGAAGATATCTCCAAGACTACAAGTCTCCTCCGTTTATGCCAGAGAGATGTATTGTTCGAGAATGATCAAAGTTGTTAAAATTGTGGTCTTTATTTAAAGATAAAATTTGGGAGTAATAATATAGTAGTAAAAATGAGATTTGTTATCTGCTAGAAAATAAAATTTTATCTTTTAAGATAAAGTTATTATTTGTTAGGATTTAAACTTTTAATTTGTTTGGTTAATTTTTATCAAAATATCAGCTAAGTTTATTATTTCATTGCTTATATATTTTGGCCTTTATCATCAATGTAAAGTGTAACCTACTAATAAATTGCCTCTTGCATTACCTATTTTCTACTCTAATTTTTTAATTAGTTTTTGATTCTAAAATCCAACATGTATACTATAACTGAGACTAATTAAAAATGGTAGCATCATTTTCGAATTTATACAGATCAGAAAAGCTTGAAAGAAATGATGACTCAAATCATATATGTAAATTTAGAGAATAATATTCTAGACAATATTTCAAGTCTAAAATTCTCCTAAGATCATCTATAACACAATTGATTCAACTCATTCAATTAGGATTCATGCTATAAGAGAGAAAGAAAGACTAACCTTAGTTTATGTTTAATATGTGTCTATAATGATAGATCTTTAATCCTTATGGATGCAAACACCTTCTCTACACAAAGAATTTATCCACTCTCTCCTTCTCTTTTCTTCATTCTTTTCCAATGGTGCAAGAATGTAACTTTTGTTTGGTAACTATTAACTTGTATAAAGGGAGAGGGAAGGGTTCCTATTAATTATAATGAAACCCTAGTGACTCTAATATTCTCTACAAGCCCACTAACAATTATCTGGGGCCCACCTTATATTAGAGGCATCCCAAGTAATATGGGTCACACCTTCATGATTATTAAATTAATATAACAATCTCTCACTTGACTCATATTACGACTTGGTGATCCAACAATATAAGTGTGTACTATATATTGAATCTATCAAGTTATCAAACGTGAATGAATTGAAATGATGGGATCCTGGCAGTCACAAGTCATCTAAAGACATGATTCCTTCCATGTATCACACAATCAACAAAATAAATGTAATCGAGAAACACTGTAATTCTTAACCTTAATATTTTCTTAAAACATAATTTGTCATTATAATAAAAAAAAAAGTGTGTATACAACATGATGTGATAACTAACAAATAAGCAAAACATAACTTTAATTGAATTCATAAGTATCAAAACAATAATAGCAAATAACCAAACATCTGTATACACATAATGTGATCTTATATTAGCAAGGACTTATCTATAATGCCCATCCTTTCAACATGACCAGTAAATGTTTTAGGCGATAATCCTTGAGTTAGTGGATCTGCTACCATTCCAATATACTCAATTGACACTTTATGTTTTTGCATTTCTTCTTTGACTGACAAGTATTTCAAACCTACGTGTTTAGCACCCTTAGAATAATTGTCATTTTCAGAGAAAAAGATAGTTATGAAATTATTACAATAAATTCTTAGCAGTCTAGATATATTATCGACAATACCCAACTCTAAGATAAAGTTTCACAACTATAATGCTTGAATAGTGACCTCCAAGCATGCTATAAATTCAGTCTTTATATTGGAAGTAGCGATGATAGATTGTTTTCCACTCTTCCAAGAAATTGCCCCTCTTACTAGTTGGAATAGATAACTGAAAGTAAATTTACTTGAGTTTACACAATCAGCACAGTATGAATCTAAATAACTAATCACTTCTAAATTGGTACGTGAGCATCTAATCCTTGGTGCCTTATAAATACCTAAGTACTTTCTTTGCAACTTTCTAGTGGTCCATTCCAGGATTACTTTGATATCGGCCCAACATTTCAACAGCAAAATTGGTATCTTGCTAAGTAAAAGTTTGAATATACATCAGACTCCTAACTATAGATGTATAAGGAATAATTACATTTCCTTTCATTCCAAATCATTTTTAGGACATTGCATTTCACTAAATTTATCCCCTTTCTGAATTGGAACTACTCATGCTGAGCATTTTTCTCATCCTAAATCTTTTTATTACTTTATTGATATATCCTTTCTGAGACAACCCTAATAATCCTTATTCCCTATCACGGAATATTTCTATTCCAATCATATAGCATGCCTCACCCATATCTTTCATTATAAAGTTATTAGAGCGAAATTTCTTTACATTATGTAACAGGCCCAAATCATTAGCAACCAAACGAATATTGTCAACATAAATTACTAAAATAATGAACTTGCTCCCATTAACCTCCTTACATCACAACAACAAAATAAGGAAGTTTTAGACGCTTATGCCTAGATGTATCTAATAGGTGTCTAAAATAATATAAAAATTGGTAGAATTTTTATACATTTAGTTAAGATAGTAAAAGTTTTCTTAAAAATATGCTAAAAAAGTGTCCAAAACTTATATTTGTCATTATCAATAATATAATAAATTAATTTAGATTTAGATTTACTTTGTCATAATAATAATTACTAATACAAATTCCATTTATTTCAATACAACATTTCATTATTAAAAACTAAATTGAAAATAAATAAAATTACCCTTCTCGATAAAAGCAAAGGATGACTGTTATCATTTGCGACCTCTACGGTTTTTTGCAAATATTGCTTGGAAGAAAGTTCTCTTAAAGTATTTTCCCTAAAATTTTAAGAAATAATTTCAATAGTTTAAAATTTCAATAGGATAATATTGATTATCAAGTTCAATATATTAAATACAATTAAATTCGTCACAAAAGCATTGGAGAATTCAACCACTTATTAGTATTCCTTCTCATGTCTCTTTGTTCTTTCTTAAAATATTTTTTTCGGTAGCTCAAAAGTCCTCATCTTTAATTCAAAAACAATGTTAAGTACAAATGCTTTACCTGTTGACTCGCTCGATTGCCAGGACACGTCGTCGCTTCTTACTCATCTTCTAAAAACGTCGTCACTTGAGCTGGAAAAATAATATTGCCGCCCTCCTCTGTTAACTTTTCGTTACTCACATTCCATTTTTAACAGCTTTTCATTACTCCTCTGTTGACAAAGGAAAAGAAGACAAGAAACAAGAAGGAAAAGGTTGACAACATAGAGATCAGAGGTACGCAACATAGAGATAAGAGGTTTCATCATATTTCTCTAATGACTGAGACCTCCCTGAACCACTACTAACTTTCATTTGCCTCAACTCTCTCTCGCTGAACCAGAAATTAGGTATTAAAGTTTTTTAAAATTGATTTAAGCCATTCTTTTGTGATTTTTGATTTAGGGTTTACAGATCTACTCTACTCTTGCTTTCCCTTAAACTAAACCTCTGTTTTGTCCCTCTGCTTCTTTTGTCTTCTCTAGCTTTTGAGATGATTCTGGATCTTTTTGCTTGCTTGCTTGTTTGTTTAATTGGTGTTGTCTCGGTTTTTTAGATTGTGTATGGATGGATTGGGATTTAAATTTTGCTTTCAATTCTGCTTTCCCATTCTACTTACCATGTCTTAATAATTCATTGTTTGGCTGGGTTTTCGTTTTCGTAGGGTAGTTACGGGTTGTTCCTAACTATCACTTAATTGTTAATGTGAAAATCGGTTAGAATGATTCATAATGTCTATGAGAAGAAAGAAGGTAGGTTTGCTTGGTGTCTACGTATGCGAACTTACATAGCTCTATACAAGTATGGGAGTGGGTTCTCTTCGGTGATGTTGTTCCTAACTTTTATAGAGCTATCTTATTCTTTACTGCTACTATTCTTGCTACTGGTCTCACTGTTGCTATGGCTACTCCTTTTATAGAGCTATCTTATTATCGATTCTTTCTTTAATAGTATCTCACTATCTTGTAGAGCAGTCATGGTTTACAATATGCTTTAAGAAAGCCATTCCCTATCATTCCACGTACCACATTGATAATATTAAGTTTTGGATCACAAGCCAAAACCTATTTGGAACTGTCTCCCGTATGTAATAGTGAATATCACATTGCTTTCCCTTTTTCTTTAAAGCATATGCAAACTATTTCTTATTTTAGTCTTTTAACTATTAAATCTTTTAATTTAAGCTTTAAATTTATTTAATCAATTTATATCGAGA
>JANQBM010000002.1:12693362-12706949 GCA_025594535.1 Erythroxylum domingense | reverse complement strand
ATGCCGCGGTATCACCCGCAAACACACGCCGCGGTATCACCCGCAAACACCTACGGGTGGGGTGTGGGGTCCAACAAAATTTTAATTAAGTATAAATAAATTTGGAAATTTAACTATAATATTGAAAGATCATTATGTAAAGTCCAAAACTAACAAGCTTTAACATGCATATTCATTTATTACTAGATTTTAATGGTCCAAAACCATAAAGACCAAAATGTAATTGATTAAATACATATTCACCCTTTTTGGTTTCTCAACAAAAAAATCACGATGTCCACATATTTCAACCCCAACAACTTATACTTTACAAATAAAAACCTAACGCTTTTCGATGGTAGGCCCTCCGAACATAATGTAATTGACCTTTTATTTAACCTTTTGTTTTCAAGATAGAAAACACTATATCCAACAAACTACACATATGAACACAATCATTATCCCACGAGGGTCTTTAAGATGCATACTAAGATTAGTCCACTACTTATAACAACTGAAAGATTCTTTCTTTCCTTACACCTCCAATCGCTTTGAATATAATTAATGGTAAGGCATATTGATGAGGTCCTATCATTATGATCTCGTTGAATAGAAAAATTATAGCGGAAGCAATAAAATAATTTTAATTGCATTCTATAACCTTAAACAATATTAATGGCTACCATGAATCCTAAGGTTAACTTTAATGCAAATCAAAATGTCATAATCTTGCTATGATACCACATTTAAATTTAGACTATAATATTCTAGACAATATTTCAAATCTAGAATTCTTCCAAGATCATCTATAACACAATTGATTCAACTCATTCAATTAGGATTCATGCTATAAGAGAGAGAAAGAAATACTAAACTTAGTCCATGTTTAATATATGTGTCTACAGTGATAGATCTTTAATACTTTGGGATGCAAACACCTTCTCTACGCAAAGAATTTATCCACTCTCTCCTTCTTATTCTTTTCCAATAGTACAAGAACTTATCTTTTATTTGGTAACTATTAACTTATATGAAGGGAGAGGAAGGTTTTATTAATTATAATAAAACCCTAATGACTCTAATATTCTCTACAAGACTAATAACTATTATCTTGGGCCCACTTTATATAAATCAACCCAAGTAATATGGGTATGATTATTAAATTAATCTAAGAATAAAAACAATATAATAACATAAATGGGCATGTAAGCTATTGGATTAAGATTTTGAAATATATTAACACGGTGGCTAATGCACTATACCGTTGTTACTCTAACTCTGAATCTCTCTATGCTGCCTTTGCTTCTCCATTTCCATCCATCTTAGATCACCTCCATCATTTTTACACTCAGAGGAAAAAGAGTTAATCAAAACATTGCAGTCCAATAATCAACAACAACAATATCATTGTCTTAATGGACATATAGCAATTGTGTTATGGTCCTCTTTTCTTTTTGAGTTTTATTCTACTCCATCACCTGGGCATTATAGGATTAAGCAGCAATAGCTTGCCTCAGTGCTTTGTTCTCTTAGCCTGCATTATACAAAGATGATAATTCATTCATGTCATAATGTTTTACATGTCAGCAAAATAAGTATCTTCTATAGAAACCATATGATCTTTTATATCCTTTACAACCCCTGGTAAGGTTAGGGAAGATATTTCTATGGATTTTATTACTAAACTTCCTACTTCTTATAGACATACAATAATATGATTTGTGGTAGACCACCTTACCAAATACATATACTTCATCGACCTTCCAATTAAATCCACTACCAATAATTTGGCAGCTCAATTTTTGGTGATAATTTATCGTCCATATAGTACACCCAAATCAATAGTCAGTGATCATGATTAAGCCTTTTTCAGATCATTATGGAAGGAACTATTCAAAATTATTGGCATCATATTAATGTTCAATAGTTCTTATTATACCTAAATTGATGGACAAATAAAGATTGTAAATTGAAGTTTGGAGACCTACCTGCATTGCTTCATTAGAGATGAATCGAAATAGCAGTACCATTATCTACATATTTTTGAAAATTTTCTCATCTCGAAGTGAGATATTTGAGATATTTTACAATTAGAATCATCCTTCTATCATACTTGTATGTTCAAAGTTCATATGCTAGTCCTTAGCAATTTGGAGCTTATAAAAAATGGATTAGAGTAACTTTTAGAATAATACTTTCAAATAAACTTTTTGAATCATTTAATGTTGTAATATTATCAATGTTTATATATTTTTAACGATAATAAATTTGTATTTCGTCTAAAGATATCCTCTTTAAAAAATAAAAATATGTAAATTATAAAAATCTTTTCATTACATTATGTCTACTACTAGTACTTAAGAAATATCAAACATTATTGTATATTACTTACCATACACTAGATTATTTGTATTTTGATACATTTGATATATCTTTTATGATAAGGAGTTGACTTGGTATAGGATTCCTCTATCTTGGATAATGTAGTATTTTTTAAAGTTAAGATAGTGTGGAAGGAAGGAATCCTACATGAAATAGAATCATAAAGAAGATAGGATTTATTAGAGATAAACATGTTTTATCAAAGATAATATAAATATGTTTTATTATGGAAAAATATGCAGCCGATTGATTATTGGTTGCAGCTGCATTTTCTTTATACTTAGATGAACAATTATGTGATCTATCCATCAATATTGGCAGCTGGGTTATTGGTATGTTATGGGGATGAATTACATGCTCGATTGATGAGTACTGAAGTTGTTGTAAGTGGGTTTCTTCAATGATTAGTTCAAAAGATTCACAATAGATTTTTGTTGGACAACTTTCCATGATTTTGATTTAACGAGACTGCACATATATGAGAGTGCCTTTTGAGTCAAGTATTTCTTTGTTTATGTTATTATTGATTTAATCACTTGAGATATTATTTTTATCTTTATTATCATTTGTTGCTTCAAAAATCCTTTATTGAGGTTAACATGTAGTCGTACTATTGGTGTGAAATTTTTTCACAGGGTGTAAGTACGAGTAGATAGCGCAAGGGGTAAATGTTGTCGGCTCAATAAAGTTTTGTATAAGACTATTTTACCTGTGTGAAAATTGATTAATCTAGGTGAGGCTCCAGAGACGTAGGCCGTGTGTCGAATTACGTTAACAAATCTTGTGTGTCAATTTGTTTGTTGCATATTAAGTTTTTCTGCTTGTAATTAAATTATAAAAAATTCATAGTTGTCGATTCAAATGTTTTTTGATAAGCAACTATCAAATTCAGTTTAAAGCAACTGCGACAGAATATATATGTTGCGGGATTACATTCTTCGGATTTTTTGTATATCATTTTATTAAATTTATTTAACTCTAGAAAAAAAAAGGGATGCGGTTACAAGTTCCCTTTTTGAATTAATTCTTCTTAATACGTTAAGGCAAAAGGCAGCACAAATTTGAGACGCATGCAAGATAGAATAGGCTTATATATAGAAATAACTGCATATATTGACAATATATAATTAAGTAGAGAGGTTGATTTATTTCCAAGGGCAAGAAAATTAGTTGAAACATCTTCACACGTAACGGGAAAGCAATAATACGAGGACGACCCTCAAGAGATTCCCATTGACGTCCTCTATTCCTATATCCAAATAATGTAGGGTTCCAAATTTTGTTTAATTGACAATTTCAAAGTGCATACCTCTTTTTTATTTAACAGAGGATTTCCAATAGTTACGCTAGCCCTCCTTGTTGGTGTTATAGCGAATGTGATAGTGATAATTTCCTTGAATATGGAAAGAAATAAAAAATGACGTAATCAGCTTGGTGATCACTCAATCCATAAACTGCAAGTTGCACCTATTCAAATCATTAAATTACTTGTATTAGCAACTATCTTCTCACTATGTCTATATTCCTCTATGTTGACAGTTATATGATCCCTAGAAAAATTATATATCTATTTCTGTGTAAATTCCGTCGCGTGACTAATTTCAGAACAAGCAATTACGATAAGTACATTAATTAAAATGATAGAAGTCCCTCTAATACCTTAGTATCTATGGTACATGAATCGTTATTTATTGTTAATCTGAACTTAATTATTAAAAGTGTGAAACTTAAATGTACCACTTTGGGTTTGAAAGATTAACTGCATAAACAAGGAAATTTGAACGTCAGGATTGCAGCTTATATATACATGCCCACTTATGTAAAATTAGTACTTTTTTTTTCTTTTTACTACTATTTAATGTCGATATATAATAGGTCTGATAATGCATTCATATAACATTTGTCTACGATTTCAGCCTCTAGCTAGCGACTCTCGAGAATGCAGCTTCTACGAAACAAGCAAAAATAAATAGTTAGACTTGTTAAATACACGAACCATCCCACCATCTCCGTTTGTGCCCGTTAAATTAATACAAATAACTGTAATTTCAACTTTCATTTCATTATAACATGAGAAACAAATTAAGAAACGATAAACCATATTAAACATGCAGATTATATCACAGATGATGCATGTGATAACGATAGTGGCAATTTAATATGATAAGAAGTTCTTTATCTTTCTCAATTTTGGTAGCAAACAATATTGCTCAATCTTTGACCATAAATATGAATACTTGTTTCTCTTTCGTGAATATCTCAAGTTGTTGAATGGTAAAAGCTAGTATGATGTATGCAAAGGATACAACGTCGGCTCGGTCATTCCACTCATCTTAATCACCAAAAAAGATGAGTAATTTGGACTCATAAGCTTAATATGCGTAAGTAATGACCAGAGAGGGAAAAGAAAACTTGTAGCTATTTCAAGGTCTAATCTAGCTAGCTAATGAGTTAAAAGAGAGTGAGGAGAAAACAAAGAAGTTAGCATAATCTAGACATAGAAGACAAGTCAGTTCCCCGATATTAAAATGATTGTTGGGTGAGAGGAAGATCAACTGTGCAATGGAGACGCTTAAGATTAGTTGAAGATTGTATTATTAGTTAGTATATGATTACAAAATGTGCATGACCTACAATTGACAATTACCGTTACAACATTTCCGGTACATGTTGATGATATAATAGAATCCAATTTGGTACGATTGACAGACGGCTTTGTTCAGATTGTTTCATGTTACACATTTATATTTATAATTTGTTTCTCAGGTACAATTTTCACTTGACACAGTCAGAACAACAAATCTCTTGGGGGAAGATACATATAATATCGACTCTTTTATTGATCATCATCTTTGATTGTACGTTCTGAAATCTGGTTGTGGTGGGTGGCGTGCACAAGCAACCAAATACTATGTATATTAAACATTAGAATTATTAATTAGAATCATAACAGTTTCTAGAAATATTTATGAGAATGAAACGCTCAAAACTTTTTCAGTAGTCTAATTACGGTTTGTAGTCTTCGCTTCAATTCGAGCCTTTATTCTTGATAGAAAAAAGGAAGGATGTTATGAGCTATATGTTTCGTATCAATTGAACCACGTTGAACACCGTATATCTAAAATACGGTAGTACGGTACTATCTAGTGTCATCTAGTTTGTAGCCCACTCAAAGTAGATTATATACTGAATATTAAACTAGGTTGTCAAGCTACAGGGACGACTGTATATAGAGAAATATAAGAACACATTATCTTAAGATTGTGAATATTTTTATAAGCGAGAAAAGGCATAATCGATAAGGTAGTCAAACAAAAGAAGTTTGAACTTTTTAAGTTTTTGTTAAGTTATGTTTGACAAGCTCGTATTTTAAATTTATATTGGAATTAAGGTTATGAGTTCTAATCATCAACTTTGTATGAAAAAAATTATTAAATTCAGTAACTGAAAAAATTCATACAGTTATTTTTATTAATTCTTAAGCTAAAGTTAAGGATTTCAAACTCTAATTAGTTTAATCTTCATTAATTTATAGTAAACTTAGTGAATCCGCATATTGAAATTGTAACTCAAGTTTTGCAATAATTAAAATTAAAATTAGAATTTCAATTTCAATTTTAATTCTAATTCCAACTACATGACGCAAACAAATCCTTATAATCAAGGTCTTAATGTATCATTTTAAGCATAGTATAAGAACTCATTCAAGACAAATAGTCCAGCCTAAATCTTTGCTATGATTTGGAATCAGATTAAGGATATCTTGAAGATAGTAGAAAGGAAGAAGAAGCTATATTAGAATTTAAAATATGATGAAATAGAATATCTTTTTAACCTTCTAGATAATAAGGATACAAGGCTTCTTCAGTTTTTCTTTCCCTTTTAGATTAGGTTGTTAATTGTTTATAGAAAATGAACAAAACTTGATTTTGCAAATGGTATACAAATATTAAGTTTTAAGAAAGGCAATTTTAGATTTTAAGGTCAAGACTATCTAATAGATTCCAAAACATTAAAAGCATTACAATAATTGTGAAAAATATAAAATTTTTGAATCATTCTAAAATTTTTAAACTATTTCAAAAAACCGATTGTCAATTTTTACCTCCTATTAACTCATCTTAAATTTGGAATAAAAGATACATAAATTATAGTAGAAACAAAAGAGAATTTACATATCATAATTAAATTTGTATATTGCATATTCAAATTTTTAATTTCATATAAAATTATTTGTCTCAAAATTTTAAATTGTTGCATAAGTACAATAGAAACTATGTTTTGATTAACATTACGTTAAATTGTTATTTTCTCTCTTCGTTCAATCATGAGGAGGAGCATCATTATGATTGAAGCATACCCTCATTTTTTAGGGAAGAAAATTTGCTAGTCAGAAGCTGGATTTGATTTAACACTTCTAGATTGAAAAGACATACCCAATAAACTACCCTTTATGCGATTCGTGACGGTCACTCGGTTCGTCACGAAACGGATAGCTACGTCTAGGGGTTGGAGGCACTTTTTAGGGGAAAGATTTCCCGGGGAGAAATAAGATAAAAACCTTAATTGTCTTAAAGCTATTAGAAAATGTAAATTTTCATTTTCATAGGAGTCCTATCTTTCTTTGTTGAAAGCCATGGATTTCTTGCATCATTTAAAACATGACTAGCTAGGGTATCTGTTAAATATTAGATTTGCCACTTGACATACTAATACCTTGCTAACCTAGATATACGACGCTAATTACAATGATCTAAAAACAATTATAACATTAAAATATAAAGTCGTTAAAAGTGTGTTGTATATATAATAACTGATTTTTAAGGTGCAGAAATTATAAGGTTTTAAAGCGAGAAAAGGATAATTTCGGTTCAAAACATCGAAAACAATTCAAATGGGGGAAATTATATGATCTTTATATCATTCTAAAACTTCTACAGTTTTTTAATAATCGTATTTTCAATTCCACCTCTTATTAGACATCCTAATTTTGTGATTAGTATATACGGATTCATAATAATTGATTAGAAATATATATTACTTTATAATATACTCGAACTTTTCAATAAGTCATTTCAATCGCAGATGTTTGAATTATTAAAGTAAAACCTAAGATCGTAGTCTATTTCAATTCTATAATAGCCTAAAACTAGCTAAATCATGTACATTGTATCAAGTTTTTAATGTTATATAAAAAATGGTTTATCTATTATACAATGACCACAACTAAATTATGTTTCACAAACTGAATGGAAACAATATTTAAGTTCAAATCGGTGCTATATGAAAATATAAATTTTCTTGCTTGAGAACCATAAGTTTCTTACATCATTAAGAAAAATCTGTTTCTATATATATACATATATATATGTATATACGCCACTTGATTCCATTGTAAGTCGTAACACCTTGAACTTAGATATACAAAGACAAACCTTAAAATATAAAGTCGTTAAAAGTGCGTTAGGCTTCAGTAGGTCCCATCAGAAGACCGGATGCTTTTGCGTGTCATCTTATACTGAGTCCCTCTTAAACCCCAATTCTAAAGAATTAATTGATTAAATAGTTTTGATCTTGAGGTTCCTTCTTTCTGTGATCAAAGAAAAATATATAGTCATATCACCCATTTTGGTATATGCCACGTACTCTAACCTAACCCGAGTATTGGTAATAACTTCATTGCTTGTGTGTTCCTTTGTAGCGTAAACAATACTGAAACAAGGCAATCTACGCAGCTTATTATGTGCCTTCTTCAACAAGTGAATGTCATATTTTAGGTTTAATTACTTTATGTAAGTGGTTAGCATGGTTACTAAAATACCCTCAAAGCAGCAATATATGTAAATAGAAAACACAGTAATTTCATCGGAGGAATATGTTAAAATAATGATCAATCCTTAACAAGTTATGTCGTAGGGATTATGATGATCATGAAATAGATAGATGGATAGACCTGCTCCTGTTGACTTGCATGGCCCTTTGAAAAATTAGGATACGTTTCCTTCCATTTCCTTCCAGAAAGGAGGCAGGTTATGAGCAAATTTTAAAATCAGAAAGGAAATAAAATTGCAGCCATTACCAGAAACAAAACCTAGTTACTACAAACAAAAAACATTTAACAAATTATGAGGAGAGGAACGAAGGAAAATAAGAGAATCAGGTCCATCGAAATTATCTTAATATCCATTTAATTGATAATTGATGAATAATTGATGAAATGAACAATTAATTAGATGGAGTTGAAGAAAGGAAAGCAACTAATCTTAATGTTTTATACCAATTGACGACAATTTTCAATTAGGCGTGAACACTTTCTAAACATTTTATAATTTGGTATAACGTTGTAAAATTGTTTATGGTAAAGCTCAATTACAAATCCTGACTTCTGTTTTTACCAGCCTAAATTTGGAAGCTATTAGGGCATGCTTGGAATTTCCCATTGTAACATAGAGAACATGTCGAAAGAAAAACTTGCATGGTACACCACGTTCGGCTGTCTATCCTCAGACATAATCACTCTATATAAACCAGCATTGATCCTCCCCCTTGTCTTCCAGCATCAATCCCCTCCCTACCCTATCTTTCTCAGCTGCTTAAAGTGTATTGCACACAGGTTAGAAACCACTTCATTTCCTCAACTAAAACAACTCATTTAATGGACATGAAGGACAGTCATATGTTTTGTATTTGTTCAAATGTTTTAACTTGTTAGGAGTTTTTTCTGTGCTTCAGGATGCAGCAGATGATGAAATCAACAACTCAAGATGAAAATGTACCGAAGAAAGGACCATGGACTCCAGAAGAAGACCAGAAGCTAATCGATTACATTCAGAAACACGGTCATGGAAGTTGGAGAGCACTTCCGGCGCTTGCTGGTCTCAACAGGTGTGGTAAGAGTTGTAGGCTTCGGTGGACTAATTATCTGAGGCCCGATATTAAGAGAGGCAAGTTCTCGGACGAAGAAGAGCAAATTATCATCAACCTCCACGCGGTTCTTGGAAACAAGTAATAATGATACTTCGTTTAAGTTTGATTTTCAATTTCCTCTTTGATCAACATATATTAACTTTTATCGGGGGGTACTACTGCGGTACGATATAGATATAAACCTATAATTTTGCAGCCACTCGTAAGGAATACCCTACAAAGTTAAGTGAAAGTTATGAGTGAATTGAATATTAGATGATACTAAACTCTCTTTGTTTTGGCTTTCACTTGCAGGTGGTCGGCTATAGCACAGAATCTTCCCGGCAGGACTGATAACGAAATCAAGAACTTTTGGAACACACATCTAAAGAAAAAACTTCTCCAAATGGGAATCGATCCAGTAACTCACCGGAAAAGGACGGACCTTAACATTCTTGCCAACCTACCTCAGTTGCTGGCTGCTGCTAATTTCAGCAATCTCATAAATAATCCTTGGGAAAACGCTCTCAGATTACAGCCAGATGCCACACAACTTGCCAGACTCCATATGTTGCATAATATACTGCAAGTTTTGAGCTCGAGTCCGCCTTCCAACCTGGACGCTCTCAACTTCCTGGGACCAAATTTTCGCGACAATCAGCTGCATGAGTACCTTAGATTGCAAGCCGAGGGACTTCTTGGCAGTGGTCAGACTGGTTTGGAAACCAAAGACATCGGCCATATTCAGTCCAATAACACCCAAAACTTAGAAATCACTCCTCAAACCCTTTTTAGCGACTGTCATTCCATGAAGGACACAAAAGTTTACGCCAACAGCAACAATCAGTATGGAACATCATTTGCTGTTCCACAACCAACTCATCTTCCTCCTTTGGTTCCAGCCTCACCTGAGTGCTCAACAGTGAACCAAATGGACGACAAGATTAACCCAAATGATATTTCTAACCACTCTTCAACTTCAACCACCTTTGAAGCCTGGGGAGATTTGATGGACGATGAGGCAAGTGAAAATCTGTGGAAGGATATCATTGAGTAAGTTCACTTCACGCCGTTCTTCTCACTATAAGCTTAAAATTTACTGGGGAAAATATACTTATTTCTTGAATTTCTCAAGCTAATTTGCAACCACTAATATCTGTTGCAGCCAAGCATCTTCTCAACCATGGTCAATATCTTAATCAACGATGAGCTTCCGAAGTCATTATATTAGGTGACGGAGAACAATACAATGTATGTTTACAGATATCATGTGAATTGAGCTTGCTAGACGTACTGATGTCAAACTGAAAATTTTTAATGTAAATCTTTTTCTTTTTCATACTCTCCATTTATGAAGACTGTATGTAGCTTGCATATTCTTCCTTTTTTCTTTTTCATTTATTGATCGATACCTTCCCCAAAAATATTGAAGGATGTGACCACAAAAATCACGGTACTCCATCTGAATTGGCAGGCAGAACTTACCGCTATATCAAATTTTAAAGGTTGCTGCTTAATGCTTATGCCAAAAACCAAAAGAATATTATTAGTAAAACCAAATTAATTTAGTTATAGAAGCAATCCCCTAAACAATTTGAATCTTAATTTTATGGAACATTTATCAGTACATAAAGTATCACTTCATTGGGAGGAAGGAGAAGGGTAAGGGGGGAAAAAAAAGATGAACAAGTGAGACAAAGGACAGTGACAAAGAGTGAAGAGACTAACCTAAACTGTAAATGATTATTAAAACGAGTTAGTTGTAGATAGCTTGTATGAAATACGAAACTGAAATGTGAAAAAGACCAATCTTCTCCAATTAGAACGTTGTTTGACCTTTAATTTAATAAAGGACAAGACAAGCTGATCATGTCAAACATCTAGTATATAACGTGGGTAGTCCCCAAGCCGAAGATACAATGGCCAGGGCCAATTTTAACTTGTGCGGACTATTCTCTACGCGACTTTTGGAATTCGGAAAGTGACATTGCAGCAAATAGCTTGTATTAGTGTGATTGCCGAAAAGGTGAACTTAAGACTACCCTTGGTTACTAAACCAGTATGTAGCTGTGTTATATGTAGATATATTTGCCTTTTATATATAAAGTCAATACTTTTTGTTACCAATTAGGTATGGATTTATCCTTGATAGAAGCTATTACGTAATAAGCAACTCCTACGTCAACCTAGCCATGTCTCAGTCTATCTCCTTTTCTTTCTGGAAATGAATCAAAGCTTGATGTGGTTAATATTTTTGGGAATAATATTGTCGCAGACAAACATAGGAACTCTGACATCTAAACTCAATTTTGTAATCATTAAGATATTCAAAGTAGTTTGTAGCTAGCCTTTAGGTGATGAAATATTTACAAAAATAGGAAAAGAAGTTCATATATATAAACTAACTAAGCAAAAAAGAAGTCCCAAGTTACAAGCTACCCCATATGACATTTAGTAGGTGTTAAATTGACCCTCTAAATACAACTAACCTACCTACCTTGCCAAATATGCTTATATTCCAACCTAAGGATCCGTGTCATGGTAATTGCAATTCTTTACATATTGCTGTACACTTGCGCATAATTATTTATCAATGCATCAAAGACAGAACAGCTTTGTGATTGGTAAAATCACAACACATCACTAATGTTTGTTATGAAAATCCCATAATTGATGTGCAATGTTTCAGCTGCTGTAACATAACCTTTCCTTAGATAGCACTGGCTTGACCTTGGAAACAATTAAATAACACTAGGTTTCTTGTAATGAATTCGGCTTGCTGTTGTTTCTTTGCCTTGTTTTCAATTGTCTGAATCAATCTTTTTGTCTTTCACTAAGGGCAAGCGAATTTCATGTATTAGCTACTTGTTTCAGAGTGTCTTCCTCACATACGCTTCTTGGTCCTTTTCAAAATGCATTTTCTAGTACTGCATTTCAGGAGCTTGATGGCAGATCAGGTCAAAGCTCGACGGGCTTCATCCAGACCTTGCAAAGTCCTTGTACTCGGACCAAACTCAGCCACCCAACTTTGAGGCCTCCGGATCATAACACTTCGTGGTCAAGCCTTAAAATTTTGAAATGATTGTCAATTTTTAGGATAAAAAGATTTGACTTCCATGTGATTTTCTTCTTTCTACCAAAACCTTTTATAGTTTAAAAGTCGCTCGATCATCCCTCATTCAAAAGCAAAATTATCCTAGACCCTTCTTTTGTTAATTTTCTCCATTAAAAATATTGATGGAATACACACAATTTAAAATTTGTCCATACAAACAAACCAAACTGAAAAAATGGGGTATTGGGAAATTATCCAAATATATTCGTTAGTGACATATAATTAATATATTAATCATATATGTATTAATTTATATAATAATAAGTTAAGTTTTTATTGAAATTTCTATATGAAAATACTAATAAATGATTATTTCTTTATCATTTATATTTTATATATAATTAACAATTAATTTAACTGATTTTTATTTTATAATAATTCATATTTTATTGATTAATAATAAATATTTATCATATTTTATTAATAATGATAGGAAAATTAACTTAATTTTATAATAAATTAAGTTTATTATTATAATAATATTAATAAATAATAAATTTCTCATTTTATTATTCAATGAAATTTTAAAATTTTAAAATTATTCTTAGAAGGTAGATCTAAAAGAATCAAAGAATTACAAATAAACATGAAAAAAATAATTACGTGAATTATGTGAAACAAAAAGTCTACATTGTATTATTCGTAAATTCTTACAGAAATCCCATTGTTATAGAATTTATAGCAATATAAATATTTTATAACAATAATAATCGTTTAGCACTTGCAATAAGTTCTCATGAAAGAAGAGACATTTAGTCTAGCAAGTCAATATGATCAAAAAAATTAATTAGTATTAACACTAAATCCAACAAATTAGTAAAATATGAAAATTAATGAACACTAATGCTAATATTGAGTCTCATAGATCAATAGTCATTCTTAAAACTACGTATACTAGTATAATATGACAAGAATTTAATCAATAATTATTGATTAATAAATTAACAATAAGTTTTGTATATTTTAAAACATGATTTATAAATAAAACATAAAAATTTATCATCATATTTATTAGTATAATTACTTAATGAATAAGAATGTATTTTATTATGTAATTTATTATCATATAAAATTAATAATCATATTGTTACTTATTAATAAAATATGATAATTAATGTTTATTAGTGAATTGAAATTAGTTATAGTGATTAAAATAAGTAATGATATGAAAAATATAATATATTGATAAAACAATAATAGTTTTA
>JANQBM010000002.1:12632689-12651608 GCA_025594535.1 Erythroxylum domingense | reverse complement strand
TAATAATATTATTATTATTATTATTATTATTATTATTATTATTATTATTATTATTATTATTATATGTATTATTATAATTATTAAATTTCTTATTGTTATTAATTTTAATAATAATAATATTATTATTATTATTATTATTAATAAAATTAATAACAATAAGAAATTTAATAATAATAATAATAATAAATATAATTATTAATAATAATAATAAGAAGAAGAAGAAGAAGAAGAAAAATAAATTAATAACAAGAAGAAGAAAATTAATAATAATAAGGCATTTAATAATAATAATAATAATAATAATAATAAAGATATTTTGATCTTTTTGTTAGTTATTTGTTTGTCATTCTAACTTTATATTTTCAAACCAAACATTGGCATAGAAATTATTTATTTATTTCATTCCTTGACTAAACAAAGTAATACTCATTATATTCTATTCCTCATTTTTTCTAAGAATAACTGTTTTATTCCTTAAACTAAAGAAGCTCTTAGGAAATTGCTTATTCTATCATTGGAAAATTTCATAATTACCAACAAGACAATCGGGGACATCTTAAAAATCGTTTGTTCGAATTATTATTGCTCAATGATGTCGTTAAAGAATCATTCAACCAGAAAAGTAAACAATTTTATTAATATTATTATAATTAAAGCTACTATATCTTAAAAATTCCATCTGCAAAACTATAAATTTCATCGTTAAGCCATGTCAGAGTAAAGAAATGTGATCTAAAACATACAACAAATGATATATTACACAACAAGAAAAATGACTCCAAGGGATAATGGTATTAATCAAATTTTAGATTCTAATGAGTAATGACTGCATCTGGATCAGTGCACGTGAAACAATGTTAATACAACCAGATAATCAAATAACTTACTAGGAAAAAAAAACATGTTATAAAAGTTTCTGTACGTATAGTTTGTAAATAGCTAAAAATTTTGTACTTCCAATTAGCTCATAAACAACTAAGAATATGTACATGTTGATAGCTGTAATGTATCTGGAAAGGGTTCAGGTTTTCTAACCTCCAAAAAGCCTTCCTCCCTTGAAGATATAAGTTCCATTCCTTTGGAATTTTTATATGATTACTAATTATTGTGATGCCTAAAATACAAAGACTGCTAGCAAAAATATATGTTGACTAAATCTTAATTTAGCTAAAATAAAGTGTAATTGTGATAATTTATTTTATATTGACAAAATCAATTTCTACAAAGGAGACTGACCCTTAGTATCGTGCGGCAAAAGATCACTCGATAGAATTAAGCACCAATACAAAGTGAAATACGTAGATTGCTATGTTGAATATATTACAGATTGGGCCAAAATTAAAGTATGTTTGTATCATAAATTCATCCATTTGGAATTTCACCATGCCAAAAAGGTATGGTATTAATATAATATGGCCAAATAATATCTAAAATTAAGCACCATTTTGTCAAGTTAGTTTTACGAAGACAACATATTTTGATGATACTATCTATTAAGTAAGTCGTTGATAATATAAGCATGGATGCTAATTGACTTTGGTATAGCTGTCAATGCAGCTCCGGATCAACAATAATAAGATTCAGTGAGATTTAAAAGTACGCAATTTTACTCTTAATTAGTAGAGAAGTTATTCTCTATCATATAAGTTTATGCAAATTAGCCAAAAGTAAGATACAAAATCAACACCTAATCATAATCTAAAAGAGTAGAAGAAATAATTGAGATGAAAGGATACAAATATCCAAGAACTTCAAAAGACGAATAGTAACGAGTCTGCAAAATAAACATGAATTGTATTAGCTACAACATCTGAATATCAAGTAAACAAGACAATTTGCAATGAGAAGCGACAAAGCCTCATAAAAGAAGGAGACAATGGAACATAATAAGGATTAGGGAATTGAACAAAAGAGAAACTAGACCATCCAAATGTTATTATCTAGGTAAGAGGCTAGAGGGACTGGACCATATTTGTGAACCCTTCTTGTGATGCATAGTTTATAAAGAAACCTAAAAAGTACAGAATAAAAAGTATCGGAGTTATATTTTGAACATATCTTTTAAGGAGAAGATTAAGTAAAAGTTCAAATTAAATGTTTTCAAAATATTAGAATTTGTTTTAAATGTTATAGTTCAACTTGAACCTTTTGCCATGCCATGAAATTAATAAACAATTGGGAAACAGTTAATAACTCTCTCTCTTTAAAAGCATTTTTTAGTATTGAATACAAATTACAATTCTGAAGTTACCGACCCCTTTTCCTGAAATTTTTGCCAAGGCAAAGTGCAGGGGCCCAAAGGGAAAAATAGAAACAAGAAATCAACATCGCATACAAGATGCTCCATCACAGAATAATCACAACAAAAGAAAACAAACGCTAAAGATAATACAAGGCTCTTCATTTTTTAACCTATGCTGAAACTGAAGCAGAAACAGCAGCACAAACACTCTGGTCCAGAATAACATCCAATGTACCTACTCGTGAATCCGGCATAATTCAGGTCATAACATACCTACTTATGGTTTCCAGTACCCTTCTTCTTTAGCAAGCTTCCAAACTTGCGGAACAAATGCTTCTTCTTCTTTAGTTGTTGCTGCTTGGAAGGTGAGCTTCCTCCATCATCTTGATTATCTGCTGATGATAAGCCATTTATCTCGTCAAAGCTCTCACCACCTTCGGCCTTGGACCCTACTTCTTCTTCAAAGGATTCCTGTTCTGCTTCTCCTTCTGGAGAGAACTCTTTCTTCTCAATCTTGCAGCTCTCCCACATCTTAAATTCTACTTCAACTGAGTCATCTTTTTCTTTACTCTCGTCTTCTTCTAATTTTCCATTGGTGTTTTCCATTTTAGATGCATTTAATTGACCATCTTCATTGTTTAAACAGTTGTTCATCTCCTGTAGATCCTCTTGTTTAGGCTCCTCACATTGCTTGGGTGGAAGTGGAAGCTCCACTTTAGGCTTCTCTTCTTTGACATGCCCATTTTCTTCAGAGAATTCAACCACCTTCGGCAACAAATCATACTCCTTTTCACTGTCTGTCAGCTCACCATTCTCCTCAGGTTTAGTTTTGGTCACATGTTCTTCAAGCAACTTAGATAGCTCCTCAACTTTCTTACAAGAATCAGCTTCTCTAGTTTGTAGCTCCTCGTTTACTTGGATAAGATTCTGCAACTCATTTTCTTTGTCCATTAAACTTTCTTTCAGCTTCATGTTCTCAACCTTTGCTTCGCCGAGAGCTTCCTGCAAAGAAATCACTTCAGCTTCAACTTCCTTTAGACCATCCTTCAAGTTAGCCTGTTCCTCCCTTGTAGCACAAGCCTCTTCCTCAGTTTGCTTGAGCAAATTCACCAACCTATCTATTTCTTTTTCCAAATTCAAATTTTCTTCTTCTGAATTCTTCGCACGTTTCACTAGATCTCCCTCTCTTTGTTCCCACACAATCTTTGAGTTCTGCAATTCGTTTTTGGATTCTTCAACAGTTTTCCTAAGACTATCAATCTCATGGTTTGCATCATCTAGCATTGTTTCATACCTCTCATTTGTTGCCTTGAGGACCAACCCTAGATCTTCTATCTGGGATTCATAACTTTCATGCTCCACTTCATTGGATAAAAGCCTCTCTTTTGCTTCTCTAGCTTCTGCAGACACTTCATGTAAGGCTGAAGCTAAACTTTCCATTGCCTTCTTGCTCTTTTCCTCCTCTTCTCTGACATTCTCCAACTCATTAATCAGTTTGTTTTTCTCTTCTAGTAAGCTTTGAACACTAGAAGCTGCAAGCTTCTCATTATTCAAAGCCTGGGCTTTCTCCTCCTTGACAGTTTCCAATTCCGATGTTAGAGACTCGACCTTTTTCAACATTTCAGATGTTTCTTCTTTTGCCACTCCAAGATGACATTCAGCTTCCTCAAGATCGCTTTTCTGCCTTCCAATTGTCATTTCCAGTAATGCCACCTTTTCCTTAAGGGTAGAAATTTCAGTTTCAGCATTATGCAAGGTATCGTTGCTTCCCTCCAGCTGCTTCATGACTGAACCCAATGATTCTGATGCTGATCTTTCCAACTTATTAGCCTCCTCAACTTCTATCTCTAATTCTTCGATTCTGCTTTTTAACTCCTCTACTATGCTGCGTGCATAAGATTCTGCCATCTTGGCGGCTTCTAGTTCAACATTGAGCTGTTCTATGGCAGTCTCTCTTTTGATCAACATATCCTCGAAGCCTTTTGCATTTTCAAGTTCTTTTCTCAAAAGTTCTATCTCTTCCTGCAGACTCAGTATCATCTTATTACTTTCATTGGCTTCTGTTCCCAGTTTTGAATCAAGTAAAGCTTTCAAACGCACCAATTCTGCAGTAAGAATCTCTGCCTTCTCTGCATGAATCTCAGCAATCTTAGTAGCATCATCAGCATGGCTCAGTGCCTGGTTTTTTGCATCTGTAATCTTGGACAATTCTTGCTTTACCCTTTGAAGCTCTTGAGTAGCAGAGAGAAGGGCAGCCACATCCACAGCATGTTGGTTTCTGACTGCTTCAAGCTCTTTCTGCCATTCCTCTTCCTTCTTCTGGGCAGCCTCAATTCCAGCCTGTTCCAACTCAACAGCTCGGAATTTCTCAATCTCAGAATCCTCCTCAGCTCGCTTTTGAGCCACCAAAGCTTCTTGAAGCTTCTCATTTGCCTCCTCAGCTGCCTTTTGTGCTTGTTTCAGTTCATCAATTGTTTGTGCCTTCTCTTTCTCAATCAGTGATATTTGCTCCTTTGCTTTCTTTAAATCTTCCTGGGCAGCATTCAATTGCGCTTGTAATTCTGCCCCCTTTGTCACACGTGTTTGTGGTTTCTGAGAACCAAATTGACCAATAAGTATCAGATGAGATATAAGATTCAAATTTACCTATTTGAGTATAGAAAACTTGGAAAATAAACTCACGTTTAAGTATCCAGAAATATTTTGATGTTTTCTCCATTTAAAAAAAAATACAAATGCACTATCTTCAAGAAATTAATTAGCTATATTCAACGGTGAAGACATGTTTCGCGAAGCAGAATTTGGACAGTTACACCAAACTAATTCACAGTAATGAAGATCACTACGCAGTTATGATTCCACTGGAAACAGGTTCTCAAATATAGCTTCAGAGAGTCCTAGCTTATGCATTTCTACAAGAACTGACAGCTCAAGATCAAGTTGTGAGCTAATGAGTCTATTATTGCACCAAGCAATGAATCATTCATCCATGTGCAACATAAGAATCCTAGTGAATTGTTCTTTCCCCTATCCAAACTTATGTGAACTTTCAAATTCATAGCCACAAGCAGCACTAAAAAGGTATCACAATGTTGAAGGTGAAAGCCAATGACATTTTAATTCACAATGGGATACACTTACTTCTGGGGGTGTACCAATCTTTGGTGACCGTCGATCAGTGGTGGGCTTTGAGTTAATAGATCGAGGAGAACGATCCATTGAAAGGCGTGAACTTTGCAAGGGAGAAGGTGAATCAGGCTCTGCTTTAGCCACTCTAACTTTGCTCACTTTCGGTTTTGCCGGGGAAGCTTTAGGAGTCTCAGATAAACCAGATCTGTTCAATTATCACAATATCTTTACTATATTGCAACTGAAAGAGTAATATGTTAGACACAGAATGCGTTTGATATCGCCATCACCCATGACATCAAATTAAACAAACATCAACAAATATGGATCTGCAGCAAATGTGCTATCCCTGTGAAATTAGAGCAGTACTATCTACCCAAATTACCCTAAATTCTTCCAATAGCATACATATACAGATGTGGATATCAAATTTTGAAATTTTGCAGTAAAAATGATTACAAATTCAGATCCGAATTGAGAAGAAAGTATCAAAACAAAAATACTAACGAACACAAAGTCAAAAGAATATCACTCTAAAACCCATTCTGCGATAAAAAATTTACAGGTTTACGATTGCTTATTTCGAGTTCAAAGTCGAAAAGGAAGGCGTTTGATGGGAGAAAACAGGATAAAAGTGTTTGCGATCGAACAATTAAATACCAAGTAAACAAAAACCCTTTGTAAAGGGCAGATCCAACTTGCATATCGCAGAACATAGAACAAAAATTCAAACTTTAAATAAAAGCTCGAAATTCTGCAAGACCCACGCAAACGTTGAAGAAAAAAAGAAAAAAGAAAAACAGTTCAATCAGATTCGCATATGTAAGAGACAAACAGTGTGAGTTTTGTACACTCACTTGGTTTTGGCAGACATTTTGCCGTTGCAGTAATTGATGAGGATGTAGAAGCAGAACCAAAAGAGAAGTTGAAAATGTAAGGACTTTAAGCGTACAAACCGTTGAATGCGTCTAAAATGCTAAACTGATGACATTGCAAGACAACGTAAAGTTGGGGTGTTCTTGTCAGATCAGAGAGACATACGCAGAGACATTGCAGCCTAGCAAAAAGTACAACCGGTTGAGGCAACAACAGGAAGAGGAGAAGAAGAAGATTGAAAATTTACACAAAGGAAAAAGGGAAAAAACAGAACCAAATTATTTGGGTTTGGTGTTCCTGTCTCCAGAATGGCCACACTCAAGTCACAAACACAAAAGTGAGTTGTGTGTCTCCATCTCTCTCTTGTCCTTCTCTCGTAAGATATAAAAAGTAACAATCTTTCTTCTTCAGCGTCGTGGTGTTAAAGTACAGAACTGCCCATGAGCATGAGCAAGCTTGGCAAGTGTTAGTGTACTTTTATCTTTTCTTTTTTCATTTTTTGGTTTTTGTTAAAGAATTTGTAGCGACTTTTCAGAGGATTCTATCTACCAGGCGTAGCTGACCACTCAGCTTTTCAGGAAAATGGACACCGGGGTTGCAGAATGCAGAGACATGGCACTGTAATATATTTACCCCTTTTTGAATTGGTTTTTTTTTTTTTTCATTTTGGTATCTTTTTATTGACTGATAGAAGTAAAAGATTGCCAACTCTCTGAAATTTTATCAATTATTTTCCAGGAAAATAGAAAATTTTGGATGTTTTCTTTATCAGTCAAAAGCA
Organism: Erythroxylum domingense; assembly: GCA_025594535.1. Lineage (NCBI taxonomy): Eukaryota > Viridiplantae > Streptophyta > Magnoliopsida > Malpighiales > Erythroxylaceae > Erythroxylum > Erythroxylum domingense. The sequence goes on along the minus strand of JANQBM010000002.1, from coordinate 12,644,580 downwards.
ATGCCATGGCCCTGTTGGCAATTAGGATAACAAGGTTGAAATGTTACTGAAAACCATTAGGGGTGACATACACATCTCAAATCATTCTACTGTATCATTGAATTCACTTTATCTTGATTTTTTTAAATTTGTAAGTAAATCACTTTTTTGTCAACAATACAATAGTATCTAAATTTTAGCAATCTATTTAGATTATTCACTTAATTGGTAAATTTTATTTTATACTATTTTTAAAACATTACAGAAATATGATTAAATTGCTTTGCTTGCCTCTTTTTATATATAACTATTAAATTATTATTCTTTTAAAAGTAAAAAAGAAAATTTTTAATTTTTAATAAAAATTTAAGATTATTTATTTAAATTGATTTAGTTTAATTTAATTTTGCTTCAATAAAGAATAGAATGCAAAATAGTACCAAAAAGGATAAATTTGTAAATATCTATTATGGCTTGAATTTATTAAACTTAACTTGGATACAAAACGCAAAGGATCGCATCAACCTTACCTCCCTCATGATTTGTTATCCAAAAAGAAGAGGCGCAATCTATACTTATTTTTACCAACTGCCAACTAGAAAATTTAATTGTCAATTAAAATCTTTTATTTCTCTGGACAAATTATATATGTCTCTTCCAAATAGCACAGAATTACTATTCGAGATTAGATAAATCTGTAATGGGATCTTTGTGTAAGCTAATTAAAATTTTCAGTTTCAACTTGCATCTTAATTATACTATGTAATGTGGAAGCCATGACGTTACACGTCTCCTATCCACCAAACTGACCTGTTTTAACAAATATAAATACCTTTTTTCCATGTTAAAACTCTCATGAACTGGTTGGATCATTCCATTCCATGAGAGACAAATACAGAATATAGTTGATCCTCATCCCACAATTATATTTTTAATAGAATTACGAGTGAAGACATGTCTTTAAGGTATTATATATACATATGCATCGGAGAGTACATGATACTACCGGTTCTGTCTACCCCATCTTCTGAGGAGGGATACTGATTCACTCCCGACCAACTCATACGAAATGGTTCTCACGCTATATAAGTAGTAATCGATAAGAGTGGATTCCAATTTCCAATTTCCAAGCCCCTAGCCCCTTCTCGATGTACCTCTCGCATGCTTTTCAAACAAAAGGCAGGTTCTGCACTTTCGTTGTAAAAAAACTCTTATATACTATTATAACCTGTTTTTAACTAATCTAGGTACTTGCTTTTAGCCTTCATATGCCTCATTAACGTCAACTGGTTGAGAGTCTACGTACTTTAAGCTCTTGTGCTTGAATGCACAATTGACCTCTTAGTCTCCAACACATTGTTGTATTGACTAACTAATATTGTTATTAGTTATTACTAGTTGTGCTTTTTTACGAGATATATATAAGGTACTTGTGTACTTGATTGAGGAAGAAATGGGTTTACCGCAGGTATGAAGAATTATCAACCTTATCCGTTCATGGGACCACCATCGTAATGTTCACATTTATAAAGATTTTTTTAAAAAATGTTTTCAAGATTCATTTTGGTTTAAATTGGAGATTTTTGTGAAGATCTACTCGACTTGTAAATACAAGAGAAAATTACAAATTGCGTATCTCCGGTAAACCTTCTTTTAAGTAAAAAGTTGTATTAAATTCTTTTATTGAATTTACTAGTGATATTTCAAGCATGTGTTTTGATTAAATTATACAAATATTGTTTTAGACTAATTGTTTATTATTGTCAATGAAATTGATTGTTAGTAGTTAATCTAATCATGATCTTGCAAGAAAAATAAATATAACGTACTTTGTTATAACGAAGGACCAATCTACCAGAAAACTTGTACAAGGACGTCTTAAAAATTACATTAATCTCAACACCGAAATGCACTTAGGACTTTGGTAGCAATCATAGCATTAAGTAGAGTCTTTCAATCTGATGGTCAACAAAAACTAGACAGGGGATGGTTAAGATTCCAACATCAGGACTACCTGAATCAGCTGGCCAATGTTGAAGCCGAGCAAACATCATTGCGGGTGAATTAGATGATAGACATGTTTGTAAGAATTGTATGGAATGATAGACAAAGTTGAAGCAATCTCTTAAATCTTCCCAATGATTTCAGCTTAACAAAGCAGTAGTTGGTCCAACAACTTCACGCACATACACAAATAACATCATTGCACTCACAACAGTTTACTTGAGCCTCTCCTAAGTTGTTGGGGTTTCACTTTCCTAAACTCATGCGTCAATGGTAATGCTTTCTAGGTCATATTCCAATTGGGGTTGATGTATCCAAGTACTTTTTTTTTTTTTTGGAAATTGAAAGGTTGCATTCATGTACTTAATTAAGATTAAGACGTCAATTCCATTTCATTTATTTTAAAAAATATTTTTAATTAATTTAAATAATAAAAATTGTTTTTTAGAATTGAGTAAATCTATAAGAAAACTTTATATTTTTACTCCATACTTTATTTACCAATACTTTTAGCTCTTTTACCGTGCAATATTTAGAATTTAAAATATCAAAACATTTTAAAAAAATGCTCGTTCTCTAATGGCTCGGAAATTGACATATACAATATTAAAAAATGCACAAAATTGAAGCCTCGGTAAGTTACAACTGACTATATCACTTTTTCTTAATGTACAATTTCTATATTTCTTGTATGATAAATGGAAATGAGTCAACTTCAACAATATTATGCAATTATTGCATGAGGCATATATACACATGCAATTTGGTACGAGCTTAGACAAGTATAATTAAGAGTAATAAGTAGACTAGAAATTTCCTACTATGACAAAAGTGGGTTAGGAAAAAAAAAGAAAAAGATTGGTGAGATCCCACGCACTAAAATCCAAACAACTGTCAGGCACATGGAGTGTGATCGAAATTGGCTGCAAATGAGTAGGGATCATCATATAGATGAGTTCAAACAAAGACGTGTACTGTCACTGCTTATGCTTCATTGCTATTAACAAATAAAAATATAACCAACTTCCACGAAATAAATCTTGACAATTATCTTCATCCCTTGAGTAGCTCAGCTTAATCAGTGGAAAGGGAGTGATGTCTTTTCCAAAGCCTGCGGGGTTAAATGGAGCATTGAATAGTTGTCCTTTTGAGTTAAAGATAAAGCAAATAGAAGCTAGCAATTTAGACCCGCATCAAATCATCTCAATAACATATTCTAAAAGAATTGCACCGCATTTTCATTCTTACTTTCACACACCACTATTTGTATTTATAACCAATTGCAAACTGTTAAGCTAACAAAGTGCCAAACTTGACAGAATGCATAAAATACCTAAAACCAGAGTAGTGGGCAGAGGATAGATCCATTAATTTCAAGAATCTTGTATATTAAATAACCAAACTTCCCAAGACAAAATAATACAAACTCCCAGTTGATAGTTATGACTAGCCATACATAACTGAAAGAAACTATAAATATACTTACAAGTTGGATCCAATGAAACCAGAAAAAGAAAAAGATTACATCAATCATCATATGAGACATGAAAGCTAGTGGAGCAGCCAGGTGCCTCAGGTTGCTCGGCCCCACAACAGTCATAAAATTTGGCAGCATATGGTGGATCATCAGGCCCTAATTCATAGTACCTTCAACGAGCCAAAAATATCAAAAGCATCTAACTCACCCTTCAAAGTTTCAATCAAGTGGAAACAATCTCCACAAATAAATCCAAACATAAATTAAATGAACAAAAATAGGGCAGAAAAGTTATTAACTAACAGTGAATCGCTAACAAACAAGGCAAATCATCTAAACAAAAGTGGACGTTTTTAAGATCATGCGCATGTATCTGCAAGAGTGAGATGGTGATATCTCACTTCTCCAAGACGACACCATATGCCTTAATTCAAATGTGCATTACTCAGTAAGCATATCATTTTCCTTCGAAACAGTACATATGATCCCCAAAATGACGTTTTGATTAATCTTCGGGCTGCATACTAGCAATCTTGAGATATTGAACAAACTGTTGCCTCTGATATCTTTCCTTAAGAGTCTTCCATCAGAAAAAGACACCAGCATTATCAGCAACCGTATGAATACATTACTGTTTTATAATTTGTTTTTATAGAATCTATGAAAAAGCATCTAACTAAAAGATCTCTTATCTCTAAACACAATTTTGACTTCATTTTATGCATTCTGCTGATCGTTTGAATCTCCAATATCTTACGTCCCAACATATATCAGAGCAGTGAATTTCGTTGCAAAACACTAGACCAATCTCTGCATTATATATACATATATATGACTACTGATGCACAATATTCATACACAAACACCTATGCAAGCAGGTGTAGGCGGGCAAACTCATCTCTATCACATGCATGCATAAGCAGAAAGTGTCAAATCAGATTCAGATATCGTAGTTGAAGATTTTGCTCTTGAAAGATAAAATCTTAGAAGTGAAATTCTCAGGAATTAATCCATGCTTCTTGCTTTCCTTGAGTTTACCCTGAAAAGTATAGCCACGCCAACTCTCGCCTCCAATGGCATTTGATGCAACATAGCAACACAGGAAATCTAAAATCATCATTCAAGTGTTTCGGCCGTATAACTGATATGCTCGACAACTAAGAGGATCAAAGTTCATCTCTGTTGTGTAAAACTGATTATAAGCAACTTTTGCTCCAACTTCGAGACTCACTTGCAAGTATAATTGACAAGTCAAGTTGAAAGTTCTTGCAGTATCATAGTCATCTTAAATATCATGACATAATTGAACTATTCTGATGAATAAGCCTCTTATATAACAATCCATTGAACATTTTGAAGATATGGAATGGAACATATATAAACTTAACATCAGACTAGACTTTAATTAACTCAGGGGTTAGGATATTATTCCAAGGAATCACACCCACTATGGAGGATGGCACCAGGTACCGTAGCTCACAATAGGGTGACTGTCGGAATCAAGGAAATGAGATATTGTTCTCAGCAGCAAAGCTCACAAAATTGCAAGAGAGAGAGCACAGCTGTGTAGGTAAGGTATGATAATTAGTGCTACAACAGTACTTGTATAAGTTGGGGAAATGAGGGAGCATTCTCAGCTGCTTATTCCTGGCAAAGAAAATGAGGACCAAAGTTGTGTTTATAAAGTTATTATCTATGTTGAGTAAAATAAAATGAGGAACAAAATTTTGTTTATGAAATGTCTCAGCTCAATCAGGTGCTGGATTGGAAGCCTTTTCCAGAGTTGAGGTGCCACAATGCATGCCTAGATGAGCAGCTAGGCACCTGGCTGAAGGTGCCTCGCCTTACAGTTTGCGAGGCACTACCCTTGTTGCTTTGCCTTAGCACCTAGGCACGCTTAAGCAAGAGTTTAGACTAACTTGCTTCCAATAATATCAGCAATGTGCGACCTTTCAGGCAAACAAATCACCTGGCCTGCACCCTTTCCCTTTTGTCACTTACATGCTCTAGCTCTTGCCGATTTCACTCCTCCAGCAACACCTTTCATTACCTACTTATCTATAGTAATCTAGTAGTTTTTACTTGTAACCTTTATATTTAAAAAGTGCACATGAACCTTGCATCTTGAACTGTATATTTCTTCTTCTTCCTCTTAACATTTTTGTAACTTTTGCATTTTAGAACCGTTCACTCTCTCATCCTAGCCTTTCTTCTCTTTCTTCTGCTACCAGAGGTACCAGAAGCATTACCCCTGCAGTTCACGCCAGCAATCAGCCATAGTTTTGAAATCCCATGCTCCTTCTAGCAAACCCCACTTAGACCCATAAATTTTTGACTTTCTCAATCACAATGTCCAAACTCAGATTTTCAAATGATTTGCAACCTAAGTCAACCTCCAAATACCAATGATCATGGTCATCAATCAATAACATCTTACCAAAAGAAAAATAAGTAGTTTCTGACAAGGTCCCTGTTTAATTTAATTAGCAAGAGGATGGACCACTCATCAACACGCAAATGGTTAAACACTAATCTTCATTTTGCTTCCAATAGACCTACTTCATAATCAAACCGCACTAGGAAATTAACATAAATAGAAATTATGACATGATATATTAATATATACAGCAGACTGAGATGGGTGAAGATAATAAAGTTCTGCACTAGTGAGTAACCAAAATGAAAATCATAATGGGTATAGATTCCTCAAAGACTACAAACTTCCATCACTCCTATTAGACTAAAATTCAAAAGGAAGATCCCGAAATTTCTGTATGAGCGCAAACTCAAAGACCTAATCAATAAACATGCTTCACGCTTAATCAGACACCGTTTGTTATACAAACCACCAGAATCAAACACTATTCTATCGACAAACCATTGTTAGGAAAACAAGACTCTAGCCTAAACTAAAACTTGCCCAAAATAATCAAAAGTGTACACAGAAGCAATGCTTAAAGTTCAATCAAACCAGAGAGAGAGATAGGTGGAATACCTCTTTTGGTCATCGTGACGACGACAGACAAAGAAAGAAGGATGGTAGCGACAAGCAGAGGAGGTATTCGAGAATGGACTGTAGGTTTGCTGACACCTCCGGCATACTTTCTCCCTAATCTCGTTCTCCTTGTGTTTGTCCATTTTCTGGCAGCATTCGACAGCCATGGCTTCGTCTTTTTCTGCGCGAAATAGTTGAGAGTCAATGGGCCATGACTTCTCGGACTGTTAACCCAAAGGGCTTTAACACTGAACGTAACAAAAACAGTAAAAAAAATTTGAGAATAAACTTTTTTTTATATACCATCCATGTGAGCATTTTTAGTTAACTCTTGGTAAGAGGACTTAAAAAATAAAAATTTTCAATAAAACCATTTGATATTCCATCAAAATAGAAATTGTACTAAATGTTTAGTTTAAAATAAAGTAATCCCATTAATGATTACAAATATATTTGTACGTAGCAGTGCTAAACAGGATCTCTCTCTTTTCTAATTATTACTTCTCTCTTGCATTTTTATATTTTCTTTTTTTAACATATTTATAGTTTATACAAATTTAAAAAAAAACTATTTGAAAATTCAATAGTATCAAAAATCTAATATTAACCTTGAAAATTAATTTTTGTATTTTTCCATTTAAGTTATTCTTATACATAAATCATAAATAATTATTATTTTTAATTGATGTAGAAATTTAATATGTGTTCTTCAAATAAGAGAAATTATATATTTTATAATAAACTCCAAAAAAAATTTACTACCTCTATTTTCTAAAATTGGACACGACTAAAATTGTTTAATTTATTATTATATTTGTTAATGTACGATTTAAATCAAAAATTGATAGGAATCGAATGTTGACATAGATAGCTATAATATGTACGTGTGTTCAAATATTCGTGAAAGGACTATTAATGGATTAATTGGTCTCGACCGAATATACTTACATTACTTATTATACTTATCCACAGTCACTACAGAACGGACTTTTGTTTTGTCGCTTTGTATTCGTCGACAAATTCTCGTAGCAAAAAATTATAGGTGATATTTTTCCCCAATCGCTTTATTTTTGTAACAAAAAAGTATAGACGATATCTTGAAAAATCATCACCAACATGTTTTGGCTACACTTATTTTTTATAGCTAAAAGTTTTTAGCTATATTTTAAAAAACGTAGCTAAAGGTTTTAGCTACGTTTTGTACAATGTTGTCAAATTTTTAATATATATTTTACCTAAATATTATACCATGTTAATTATAATTATTTGTGACATTTTTATTTCATATTATTGTATATAATATTTATATTTTTCTATTATTAATATATTATACAAAAATAATTGAAAATTTAAAGTATCGTATATAAAAATAAAATATCATTAAATTTGATTAGATACAAGATTTTAATTACAATTTCAAAAATACTTATATACAAAATTAAAAAAAATTAGTTTAATCACTCAAACTCGCTTTTATCTTCACTGTTTACATAATCCGGGCCAAATAATTTTCTTAAGTACTTTCCATGCTTGACCAACTTTTTTTTAAGCAACTTATTTTTCTTTTCAAAACGTTGAACGTATGTTAGTATTGATAAGGATGAAGAAGTTAACTTAGGGCCAAACCTTAGCCCTTTGATGTATCTTGATTGTGTACTAAGCACTTTGTTACATATGTCATTTACATTTAGCTCATTTTCATCAGACATTGATATTTACAATAACTCATGCATCTTATTCTAAAATTTTAAAAAAATCAATTTTCAATTCAAATATTATTAGTTAGTACGACATAAATAAATAAACCTAAAATTTAAACAAAAATTTATAGTTATTATGTGCTTCTTCACGCATCCACCCTTCACCTTCCTTATAATGTGTCAGTTTGTAGACAGTAATCTTATCACATTTTTCTCCATGTGGTTCCTTCTAACTCTGTTTTATGAAATAAAATACAAGACACAATAAATAATATTGTTTTCACCAATACAATTATAAATTGTAAACAAAGAACTTATACATTCATTTCGCAGCATAACAAATGATTTAGAGACTTGGTTGTGAGGAGTTTTCATTTTTCTTCTGTCCATCTTGACTTTCTCACACTCTTAAATAAAGAAAAGAAATAGTCATTAAATAATGTAACAAGATTAATAAAAGCAAATGTGAAGAGAAAGAAAACAAAACTAAATGTTGGAAGAGGCCCAATAATCACACAAATTGCTCCAATTTTTTGGAGACATTTGTTCGAGAACATGTCTTCTTGCCTCCTTATTTGAAAGAAAATATTTGTAATATTGATGTAGTCGATAACGACAATCTTTGGTCCTTTGTTTCAACAATGTAGTCACATAGTTTAAAGCATCAAGGTTGTCTAGATCGATGATATTCAACTTCATCTGTGAACAATAATTAAAAATGAAATTATTCTTTAAATAAGTAAAACAATATTGCATATAATTAAATAAATTGAAAATTTACCGAAACGTCATCTAAAACATTCTCTAATAAGTTGTCTTCCTTCAACTGTTTGGCATGCTTTAGGCAGGCAATTCACTTTTGGAAATTACCCCCAACTCACTAGACAATTTGTCTGATTGAATCTTGTTTAGAGGACAACCTTTTGAGGTATCAATACGTATCGACAACTTGCTATTCATTGCAATATTCATTCGTTGCAACTCACAACCTTTAGTTATACCTCTATCTCTTTTCTGACATTGATATTGAAATCTAACAACAAATAAAAAATGATAAGAAATTGTGCATTAAACATGTCAATATATATTTGAGCATAAGTCCATTTGTAGGTGTTAAAGATTAAAAAACTTGCAGATCCCTCTATACTAGTTGAGGTAGATGGGGGTTGTTGTTGACTAGCTTTATTATAAATGAAGTCGACTGTTGTTGTTGGTTAGGATCTGATACTTGTCACCTTCTTCCCTTTGTTTCTACTAGGTGCTATTATATTATTTATCTATAACTTAAACATCAGCAATCTGCATAAGCATAACTCAAACATCAACAATCTGCATTAATATAACTCAAATATCAGCAATACATATTAACATAAATGTTACCAACGTTACATTTCAAACAATATAGCCAATACTTTTATTATATTTAATTATCATGAGCAAGATCTTGAAAATCATCATCATTAATAACATTATGATTTGACTCTTCATCACTATTATATTCGGCCAAAGCATCATCATTGTCATAAAATTCATCCTCATTATAGTCTTCATCTCTTTCTACTACAAAATTGTCTTGTACTTCTTTTTCTTCCAGTATATTGGTATTAACATTTCTCATGTGGAATGGTGATATATTTGCATCTTCTATTTGTAGGACTCCATTATATAACTCTGATTCAATCTCTTGATATACTTCATCACCATTTTCACTTATTAGACCATTTTTCTTTTTAAAAATATAAAAGAGATTTCGGTGTTGAAACTTTCGAACAACTTTCCAAATGTTGCCCAATATAGTGTCGTTGATGTAGAATACTTACTTCATTTAACTTGCAAAGACAAAAGGGTCATTATCATACCATGTGCTACTATGATTGATGCTAGTAATATTGTCATTCACTTTTAAGTCACCAAGATTAAACCATTTGCACTTAACAACCTTTTTATCCTTGATGTAATGTAACTCTAATATTTCTAAGATGACATCGTAAAAGTCAATAAAATCATCGTTATGACATCCCTCAACAATAACCACACAATTTTGGCTTCCAAGTCGATTGCCTTGACTTGTATGTGAAATCTAACTTCATTAACAATGCAACCTCTATATGTTTTGCCACATATATGGGGCCCACATGTCAAAGCAAATAATATTGTTGTCACCTTTTTCTTGTTATAGTTATGTAATCACATCATCTGTAAAACAAAATATAATTAGAGGTTAATCTGATATACAAATTGCCATAAGTTTATAATATTCCATCAATAACTTACTTGAGTCCTAAACTACGATGGGAACTTAATCTTATGTCTTTCTTTAACATTAACAATCCCTTTGATTCAAATTGAATCTTTCCATCAAAGTCTTTCCATGCCATTGAGTTTGTTGGATGATGCATAATTTCATCATCAATGTTTTTCTCTTTATGCCACTTCATATTTATGATTGTTTTTGTTAACATAAAAGCCTTTGTAGTCGTGGTTTAATAGGGAAGTATCAAAAGATTTTGAGCGGTATCTTTTTCCCTTTCCCATTATCCACTCACCACCTTGATATACCAATGGGACATTCTTCAAGATCTTTACTGTACTTCCAAAATATAGAACAATCATACTTAAAAACATGTATTGATATATATCATAATCCAAGTCCCTTAAAAATTTCTTTCTTTCATAGTAAGATTTCAGCAATTTGTGTCCAACAGGTAATGCATCATTGAGCAAGTCAATTAACATGTCAAAAGATTTGTTACTCCAATTATTATAGACCTTCAAAGGCAACAACTCGTTAACAAAAGATATTTGTGAGAATTTCGAGCACCCTGGATATAATTCTTTTTGAGCAACTTTTAATAAATTTCTAAAATTATCTTCTATAATACTACAAATTATATTTGATAAACTAGTTTCATTCACAGTCTTTATATAATTCCTATAATCTTTTAATTTCTCGCCAATCCTATCATCGTCGTTGTCATTAATATCACAATCTTTTACATCACTATTGTCATGATCATTAATGCTTGTATTAACACTTCTACTACAACTTGCTTTTGAATGTTTTTCATGATAAAGCCATAAAGAATATAATTTATCTATGCCTAGGATTGAAGAGTGAACTCTTAAATATTGGCATTGTTTTTTTTCTATGAATGGATTTGAGTGGCATGTTGAATGTTAAGGTAAAAATGATATAAAATAAGTTATTATGTCTATATTAGTAATTAAGGAGGTAATTAGGAAAAAATTGCATACGGGACATTTTAAGTTTAATGATTACTTTTTCAATTAAAATACTCTTGATTTTAGGTACCATAATGAACTAACCTTACATTTGCCCTAACGCAAAGATGAGAATATAATTTTTATAATTATGGGTAGAACTTTCTCTTTTCAAGTTAACAGTCACCTATGACGGGTGGATAGATTTTTGTTTATATCCAAGACTAGTGTATTGGGAGCTAGTGCTAGCATTCATATGCACATTTAAATTGGGTGAGAAGAAACTTCTTAGGATGATGAATCTGCAATACAATTGTAAATAGGGGCATCTATCATCACTTTAATTAAAACCAATTTGGAATTTACGCAAGGTTTTATACAAAGGAGTACCTATGCATTATGCATGCAACTAGATTGAAGTTAATTGGGACTTCCCATGTAACACCCCAACTCCCGCCAGACCCGAACCCGATATCGACAGTGATACCCGGATCCGTGCCCCGCGAAGATGGCA
>JANQBM010000002.1:12599748-12612289 GCA_025594535.1 Erythroxylum domingense | reverse complement strand
ATATAGTTAAAATTAATAAAAGTGTTTTTTATTTTTATGTTGCCAAATAGTCTACTGTATGAAGCTCTTTTTAAAAAGCTATTTTTTTAATTGACAGCCAAACAGTCAACTAGCTTTTTAGAAAAGCTCTTCTCAGAAAAGCTCTACTGACAAAAGCTCTACTGATATAAGCTCATCCAAACAGGCACTTAGTCAACTTACAAACTTTTTCAGTTGCATCTTGATCCTGAAATCCTTCAGGTTGCTCCATATAGACCTCCTCATAAAGGTCACCATTTAGGAAAGCGGTTTTAACGTCCATCTGATGTAGTTCCATATCATAATGAGCTACTATTGCCATAATCACTCTAAATGTATCCTTCGAGAATACAAGAGAGAAGGTAACATTGAAGTCAACTCCTCTCTAGGTGAATCCCCTGGTAACCAAATGAGCCTTAAACCGCCTAACTTGACCCTATTTGTCCTTCTTGGTCTTAAATAGCCACTTGCAACTGACAGGCCTGCAATGTTAAAGTAAATCAACAAGCTCCCATACCTTATTATGCCTCATAGATTGCATCTCATCTTTCATTGCTTCCCACCATAAGTCTACATAGGGTCCAGAAACGGCTTCTATAAAAGTAATTAGATCCACAACATGTCCTATGTCATAGTCTTGCTCACCCAAATAGACTATGTAATATGATGAGTTTGCACGTCGACTTTCTCTGGTAGATTTGCGCAACTGCATAGGTTCTTGTACCTCAGAAACCTCTTCCTGAATAGGTATAGGTCTCTGTGCCTACATAGGTATGGTACTCTGACCTTCATCCCTAACTATATGAGATGCGGATATGAAATAATCATAGTATCCGTCCTACTATCTCCTTTAGGATGTAAGGATCCTCTATCATCATGGACTTCGTATTCCAGAAACTTAACCATTTGCGATTATACTATTTTGGCCGCTCATTCTCTACAGTAGAATTTATAGCCCTTAGAGTGGTTAGGATAACCTACTAAATAACAACGAGTTAAATGAGGTTGCAATTTGCTCTCACAAGGATTATATAATGTTACCTCAGTAGGGCAGCCTCGTATACGAATGTGTGCATGGCTTGGTTTCCTTCCAACCTAGAGTTCAAAAGGCATCTTTGGTAGTGACTTATTTGGGACTCTATTTAAGATATACAATGTCGTCTTGATGGCTTCGTCCCAAAAGTATTCGAGTAGGTTAGTCCTGCTCTACATTGACCTCATCATGTCCTTTAGGGTGCGATTGTGTGTTTCGGTCACACCATTTTGCTCAGGTCTACCTGGCATAGTGAACTGAGTCACTATTCCAACTGATTCCAAGTACCTAACAAACGAACCCTTTTTTTCTCCTGCAACCTTATGCTTGCCATAGTATTCCCCTCTCCTGTCAGATCTATCTATCTTTATTGATTTTCCCAATTAGTTCTCAACCTCATTCTTAAAAATCTTAAACTTATCAAGAACTTCAGACTTTTCCTTAAGCAAGAACACATAACAATAACAAGAATAATCTTCTATAAATATCAGAAAATATCTAGCATTGCATAACATGACTGTATAGGGACTACTGAAGTCTATATTTATAAGGTACAATAAACCAAAAGCACGAGTTGACACCTTTTTCTTTATCTTGGTCAACTTACCCCTACAACAATTGATGCATGTTTCCACATCATTGAAGTCCAGAGTTGGGAGAATGTTATCCTTTATCAATCTCTCAACACCTCTCCCTGATAATATAACTAAGATCTTTATGCCAAAACATGTACGATGTTTCCTTTACGAAGGCTCTCTTTCGAGTAACAGGTTCAGCGATATAATAAGAGGCATAGATTTCATTAGGAGTACGACATATTTTATATAATCCATAAGATAAGAAGGAACTTCCGATATATCTTGTATTAATATAAATATTTACAACTAAAGTATCAAATACAAAATGGTAGCCCTCTTTATCCAAAACTAATACAGAGATCGATTTCTATCTAAAAGACGATATGGAGAACATGTCTTTTAAAACTAATACAAACCTTGTATCGAAGTTCTAGCCGACATCTCCTACAAATAAAACATCCACCTATTTATTGTTTCCGACCATCAGCTTCTCCTCTCTTTTAGTCGACCTTCTCTTAGATGTGAACCCTTGCATTGTGGAAGCAACATAATTAGAAGCTCCACTATCTAACCTCCAAGAACTTGATATGGTGATAGCTATATTGGATTCATGAATCATATACATCGAGGAGTTATTTGATTGTTCCTGCTTAACATTCCACAACTTGTACTTCGGGCAATCGACTTTCTTATGCCCCTTCTTCTTATAGAAGAAGCACCTCATACCCTTTATGTCATGTGGGCCCTTAGCAATTCTGTACTGTCCAGTCTGAATATGTGGAGAGGGTTTGGGTTTCTTACCCTTACCCTTAGGTTGTTGGGGTTTAGCCTTCCCTTTACTTTTGACAGCTACAAATAGGGTTGTATGAGGAGAACTCTTAATCTTCTCCTCAACTGCAGCACACTGACAAATCAAGGCATTGATGTCCCAGGCCTTATACTGAGAGATATAAGAGGTAGCTAATATCTCAAAGTCTCGAGGGAAAGTATTTAATGCTTGATGCACTATGAGCATGTTAGGAATAGATCATCTAGTGCCTTCAGCTTACTCTTAAGGTAAACCATTTGATAATGTACTCTTTATCTCCTCCTTCTCTTGTATACCTCATGTAAAACAACTCTTTAATCAAGGTGCTCTACTCTGCATGAGAAGACACCTTATACTTATAGGAAATGTTATCCATAAACTCCTTCTCTATGTCCGTATCCGGCAATCCACTGAGCAGATGATCTAGAATCGATCTCTTGATGGTCAAATAGCTCACCCTATTTGACCGCTCCCAGATTGCCATTGCTGCTTTATCAGCTTCGGAGCTGATATCAGTAAGTGGAGAAGGCCTCTCGATATGCATCACCATATTGACGTCAGACATCTCCAAGGCAAACTCAACATCCTTCTTCCACTTCTTGAAATTGAAACCATTTAAGGTCTCAATCACGACAGCTTTGTTGATTATAGAAAAGGTGACTATAAAATAGATAAGATAATGTAAAGATTAGTATAAATGCAGGATAACAGCAATACTTAAAGCATTAAAGCAGTATCTAAATCGAGAATTCAATCACACATATTATGAAACACCTTTGGGCTGAATACATAATATATGCAATTAGACCCCCACATAAAAGACTATTAGAGTACAAACCATCAACTCTCATGACACTACCACCTTTAGGTGAATAGGTCATATAAGCAACTACTTTCTTCCATCTAATGCCTTTATGAACATCTCAAAACCCTATGTAAGTCAACACCTTTGAGCAGAATAACCAAACATAAGGCCAGAGACATCCCTCAATATGTGAGCAGAACAATCCAAAATACTGACTTGAAAGACCACTTTAGTGACTACATCCTCATCAGTACCCTAGAATGTCCAATAACACAAGGGATACATCTTTATATCATCCTCACATTCTATATGAGTATAATGTAAATGAAAACCAACTATAAATGCAAAAACCAAATTCACAATCAAATAATCGTATACTGGTACTGAGAACATAGTCATTAAACTTTATTTGAGACTTTTATTTTAAAAATTCTCAATAAGAGTGACTTTAGTACTTTCTCAAATACCGAACTTATCACATGAGACATAAAACTTTAAATGTCTCCCTTATGCAGTTTAGAGCACAAAAATGCACTCAAAACCAGCTTTAAAATCTTTTTCCGAAATCCAATTACCAATGTAATAAATCTAAAAAATTGAAAAATCACTTTAAAAATTCCTCGACCTGGAAACTGACCTAAAAGAACCTGAGGCAACTTTATGGAAATTTTGAAATTTTTTCTTTTTTAAAATTTCTGGTGCTGACGTCAGCACAACACTGTGCACTGACGTCAGCAAGCATTACGCCTGCGCATTGCAAGGGGCGCGCGTGCACACGTGCTTTCACTATACGACACATGCATTGCAAGCATTGCCACTTGTCCGAATTGCTACCGTCCGTGTGTCGAGAAAGATGGCAGGCGCCAGTGGGAGCACAGGCAGCATAATGCGCATGCAACACATATCCGTCACCCAGTGGAGCCACGTGGGAGGACGTGATTGGTGCGTGCCCAAACCGCCTTATGGCAATTACCACACGCACTCGCAGGTTCAATCGCCCTCCGAAAAGAGGGAGGTTTTTGGCAATTCCGAGACTTATTTTTTGCACTTTTTGGGCCATTTTGGACCCGTTTTTCATAGCTAGCCTTATGTATACCAACTTTATGTTATCATATCGAAAAAAACCAAAAAATAATTAAAAACTGATGAAAATCATAATGAATGAAAATAAAAAACCTTCTTTTCCGATAACCCGATCACGTAACCGCTCTGATACTACGTGTAACAACTATCATAGGCCTTATTACGTGTCTCGGATTGTTCATAAAACTAATGAAAATTGTAATGGATAAAAATAAAAAAACCTTTGTTTCCGACAAAGCGATCACGTAACCGTTTAGATACCACGTGTAACAAGTAGCATAGAACTTACTACGTGTCCAGGATTGTTCATGAAAAGGTGAAGGAAATGCAGAATACCTGGTTTCGGTTTCATTTTGACTTTCGAAGTGATTTTTGCTACCAAAACGAGCTCCAATCTCTCAGGACCTTCACGGAAAATGTTCATCGACACGTGGTTAGTGCCTTTCTATAGTTTTCTCAATACGTAAGCGCTTTTAACGGGTTAGAGGATTTGTTTGCTTACGAATGATATGAGAAACTGCAGGAGACCTTAACCTCTATATATAGCTTTCATATCGGGCTTCCACATCACAAGCTTAATATGGGTTTGGTCTACACTAATCGGGATCCATTTTCTTTCTGGACTTCGACCAATTGATTTAGATCATTTATTGAGCCACTTTATTACCCTTATCTGGATCAAATTATGTAACTTAATCGATAAGTGTATTGAAAAGATGAAAAATACAATTAATAGTTGTCCAACATAATGAGAAAAGATAAAATTATCCAACATAATAATAAAATAAAAATTTTCTAGTCTAATTTTATATTAGAATTGAGAGCGTCAAAAAGCTTAAGTCACTGTTATAAAAAATATTATAAATTGGATCATCCATATAAATACGAACAAATTGGTGTTACCGAATATAAAATTCGACACATTTTCGACATTAGAATCACACTTTTAAGTCTTTCTGGTATACCTTTAAAATTATGGACATAAGCTTTTAATATTGGTCTCATTCTTATCAAATATTTACCTTCCTATGTTATTTAACAAAGATATCCTTTTCAACAACTATCTTAAAAATCACCAAGATACAATAATTTACGCATTTTTCATTGTGCAATTATTTTATTACGTCGATTTTACAATATTCATAAATTCTCTCTTTGAATTAAAAATTTTATATATTTACTTTATTCTTCTAATCACAGTGCACATTGTTGTTTGGATGTAGATACTATTTGCATATATATTGCTATAAACTCTAGGTTTAATGAAAAAATTTTCTCTTTTTAAAACATTTCAAATAAAATACTACTATAAATAGGTTAATGATCTATTCAAAGTCTTAGGTATAAGTTACCACTGTATAATTCTAACTCTCTCACAGTCTAATCAACAAGTATGGTCCCTAATCTCACTATAGCACCTTCTCTTTCCCCTTCACATTTAGCTTATCTCATGCACTCCAAGTCCCATTCTCCTATTTCGCAGTAATCACCAACAACTAATACATCTAACACATATAATTCTCAACCCAAAATCACTTTGACCCTTATAACATAAAGCATTAATTTGGATATTGATCTTATTCCCTAAAAACTTGACGACCAAGTTATTAACCCAAGACAACTTCCATTTACACATCCTATGAAATTATTCCCTAAAACTACACTACTAAAACATGTTAACTCTTCCACCAAACAACTTACACCCCTAAATTATCTAAAAATCGAACCTGATACATACACTTAAGCCAAACCCTACAAATAATGACAGGCTACTATGAAAATAAATGTTTTTTTGTCTAATACTATTTGGTTGTCAGTCTTTAGGCTATACGATAAGAATGTTATGGATAATAAGTGAACATATATCAGATAAAAAGAATAGTTGATGGAAATAATAAGCGGTATAAAGCTTGTCCTATTACAAAAGGATTCACACAAAAGTTCGATATTGATTTTCATGAAACCTTCATCCCATTTGTTAAAGAAACAATAATTTGAACTGTTCTTTCCCTTGCTTCCATGAGAGGATATTGTATGAAATAATTAGAGGTATCTAATGTCTTATACATGACAGTCTTGATGATGAGATCGATATAAAATAGTCATATAGGTTTTTATTCATCAAAAGAATTACATTTTATTTTTCATTTGCATCATTTTATTTGTGGCTTTAAATAGGCTCCATGATTAAACTCATTTTTACATTTCATGCAATGTAAAGTTTTGAAGGCTGATACTTCTTTGTTTTTCTTGACGTGTGGCTCTCCCAATTTATTTTTGTTATGTTACGTTAACGATCTTAGTATGATAAGTTCATGATCAATTCTCTAGTAACACGCTGAAAGAATTTTTTTCGGCACGAGACATAAGTAGTATGCGTTACTTTCTTGGTATTAAATTCCATCATTTATCTTTAGGTTTGCTCCTGACGCAATAAAAATATATTATTGATCTTCTTTAAATGATTAGTATAATGAGACTTGTATTTAGTTTGGGTTTATTTAGATAGTTCATGGGTTGAATACCCGCAGAGTAGGGTTTATTAGTAGTAGAGTAGGGTTTTTTAGTAGGTTATTTGCTTTGTAATATATTCTTTGTCTTTTGTACACTTTTCGGGTGTGAATCAGAATTTTCTCTCAAAAAACTATCGAGTGGTATTTTTTATGGTATCAGAGCTCAAGTGTTCCTATCATATGTTCCGATGCACCACTATCGAGAATCCACAAAAATTCACTACGCATCTTACCGGAAAGTTTGTCACTATTTTCGCGTTCCAAGGGAGCAAGTAACTTTTGAATTTGGTCACCAAAAAGATGTGGCACTCCCGAACTACCTTCAGATTGTTCCCTCATTGTGTGAAAGATTGAAGCTTTTCCTCGGGCCTTATTTTCGACCCAATGGTTTAGCTCTGGGCTCGCAGACCAGCCCGCTCCTTGATTTTGACTTCCAGACTCTGAATGAAAGGACAGTTGGGCAGGTTCTTGAATGAAAGAAAGACAATATAGATGAATCACGAATGAATAGAACAAATCGTGAATGAAAGATCATACAAAGATTCAAAGAATCACAATCTTAGATGTTTCTTAATCAATCTTGAAATTTCTTTTCTTTTCTAATTTTTTTCTAAGGAATCAACAAAGAAAACAATGAAAGATACATATGAGTTCAACAGAATTAAGCCAAAGCTCTTATGCTAACTGATACGGAAACCCCAAGAAACCCAAGTTTTTGAAACCCCCTAATCCTATTGAATCAAAACCCCAATCTTTCTATTCTAAGAACATGCTAGTTCAAACCCCAATTATACGAAATTGAGACCCAAACCCAAAGAAAACAGAAGAATTAAACACACCACAAGCGATTACCTTGGTAGGTAATGCAATCCTTGAAGTAGCAACAAAAAGAACACGCCTTTCTTGAAGAGAATGTCTCTGAATTTCATTAAACTAATCTGAATTTTATAAGGATAAAATAAGTTATTATACCCTTGCTCACGTCCTAACTCTAAAAGGAATAGGTTACAAACCCATTTAATGATAAAAACAAGCTTAATCCTAACTAGTTTAGGAGTTATAGCCCAATAACGCAATCTGATCCCAATCCACTTAGGATTGGGCTAAACTAACTTAAATAAGACCAAAATAACTTAAATAAACCTAAAGGGGGATGGGCCTAATGAAGGCGTAAAATAAACTAATGCAAGCTTACAAATAAATATCCAGTCCATAACAAGTCTTTTGGCCCTAATAAATAAAGGATAAATAACAAACCTAATGTATTAAATTAAGCCCATAAGAATAATTGAACTTATCTTGAAATTTGGCTAAGTATTAGCCCCTCCACACGCCCTCTCTAGAAGAATCACAAGCTTGACTACTCCACTTGAATTCTTCATGGATGGTTCGGCCTTGTCATTAAGGTGAGATGTAATGTGACTTTGAACAAACCCTTGAAGTGCTTGTTTAACCCTTGCTGCACGTTGCCTTCTAATAGGTCCGCTTGGCAAAGTAAGCTTGTCTTGGCGTGTGGCACCTTGATCTCTATTGTTGCCATGGCTTCTTGTATCATAGAACCTTGTAATTATGTCGAGGCCATGAAGGATGCCCAATGGCGTGAGGCCATGGCAAGTGAGATTGAGGCACTCGAGGCCAACCGCAAATGGACGATTAAGACTCTACCACTTGGGAAGAAGCCTATTGATTGCAAGTGGGTATACAAGGTCAAACACAAGTCAGATGGTACGGTCGAGTGATACAAAGCAAGTTTGGTGGCAAAGGGGTTCACATAGATTGAAGGCTTAGACTTTTATGAGACATTCACATCGGTTGCAAAATTGGTCTCAATTTGAGCATTCCTTTCAGTGCGGTTGCACAACGATGGGAGCTTCATCAAATGGACATGAACAACGCTTTCCTTCACATTGATCTTGATGAGGAGATCTACATGAATATATTTCCAGGGTTCGATTGTAGTCAAGATGGGCAAGTTTGTAGGGTTCGGAAGTCTCTATATGGCCTCAAACAAGCCTCCAGAAATTGGTTCATTAAACTTTGTGTTGCCCTACAAAGGTATGGATTTGTTCAATCTAAAGAGGATTATTCCTTATTTACATATCGTCAGGATGCTATTTTTTTGGGACTACTTGTTTACGTGGATGACATAATTTTGATGGGTAGTGATTCTAGATTTTGTTATGCTTTTAAAACATATCTTAATCCATGTTTTAACATCAAGGACCTCGGCAGTTTGAAGTATTTTTTGGGTATTTAGGTTGCAAGATCATCGAAAGGACTGTTTTTGTGACAAAGCAAGTATACGTTAGATATTTTATTCAAAACGAGCCTCCTTGGGTGTAAGCCAACTGAGACACCCTTAGAGCAAAACCACCTATTGGGTTCAGGCAAGGACCCACTTCTTGAGGACGATAGTGGGTGTCGTCGACTTATTGGTAGGTTGATTTATGCCATGATTATTAGACCGGAGATTTCATATGTGGTGTATGTTTTGTCTCAATTTGCCTAGGCACCACAAGAGGAGCGCTTAGATGCAGAGTTACGCATTATTCGATACCTTAAAGGTAATCCCGGTCAGAGGATACTACTTCGCGCTGATTGTGATATGCAACTCTGAGCTTTTGTGATTCTTATTGGGCAAGTTGCCCTATCACGCAACGGTCTATCACGGGTTATTTCGTCACACTTGGTCAGTCCTTGATCTCTTAGAAGATCGAGAAGTAGCTCACCGTTTCGTGTTTTTTGGTTGAGGTCGAGTATCAAATTATGACTGCTGTTACGAGTGAGCTCCTACGGCTCAAAGCTTTATTGACATGTTTAGGAGTTGATCATCCAAGCCTAATGGTTTTATTTTGTGATAGTTTATCGACCATTCATATTGCAACTAATCCGATGTTTCATGAGCCCACAAAACACATTGAGATTGACTGCCACTTTGTCCGAGAGCACGTTCAGGCAAGCACAATCTACACCAGCCATTTCCAAATTGAGGTCCAACATCCAGACTTATTCACTAAGTCTCTGGGTTGCTTGTAGTTTAAACTTCTTCGGACCAAGTTGAGTGTCCAATATTGTAGTTTGGACTTTGAGGGCCGAATACCCACAAAGTAGGGTTTTTTAGTAGTAAAGTAAGGTTTGTTAGTAGGTTATTTGCTTTATAATATATTCTTTGTCTTTTGTACACTTTTCGTGTGTGAATTAGAATTTTCTCTCAAAAAAATTATCGAGAGGTATTTTTTCATAATATGACCCAAGAAAAGGATTCCTTTACATCTGTGGCACTTTTTCCAGTTCTAAGTCATCAGGTTCCACTCAGTTAAATGACGATTGGTATAGACAAAATTGTGGGAGCACTTCAATGCTTGACAATAAAAAGGCCAGACATAGCATGTTTAGTCAAAAAGTTTTATACATAGTCCAAATGGTGAGCATTGGAAAAGAATTAAAAGACTACTACGGTATTTAAAAGCCAAAGCTGCGTCATGACTTTTTGGGAAATTTTTTTTCAAAACTACAACTTCATTACTTTAGTGATAGATTTTGAGGTGGATATGTGGATGATCGATGGTCTATGAATGTTTGTAATATTTATTTAATTAATTCCTTGGTATCATGAATGTTAAAGAAACAGCCTACAAGAATACCTTTTTCAACTGTAAGTGAATATAAAGTCATTACTAATATGGATCAACGATTTGCTCGTGTATCTTGATTATATATGTCCAACAAAGACTATTCATTAGTGTGAATATTGGCGCCATGTTTCTCGCATCCAATCCTGTGCTGCTTCATGTATGGACAAAACGCATTCAACAACTAGATTATCACTTTGTTATTGCTTTAGACAATCTTAAGGTTTAGTTCATCTATGGACCAACCAAATAGGTGACTTTTTCTCCAAATTTCCGTCCACAACGCGATTCAAGTTTCTACGTAACAAGCTTTGTATAATGACGTTGCCAATTGCTTGTGGAGAGTGTTAGCGAATTAATTTGGTCGCCAGATTTACATTACCTAGTTATGCTGCTTATCCATTTCTTAGTTTAAATACTCATTCATACATGTATATTTTCTCTATAATTAATTTTTATTAAAAACCTATAATATTCTACCAAAACATTAATTGAATGTATACGGAAACTTCACATCTCAACTTTGATGAGGACAGTAGACTAAAAACGTTCATATGCATGGCTATTTAGCCGTCAACAACCCCACAACCCACCAAAAGACGGCCATCGAGGGATAATTATTAAACTAATAACAGCATACATTTTGATTAAACAACAGTTTGCTCTTACACAAGCACCCCCACTAAGCCCCACTGATCTAGTGCTCCTTTTGCAACGTTTTTTCAACAAAGTACAACGCAAAAGATAGCTGATGAAAATGGACGGCCAAGAACTAATACAGGTACAATTATTGGTGTTAATGGAACACGTGGCATTCATCGGGTATGTACTATATATATAAATAGGAAGGAGGAGAAAGTGACGGCAATCTTGGGCCAACTTGAAAAGGGCGGCGTCACTTTCCTAATAATTTTCCAATGGAAAAACAAAACTTCTTTACCGGTATTACCGGTAGAAAGGACAAAACCACGTGTAAATACCAAATGAACTTCCAGGGACTCGCTCACTTCCGTGACTCTCTCATCTTACTTTACTCCGTTGCACGAGGGCCCCACGTTGATACCTGCACATGTTTAACTCAATCGGTGTTCGTGATCACGATCATATCATTCACACAGTTCTTGTTTTATTACATAGCTCGTGCGGAGTTTGTACTCAAATACATTAAAACAAGAAATTCCACTCTCAATTAAGCCAATTCAAGTTATTCTTTTCTCTTATTTTCTCGGCAATATTCATGGCTGTGATAACATCATGAAACTCCCAAGAACCGGCAAACCATCACAATAGACAAATTTTAATAATACAAACCAAATATAATGATTCATATGAATAACGATCACAATCTTACAGTACATTATTACCGGTTCCTTTTTCCCCTACAAGCTAGTAATATATATACACGTTGAAAAGTTATATGTATACATTACGTGAAAAGCTGAAACAAACTCCCTACATGTCTACACCCCTACCAATTTCCCATCTGCGTCGCCATGTATGTTATGCTCCTTATTTCCTTTGTTCTATGTACAAGATGATATCCAACACCGGCCTCCTGCCAGACGAAGGCGCGGGCGTTGACTAGTTATAAACATTTGTATGCTAACACACGTACATATCTAAACTTTTGTGTTTTGAGTAGTAGCTAGTAGTATTGTGTGATAAAACCACCCATTGGGGATCTATGAGGGACTCCCTTCCTCCTCCTGCCAGTTCTGTAATTAACTGCAGTTGGTGGTGGTGTTGAGGGCGTAAAGTTTTGTACTTTGCTGTTTTTGCTACTTCCCTGTCTTATGTTGTTCATTGATTCTTCTGTGTCTGATGACGAGCCCTCCATTTCCTTTCTCATTTTTTTCTTCCTGAAGTTCTTCGATGTACCAACTATCTGCAAATCACAACAATTATGGGAATCTCTCAATTTCAAATACCATATAAAAATACCATGTATGTACAATAATCAAGCAAAACTCCCCAAAAAAGGAAAAGAACAGCAATCATTCAGGGGCCTTCGGAAAAATGAAAGTACATTTTACTTCTTTCTCTTCTTCATCTTTTTATTTATATATTTTTT
>JANQBM010000002.1:12489394-12521832 GCA_025594535.1 Erythroxylum domingense | reverse complement strand
AACAAAAATCTGTTAAAAAGATAACAAAAACTTTTTCTTGATATGTAAAATTCTTTAAAACTCTATCCGGATTAATACGTACTATGATTTAAAATTTATATAATAGTTTAGCACCTCTAAAAACTTCTGTTATACTTTAATGATCCATCAATTACATGTTTCATATCAAATTGCCTTAAATAGACTATATAAATAAGAACAAAAGCTTGAACTTCGACTTAAAGACCTACATTTGATAGTTTCATACTTAACAAGTGTATATGAGGCATGTTATGAGGATTTGGTAAGTGAAAAGCTTTCGAAACTTTGTTACTTTTGCTTCAACATATAGTTAGTTTATACAAAATACAAATTTTTTGTGTCTAGAAACGAAAAGGAGCTCACAAAACAAATAACGTAGTACATTGATCATCAATAAAGTGAAACATGCATGGTTTAAAAAGATACATGCATTATCTAGGGCATGCTTGTTATTGTTTTTGTTTTTGTTTTCAAATTTAGTAAAAAAAATCTTGATTGTTTGAAATTTTGGTTCATGTGTTTTTATTTTAATTTCTTTCAATTTTCAAAATTTACGAAAATCATAAAAAATAGTTTTTGTTTTTTTCATAATCTGGTTTAGTATCAACCAAGTATATATTATTTAATTATTTGATATATTAATTATTAATAAGAATTATGAATAATTTAATTTAATATGATATATTTAATTAGTTATTAATAAAATTAATTAATAATTTAATTTAATTTTTTAAATTAAATTAAATAAAACTAATTAAATAATTATTAATAAATATAATTAAATTTAAAATATCTTCAAAATATATAAATTTCAAATAAAATTTCATTAAATAATTAAAATATATTTAAAATATATTTTAATTTTTAAATTAATTTTAATTTTAAATTATCTATTTTAAAAAATAAATAATTTTAATGATAATTTATTAATAAATATTATCAAAATTTTGTCAAATTAGAAAAGTCCAAGTATATTTTTATCAACATTCAAGTCTCAAAATTATATTGAAATTAAAACTTGAGGTTCCCAAAAATTTTCATCAACCTATATACAAGTTTTTATACGGATTTAAATATTCAAAGCACTCAAATTAAACCATAAAAAAGAAGGATTGAATAAAAAACTAATGTTCTTGTGAAACATTTTTCTATTCGGAATCTTAGATAATGAAATTTATAAGGATATCATAAGCTACCATTACTTCATCCACTTAAACTGAGCACTAAGTGTGTTACGAAAGACTTAAAATTTTGAATTTAAATGTTGACATCGATCAGGTACATCTTGGATTACCTAACCTACCGAATTTTCTAAGTTGCACTTCAATTGTTGCTTTCTATATATGTTAAAAGGAACTCCTCAGTATAGTTTAGAAAGTAATGATAGAAACTTCAAAACGCTCTGACGTTGCCAGGGGAGAATTGCACGCTCACCATCATAAAGGCCATACAGCCAAGAAAGTCCGACTACGCAATAGCGATGCAGACCCCTCGTCTCTTTTCCCAAAATCTAGCTATAGTGCAGTGGTGACTGGTCGAGCAGTTGTGGAGGAGAACAAAGGGTTACCCTGGTTAGAGGAAGAGCCAGTAGAATTTGAAGAAGGTGATATTATAGTAGTCCATGGTCAGTTAGGAGCAGCGTTAGAGTTATCCAATACGGTCAAAACTCGGCTTGATAAACAATGGGAACGGGCTGTGGAGGTTAAATTACTAGGCCGCAAGATCGGTTTTAAGATGTTGCAAAACTGATTGAAATTAATGTGGAAACTTACGGGGCCTATGAAGATTATTGATCTGGATTATGATTATTTTTTAATCAATTTCATCAAAAAGGAAGGCTACTTGAATGCGCTAACGAAGGGGCCATGGGTAATTTGGGGCATGTGCTCTCAGTTCAACCATGGTCCCCTACATTTCAACCTTTATAAGGTAAGATATCGAGAGCAGTGGTTTGGGTTAGGTTTTCAAAGCTTTCGGTGTCTAGATATCACCTGTGATCCTTCGTGCCCTTGTTAACCTTGTGGGAGATAATGTTAAAATAGACGAGACCACTCAACAATCCCAATGGGGGAAGTTCGCTAGGGTGGCAGTGGATGCGGATATTAGTCTTCCCCTACATTCTCGCATTGTTTTGGATGGAGAAGAAATCAAGGTTGCATACGAAGGACTTCCATAAATTTGTTTCTCATGTTGAATTATGAGGCATGGATCACTATATTGTCTTTCGATGAAACAAGGCTCTAATACGAATCCTGGTGTCTCTGATACCACTAAGAAGGAAAGTTTGGGGAACCAACAGGTTGCTTCTCTACGTATGGGGGCAAAGAAAGAGGTTTATGGATCATGGATCTAAGTGAAACGGCGAACCCGTCGCCTGACTAGTAAAGAAAGCAATCCAAACATAACAAGAATAGGGGAGAATAATCAGGCTTTCTCATGTTATTCTGGATTCATGATTTTATCTTATGAAGACAATTTGGGTAATTTGAATGAAAGGCCTATAAATGTCGTTGGAAGTCACTGAAGAATGCCTACTACTAAAAAGGAATTGGGGCAAATATCAGCTGAGACAAGTAAAGCCGCTGCTGCTGGTCAGGGCAAGGAAGAAAAAAATTTAGAAGACAACCATGGAACAAATAACAAGGGCAAGGCTATAGTAAGTAATGGGCATGCTATTACGCATTCTAAAGAAAATGAAATGACAAGGTCTGCTCTAAGAATTACAGGGTCTAGCCATGGCTCTAAGGCCATACAACGCCGAAATCTAGGGCACCATACAACTATTATAATCGACTCACACAACGAAGTGTTAGTGCACGACAACGCCTTTCATCTATCAGATGATGATGCCATGGAATGTGTTGGCCCTGATGCTAATGTTGAGGGGTTTAAAAGCATTCATTCATCCTCCTATCTTAATGGGTATAAACTACCCCCAACAAGACCCCTAACATTTGACAAACCATGGCCTTTTCGCAAGATGACAACTAGTCTTACACACAGTAGATGGAAGTGGTTCCTCAGACCCCCCGGGAGTAACATAGAAGGTGTTTAGCTGGGTATCAATATGAACACTCAAGTTAAAAAAGTGTTTATCTTCATCTTTATCTGTTTCTATATGTCTATTCTTATTTGGAATTGTCAAGGGGCTGGACGCAAGCTTTCAAGCCTATTCTTTAGAATTTCATTCAGGTACATAGACCATTCATGATGGTGCTTATCAAAACAAGGAGTAGTGGGGATAGAGATGATCAGATAGTGAAGCACCCGGAGTTTCCTTAATCTTTTTAGGTAGAAGCAGAGATTTTTTTTAGGGGGAATATGGCTACTTTGGATGAGTGAATTTGAGGTTCAGATACTTGCAGTACATCCCCAGTTTATTCATGTCAATATTGTGAGGGTTGGCTTTACGTTTGACTTCACCGTAGTGTATGCCAGTTAGAATACCATCTTCAATGGTTCCTTTGGCCAAACATAAAAATGTTAGCAAGGGTTGTCCATAATCCATGGATAATAGGAGGTGATTTTAATGCTAAGCTAGAGATTGAGGATAAGCATGGGGGAGTTTGAAATCAACCCGTGGTGAACAAGTTATTTCAGGATTGTGTTTAGAAGTGTAGCCTACTGGATTTTGGTTTTATAAGGCCTCAGTTTACGTGGAGAAGAGGGAACACTTGGGCTAGATTGGATAGACTTTTTTTTTATAATTGGTGCGAACAGGTTCATATAACTAGAATATCTCGCTTTCCTTTTATGAACTTTGATCATCATCCTATTCTCGTCAACTTTAAGAAGTCAGCAAATTTCTAGAGGTGTCCTCACCCTTTCCACTTTCAAGCAGCCTGGATAACTCATACAAATTTTGCCACTTTTGTACATGCAAATTGGAGGTCGACTAGGACGGATTTTAGTGGCTCTTTAGAAATTTTTTCTCTCACACTTCAAGCCTGGAACAGAGATGTGTTCAGAAACATATTCAAGCAAAAGAATCGTTTATGGGCCTACCTAGCGGGTATTCAATAGAAATTCTAGATTGAGCATTCGGAGTCACTAAAGGACTTAGAATTTCATCTTCAGGAAGAATTAGAGAAGATCCTTTGTCAGGAAGAACTTTATTGGCATCAACAATCCCGCTGCACTAGGTTATATCAAGGCAATAGAAATGCTAGGTTTTATCATGCAATCACTATGGTGAGACGACAGCAATCGAGGGTGGATTCATTATAAGATGCGTCTGGTACTGTCATTAACGATGTAACGGTATTGAAAGACATAGCTAGATGTTTTATTGCTCAACTCTACTCAGAAGAGGGCTCACATCCTGAATTTTTTCCAATTTGGGATGGCTTTAATCATCTTTCTAATGCTGCATAACTCCATTTGAGCCATCCAATTCTATTTGAGGAGGTAAAGTCGACAGTTTTTAGTATGGCTCCTAATAAAGCTCCTGGTTATGATGGCTTTCATAGATTTTTCTATCAAAAACAGTGGGACACCATCGGCCCTTATTTGGTGGATTTTATGAAACGTTCGTTCAAGCATGAAACTTGGGAATCCACAATTAATCAGACAATCATAGTTTTGGTGCCTAAGATCCTTACTCTGACTATTATTTCTCATTTTAGACCAATTAACTTGTGTTTGGTAGTGTATAAAATTATCTCTAAGGATGTGGTTAATCATTGTCAAACCATATCTTCATAACCTTGTCAAGCCTATGCACTGCAGTTTTGTTCTGGGACGTTTGATTATAGATGACGTTATACTTGCCCAAGAGGTTATTCACTCAATAAGAAAGCAAAGGGGTCAGCGAGGGTATATGGCTATTAAAGTGGATCTGGAAAAAGCTTACGATCGGCTGAATTGGGATTTCATACAGGATATGCTTACAGATATTGGGATGCATGATGACTTGAATTCTTTAATCATGAAGTGTTTATCATCAGTCTCTATGAAGGTTAATTGGAATGGTGATCTTTCAAACTCGTTTACTCCATCTCGCAGCATCAGGTAAGGAGACCCTTATGCCCATACATTTTTTTTATTATGTCTAGAGAAGCTAGGGCATTTAATTGCATAGGAAATGTCTCGAGGAAGATGGAAGGCTATTAGATTGATCATATATGGCCCTCAACTCTCACATATCTTTTAGGCCGATGATCTTGTACTATTTACGAAAGCTTACATGGACCAAGCTTTGGTAATTCAAGAAAATCTAGAGATGTTTTGTGTCTCATCTGGATAAAAGGTAAGCAAGGAGAAAACTAGATGCTACTACTCCTTGAATGTTGGCATGTTAAGCAATTGTCCCTAGCTGGGAGAATTAATCTTGCAAAATCTTACAAAAGAATTCCTCGTCAGCTCTGTGATGATCTAGAGAAGGTAATGAGGAACTTCATTTGGAACTCAGGGACTTCTACTAAAAGTTTCAATTTAGTTAATTAGGAGGTGGTTTGCCAGGCCAAGGAGAGGGGTGGCCTTGGAGTACGCAAGGATCGTATGCATATTGATGCTTTACTCTCCAAATTAGGATGGTCATTAATAAATTGCCCTGACACTCTTTGGGTTCAAGTGTTAAAAGCTAAATACACGTTTCAGGTAGATTCATTACCTCCACAAATA
This sequence comes from Erythroxylum domingense, assembly GCA_025594535.1. NCBI lineage: Eukaryota > Viridiplantae > Streptophyta > Magnoliopsida > Malpighiales > Erythroxylaceae > Erythroxylum > Erythroxylum domingense. The sequence goes on along the minus strand of JANQBM010000002.1, from coordinate 12,516,189 downwards.
AATTCTGAAGGAGGATTGATGGTATGGCATGGTATAGCTTCTACTTGGCAGTATATCCTTCGTGCAATCAAATGGAAGTTAGGGAATGGGACTTTTGTTCAGTTTTGGTTCGATGTGTGGGTGGATGATTTGGGTCCATTACTCCATCATACTATCAAGCCAATTCTAGTAGAGATCATAAACTTTACAGTTGCTCATTTTGTGCGTGCTAATAGAAGTTAGAACTGGGATTTATTTTAGGATCTACTACCCTCTTCAGTGTGCATGTATATTGTAGGTATCCTCCCCCCAAATATCGGCTAGGGCCCTGATAAGCTTATGTAGGGTGCTTTGAAAGATGGCCTTTTCTCTATAGCCTCCATTTATGATTTAATTGTGGATGATAATATAGGAGTCAGTAACGGGTTATGGGACTTGGTTTGGTGATGGAAAGGTCCCCAGTGCATTAGATCATTCCTTTGGCTCCTATCTCGCGACTGTATTCTTACAAATCAGCAACATGTTCTTCATCATATTGTTATCGATACAAGTTGTTGCCTAGGTGGAGACATTGAAACTTGCATGCATATAGTGCGGGATTGTTCCAAGGCTAAAGCCATTTAGCTTGCTTTGCTGCCAGTAGGTTTCTTGGATGCTTTTTACTCTTTGGCAATGCAAGAATGGATGAAGCTTAATCTTCAAAGTAAAAGTCAGACATATGGTCTTGCTTAGCATATCATTTTTGGGGCGACATGTTAGTTCATTTAGTAATGGAGAAATCAAACCATTTTTAATTCATGTTTTCAGTGCCCTGTGAACCTAAGTCAGATTATTCATGAATATGTGTTTTGGATAAATAAGTCCTTTGAGTTGCAAAGTCAAGGTGGGATGGGTTCTGGCATTCGGTCTGATAAGTTAATGGGATGGTCCCTTCTGCCACGTGAATGGGTTCGGATAAACATAGACAGAGCACTTAAATGTTCTACTAGTGTAGCCTCAACAAGGGGTCTTATTTAAGATAGTATTGGGAAGTGGCTAGGTGGATTTGTTTAGAACATTGGACGTTACTCTTCTATAGGAGCTGAGTTTTGGGGAGTTTACTCTGGCTTAGTGCTTGCCTGGGACATTGGCATCTGACGAGTTGAATTGGAAACTGATTCCTTTGTTGTTACCGATATTCTATCTTCATCGTTGACGTTAAAGGCCATAATTAGCTCCATTATTCAAGGCATTTTGAGCCTCTTTTCTAGAGATTGGAGAGTTCGACCTCGACATACATATGGGGAAGGCAACCGATGTGCGGATTGGCTACCCAACTATGGCCCCTCTTTTAGTATTGATGTCACTTGTTTTCCTTCCCCACCCTCAGGATTTTTAAGCGTTCTTCTTGATAATATAGCGAGCGTTGCTCTACTGCGCTTCTGCTTGTAACTTTTGTTTCCTTTTCCCCTTGAACAAAAAAAAGGAACTCCTCAGTAGTAACAATCTTAGAGCTTAAGCTAAGTATGTTGGCACACCATTTTTTGATCCAAAACGGAATGGAATATGTTTAAAAATTTTAAGGATTAAAATCTTTATTAGAAACTAAGTCAGGCTGACACCAGATGGAAAAATAACTTAAATAAGTACATATACATCATAACAAGCTAGATTCTCTCCTCTAGTTGTTGTATATCTTATAATATCATCATAGCAGTAGGTGTTAACCAAACTAAACTATTTTGTATCGAAGGATAAAATCATGGGTTTTGATACAATAACCACAAAGTTGGCTAACTAATTAGCAAGTATTTTTCAACAAAAAAAAGAATCATCCATATTGGAATTTCCTTTTGATGTTTAGAGTATTTCTCAACTGATTTTTTGAATACAAACTTGTCTCTTTTATATTTTCTTTATAGGTCATTCTAGGTGTAATTTAAGTTAATTAGGATCAACTTGTACAATTTTTCTCATATAGAACAGGATTTTAATTTGGTATACATATATCCATGATTATATATGTTTTTTAAAAAACAAAAAACCTATGAGAAGAATAAACAATATAGAGAAGTTTGTATGTTATTATTGTATAGAATGCACTTGAAAGGCTTTATGTATAGAGCTATAAGTACATGAATAAGGAAATAATCAAAAGATTATTTATAATTAATTATTTAAATATTATATAAAATATTCTATTAGTGTTATATAATTAATCATATTTTGATAACATTATATTTAAGTTATTTAACACTCCCTTCAATTCAAAATGGTAAGAGTTTAGAAAATTTGAGTTTCAAAATTAATTCAGCAAACTGAATTGGTAATTAAATAGTAATGAAGATGTCAACTGTCTAATCACATCATGATACAAAGACAAGAGAGATGATTTCTTCCTAAAGAAGATGACAAATAAAGTAGAATTTATTCTCAATATATTTTATTCGCTTTTGAAATATGTCATTATGAGCAATTTACAATAGATAGTAGTACCTGATGAATGTTCAATCTCTGTGTCTAATAACAGCTAATTTAATTATATGAGATCAGAAGTAATGTCGACAAGGGTCTTGTATTCAACTTTAGTATTAGAACAAGATATAAAAGTTTGTTTTTTTTAATACTTTTTATAGGATAAGAGAATCTCTAAGAAAGAAACAAAACTTAGCTGTAAAACTTCATTTAGTAGGATCTTTAGTCTAATCAGCACTAGAGTATTCATAGACCTCTAAGATGATGATGCTGAGAGGTAGATACCAAGAAATAGGGTACCTTTAATATAATGCAAAATATGAAGCACTGCTATGTAATAAGTGATTTGAAAAGCTATCATAAACTAACTCATAATGTGATGTCAAAATGTGATTAATTGCATAATATTATATAAAATATTTGGAAATTTTGAACATATATGTCTTAGAAGTTTAATTTTGTATGCATAAAGTAAATATACGTATATCAAGAAAACTTATTAGCAAAAACAACAAAATATTTTGGACTTCCTATAATAGAAATAGGAGAAGAGCCTCAAATATCATAATGAAGTAAATCAAAAGTAAAAGGTAACTTACAATTTCTATCATTAAAAGGTAAAGCATGATATTTGGCTAACTGACAAGACAAATAATCAAAATGTTTTTGTTTAAAATATTCTACCAGACCACCTAAAATTAAAGGATTAAAAAATGGAAAAGAAATATGTTCAAGATAAGGGTGCTAAGTTTTAGACGTAAAAACTGTACCATAACTGGATTGACTCAAGGATAAATAAAGTGATGTAAGTTTAAATAACTATCCCTCTTTATTCCATATCTCAAGTTGTTTCCCTATCTTTGGATCCTACATATATCAATCATAACTTGAAAAAATGAACATAAAGTCCAAGAACACATAGTTAACCAACAAAAATTAGAATAAGTGACAACTTTAGTACTAAAAAGGTATTTGGCAATGTAAGATTATATAAAGATATAATACGAGCATGAGCAACAACATAGGAGAATTATCAATAATGTTTATTGTAGGTGCATTGAAATCTGATTATTTATTTTTGAATGATGAAAATAAGTAACTTATATGAGTATAATATGTAGAACCAAGATATTAAGAAGAATTAGTACCTCTGTGAGAGGCAAATCGAAAATTTTAGAATTAATAAATTAAGAAGAAATAAGTTCCTGTTTGATAGAATCAATATCAATTGATCAAGAAGTGCAACAAGGTCAGACTCGTAAGGCATATTGGAATTCATAATGGTTGCGGTGATGAAGAGGGGAGGCTTATGCCATTATTGACCAGAATTTTATTTAGAATCCTTTTTCAATTGCCTAATCAAACATTTAAATATACAATATTTAGTTCTTTTGCAATAGTTACAATTTTCCTTCCTTAGACGATGAGAACACATAGATCCTACAGTAGCTAAGAATATATCAAAGGAACTATAGGATTTTAGTGTAGTTAACCTAGTCATCTCATACATAAACTCATCAATCATTATCTCTATTTAGGGAACTTGATCATGATGTGAAAGAGATCTATATTGATTCTTTTATAAATAAAGAACATCAAAAGTTTTATTACATTCATGTTACCATGTTGTTGATCATATAGCTCACAATCTTTTTAATCTTGCTATTTTGGATTGGGGATAAGAAGTTAATCCCAAATAACTTGTAACTATGAAAGAAAATCATATACAGATTATGCTTCCTTTTTAAGTGATGTAGTGCCTTAATAACTAAAATGGATGAGCAACATCATATATAGAATAACATTTTACAAGTATATTTTAAATCTTTATAGTTCCAGAATGACTAAAGAGATGTTTAATTGTTGGCTCACAATTATTGTAGAACTGCATGAGAATTTGATGAATTTTACAATCATATTCTTTTATTCGCTTCTTTGAATTTTCTTCTTGCTTCTCGATGTGTTCAACAAAATTACTTCTAGCATAACATCATAACTTGAGAAGTTACAAAAAGTTGGACATTTATTTAGCCCATAATATAGTTAGTCTTATTAGTTGAAACAGTGATAGGTTTGGCAAAGTCAGGTTTATACATAATTGTGTAAATATCCCAAGAGTGCTAAACAAATACAAATGCAATCATATTAAAAAATTTGACTCCAAAAAAGGAACTAGTATAGCTTAAATCGATTTGAAACAATCAAGGACTAAACTAAAACCAAACCTAATAACAGAACTGATTCATTATGTGTCCATATTTTTAAGTAGGTATTTTATTTCGTGTTCCTAAAAGTGATATTGAAAAGGGGGTGACAATTGGAATATAATGATTGAAAATAATTATTATTATACCTGAGCTACAATGTGCCACAATTTGGTAACTTCCTTTTGGGCATAGTTGGTATACAAATTATCAGGTAGGATAGGTGTAAGTCAAGTGTAGGAAAATGATGATTTTAGTAAAGAATTGGCATTTAATTGAAAAAGTATATTAAGACCAACAAAAAGGATGAAAAAATAATTAAGAATTCTTATTATATAATAGTTATGATTTTGATGAACTTTCTCCTATTTTTTTAAAACTACTAAAGGAGAAATAATGACAAAAAATTAATTAGAAACTAGTTTTATACCATATAAAAAGAATAAGCAATATATATATGTATGCATGTAAATGTATATATATATTGTTTTGCTTAAAATATGTACAAGAAGGGACTTTATATTATAAGTACATAAATAAAGAATTTTTTTTTGAAAAAATAAATAAATTACATTAACTATAGCTAAAACTGATACAACATTACAATGAGTTCTAGACTATTAAGCCTTCATTTAATTACAATAAGATTGTAAAAAAAAATATGTAAACATTACAATAGACCAACATTTTAATATGAATTAAAGATTCCATCTATGTTTCATGTTAGGTGAAAGAGTGTTTTGCACATTCTTAGCAAAACTAGCTAATCTAATCCATTTAACAATCTTGTCTGCTAGCTAATACTTTCCTTCTTCCATTTTTGTAAACATTATGTTACTCCTCTCCTTCCAAAGTGTATAGATAGTAGTAATGAAATCCATGTTGAGAAATATTTCATTAGGCATTCCTTGCTTAGGCTATGTTTAGTTGGGTGGTTATTAATGGAATGTAATATTATTTTATCATTTAGGAGGAGGGTTTATAATGGAATGGAATGGAATAGGATGGAAGGTGAGGGTTTCACATTACATACCATTCCATCATAAACAGTAAAAATAAGTTACCTCCAATTTGGGGAATTTAGGATGGAATATAAAATGATAAACAACATTTCACTATATTACATTATAAACCCTTCTTCCATACAACATTTCACTATATTACATTATGAACGTTTCCATCCCTTCCAAACAACAAATTTCTAATATTACATCCATTTACATTCCATTCCATTATAAACCATTCCATTCCATTAAAAACCTTATGACTAACTAAACATAGCCTTTGAGTGCCTAATAACCCAACTCAATATTTGCTCCCAGTCATACATGTAGTTGTCACCTGTAATAAAAAGTAGGATCCTACTTCAGACCGCTTTAGAGAATCTACAAAGAAAATAAAGGTGATCTCTATCTTCCACTGCCATTTTACATAATACACAAGTAAAGTCCATATTATCATGCCCTTGAATTTTATTTGTTAGTCTATTTCTAATCGTTATCCAAGTAATTAGAGAGGCTTTAGGATTTAAGTTGTTTATTTATAGAAGATTAAACCAAGGTACCTCAGATAATCCATTGGTGATTAACTGATGGCATGGCTTCTTTGAGAATTTACTATTCGAGTTGAGTGTCCAATTACCTTCATCTTCATTCTCCACATCATTCAATTGAGAGAAGTATTCCACTAGAGAATTAAAACCTCTAAAGTTCCATTCCTTTTGCCATTGTAGATTAGTGTTGTGACTTTAAGGTTCAATAATATTCTATTTTTCAAATGAAGAATTTCAGTGTTATGAATTATCGGGCTTGAATCTAACCGATTTTCATTAATTATAGGGCTTGAATCTAGACGATTTTCAAACCAAAAAAATGTTCTTTCTCTATTACCAATCTTATGCTTGATCTATGGATATATAATGTCTCTTAGCTTCATCATTTAGCTAAAGATCCAAGAGACTTCTCATATGCAAGTAGCTTGCCAAAAGTTTATGCTTTAGAGGTGATACTCATGAACCCATTTGATCTAGAATGCTTTATGGTCTGTATAAAGTGTCTAAAACCTTTTACACATCATAAATTTTGCGTAGTAGTAATGGAAATGATCCTAAGCTCTCCATACTTCTTTGGAATAGTAACTTCAGTCTATTTGATCTTTGCATTTGTAGAGTTTTCAATTCTACTTATCCATAAGAATGCTTCCATTATTCTATAGATCTCTTTTGAAAACTTCCTTGGTAAAACTATGTAAGCTGTCTAGTGGAGATGGAAGCTGCTAAGAACTGAGATAATCAAACTAATTATGGCAACATATGAGGAAACTTGTTTTGCCATGCCTTCATTCTTTATTTTATTCTTATAGTGAGAGGCAAACAATCATTGAACTTTGGTTTTAGAAGAAGTGATGGGTATTACAAGATAGCAAAATGGAGTTAAAAGTACATTAAGCCTAATAATTCTGCTTAATTTAGTTAGATTCCTCACATCAACTGATAGATATAGGTTGCTCTTTTTAATATTATGCTTTAATCTTGACCATTCATCAAATATTTTCAAAATTTCCATCATTATGCTTATAGAGTGAGGGTCAGCTCCATATAGCAGTATCAGATCATCCACAAACATAAGATGAGTAAGGTTAATTGCTATGCATTTATAGTGATATTGGAATCCTCCATTGCATAAGATTAACTTGTTTAATAGCCTAGACAATCTTTCCATTACAAGGGTGACTAACTAAAGAGATAAGGGGTCTCCTTGTCTAATTCCCTTTGCATTCAAGAAAGGTTTAGTTAGAAATCCATTCACTGGCACACTTAGAGTGGGAGTTTGAAGTAATTTCTCAAATAATCTTACAATATTATGCAATTGATCTTATTTTATGAGTATATTTTTAAGTTGCTAACCTAATGTTGTAATGTTATGATGATAACTTCTTTTACATTAGAAATAGTAAGTGTTTTGTAAGGATGTATATATAGAATGTGTGATCCTCCTTTAACCTACAACTTTTGAGGATTAAGGTTGAATAATTTTTTGAAAGAAATTTTTTTAAAATATCTAAATCGATTCGTTGACGTCCTTAAATAAAAGGGCATATTTTGTTTCTATTTTAAACTTTTTTCTTTGTATATGGTTCATAATGATCATAATAAATTATTATGAATCTATATTATTATTACTTGTTTTTAGTTTTTGAAAGTTATGTTACAATATTAATTAATAACAATTATATACTTGATGTTGAATTTATCCATAACAAACTTCTAAAAATAGGTTGAATTTAATAACTAAGTGTAGAGTTTGTTAAAAAATTAATTCATTATTAATTACTTTAAATTTTAAATTTGTTAGTGATTATTTAATTAATTAAACCAGAATTTTAACAAGAAAATTTTAATTATTATATTGCATTATCTTGTTTTAGGACTTATCATAAAATATTACTTGTCAAATTTTAGTAAAAAATCTTCTTAAATTGAACTAGATCGAATAATCTAAAAAAGTATGATCTTAACGTAACTACAATGGGTTAAGTGAACTCCATTGTATTTATTTTAGAAATGTATCCCATTGTAGTTTTAGAAGAACATTATTATGTGATTTGAAGGTTTTATTATAGATTGTAATTTTTGTTTAGACCATAAATAGGCTAAAATAACAATCAATCAATTACATGAAGAGTTCTAATTCATTTATTGAAAGAAAGTCGTTATCATTATGAAATAAAGATGATCAACAAAATGTTGCCAATGATACTAAAGTCAATATTTGACTTCGAAAATCTGTATGATGTAAACATACAAAATAAGTTATATCTTATAAGATGTATATATGCAATTGTGTATGTTGAATTCTTGAATTGTTAGTTTTTGACTTATAGGTGAATTATATTGGATGAAATTGAATTTTGTATGATGTAATTATGTAAAATGAGTTATATTATATATGATGTATATTTATTATGTATTTGTGTATGTTTAATACTTGAATTGTTAGTTTTTTGACTTACTAGTGGATTGTGTTGGATGCAATTATATATGATATAATCATACAAAATGAGTTATATTATATAAGATGTGTATACATATTGTGTAATTATGTATAAGATATATCTGCTTTTGTGTTAGTTTAGACTTTGAGTTAAACAACATATATTTTATGATAGTAGTTGATAATGAAATTATGCGTCCTTTATTTTAATATGAAGTTAATAAGTTAATTTTGATATATGTCTTCATTTATTTTTACAGATAAATGAAAGGAAATACAAGTACTCATAATAATTCAACCACTGTAGGAAGATATAATGATTCGGCTTGGGCTCATGTTAGATTGGCTCCCAAAGTGAAGAATCATACTATTTGTTTTTTTAACAAGCATTTGACAGATAGAGGAATAATGTGGCTCATAATATGGATATGACAATAGCTAGATGGTGGTATAATTCAGGAAAAACATTCAATACTTTCCAATCTTATTATTATCATTCTATGGTAGATGTTATTGCCTTTTAAGGTCTAGGATAAAAAGCTCCATCAATTGATGAATATAGAGGTAAATTTATGAGTAGCTATGTTTATGAAATTAAAAGTTACTTGGATGAAAGAAGAATGACTTAAGCTACTTTTAGGTGTTAATCATATGTGATAGTTAAATAAATAGGAGACATGAGCTTAGTATTAATTTTTAAGTTTATTCTACAAAGGGAAAAATGTTTTTAAAGTCTATTAATGTATCTAGCATTGTTAGGAATGATGATACTCCATTTGAAATATTTGATTAATTTGTGAATGAAGTTGGGCTAGAAAATATTTTTCAGTTCATTACTAACAATGATTCAACTTATAAAATGGTTGGAAGACGATTGCAAAGTAAGAATAATTCTTTTTATTAGACTCATTGTGCCGCACATTACATTGATTTGATGTTGAAAAATATAGGAGATGGTAGGTATTTTCCTATTATTGATGAGACTCTGCAGAAATCAATAAAGTTGACCAAGTTCATCTACAATCGTGCATGGTCTTGAATTTAACGAAAAAGGATTTCAACAATGATAGGAATTTATGTCATCCTACTATTACAAGATTTGCAGCAAATTTCTTATCACTTCAGTTTTTTATTATGATGAAGGAACACTTGAGACAAATGTTTACAAGTGATAAGTGGGTTGCATTTCAACGTACTAGGTCTAATGCTTGATTGCAGGTTTCTAAAATTATACTTGAAAATACTAAATTTTTATTTTAATGTCAATTTGTTATTTGAGCTTGTAAGTCTTTGCTAAGGGTACTTCTTTTGGCTGATAGTGATGAAAAAGCAATAATGGATCATTTTTATGATGTCATGGAGAGGGTAAAGGTAGCAATTAAGGCCAATCTAAAAAATAGGTCTTCTTTCTATACACCTTATCTTGCAATCATCAATGAGAGATAAAAAAAAGCTAATTTTACTATCTGATGTTTACAGCTGGGGTATTTTTGAATCCTAGTGTCCATGTTAGATCAAGTTTTATAAAGAAAGTTGAAGTTAATAGGGGAATGTTATTAACTACTACGACAGTTGTTACCCATTAGATGATGAAAATCTCCTAAGCACATAAATGGAAATTTATAAGGATGCTTATAGTGATTTTAGGATGTCAATTGCCATTTTTCAAAGACAAACTTAATCCAGGTTTTTTTTCACTTTTATTAGTTGTCGAAAATTAATCATTACTTTTTTATTTATGATGCTACTTTTGTTTTCTATCAATTTCTTAGTAGGACCAAATCAGAAGTGGTGTTTTGAATTGCAAAGGATTGCAATTCAAATTCTAAGTCAATGTGTGAGTACAACTATGAGTGAAAGAAATTGGAGCACATTTGAATTCATCTATTCCAAAAAAAGGAATAGATTGGAGCACAATAGATTGAATGACTTGGTCTTTGTTGATTTAATTTAAAGGTTCGAAAAAGGTATATTAGTACCTTTATTATGTTAGTTAGAATTTCATTTTTTTTAATTATTTAATTTAATTTTTTACTAGGACTTTTAATATAACAAATAATTCTATATATTCAATTTGCGTTAATAGATGGGAGTGACTTGGAAGATAATATTGGAGGGGAAAGTATTGACATGTCATTTGGGGCAATGAATTTGAATGATGGTGATGATGAGACTCATCTCAATGATGAGGATTTTGTGTCAAATGACAATTGGGGTCAATGTAATTTGAGCAAGTATTCGATTAAATGAAATCCTAGGTTTTTTGTTTCTTCTCTGCTTTTAATTTCACTTATATTTGATTTATATGTTAAATTCTATATATGCAATATAATTGTAAATATTTTTGTTTCAGGTTTTACTTATAGTTGGTTCTTTGGCATGAACTCTTGTTGTAAACTGTAATTGTTAAAAAGTTATGGATATTTTTTATTCTTTTTATTTGATGTTTTGATATAATTGTTATTTATTATATGATGAAATTATAATATTTTAAATACTTTGTTTTGTTCTTAATCTTATATTTGTATGATGATTAAATGATATTTTTTAAATAATTATGGTTATTATTTATATATGGAATTTGTGAAAATAATATTAATAAAAAAATAAATTGTTGTAATTTTAAATTTCTATTATTATGATTTTTGGAGATAGAGTTTGTGTAAAAATATAAATTATATAATACAATATATTGAAGGATTATTTTTCAATTTTAAAAAATTCAGGGATTATTTTATAAATTTAAAAATTACCTGAAATGATACCCGGTATTGATTGATACCAATACAGTACTATACCAGAACCACATCGAGTACTGGTATGCTATTCATAATATTGATATTTATTTATTCATTATTATTATTATTTTCTTTTAAGTTCATTTTTAATAACCTCTCTATTAATTATGGGTAAGGTTGTGTACCTCTGGATCTCTTCAAACTCTGCGTATTAGCGGGACTCTCACTGTATTGTTGTTGTTGTTATTATAATCTCACTTTGTGAATTTGATACTTTAAAAGGCTCATCATACAAAAACATTTCTTTCCACTTTACTTCATTGAAGCTCTAAAAGGCTCATCAAGATGCATTGAAGTTTTTAAATAGAAAAAACCTTTTAATCTTTAAAACACTCCTTAGGAAAAATTCTAGAAATTTCTAAATTATAATTGTATTAAATAAGATATTTTTTTGAGCATTTCAAGTTGTTAAAATCACATTTTTAGGGTAATTGGTCAACTTATAAAAGTTAGTGGTTGATCAATATGATTTAAATTTGTTAAATTTGATGTAATGATAGTTTGTTACAACACTGGTTAATGTTTAACACACCAATATGTCATATTGGTCAACCAATATGTCATATTGGTCAACCAATATGTCTATTGGTTGACTAGTCTCTCAAAGGTTAGTAAATCTACTCATTCAATGCATACTGGTCAACTAATATGTTATGTTGGTTAGCTAGTGCTTTGTAAATAATCATTATAATGACTAGTTATTGGCTCTAATGGCTAATAGGTGTCTCAAAGCACTATGTGTGTACGATAGATTCAAATGCTTCTTAATGACAAAAACAATGAAAAATCATGTGTTTTTTCATTGTTTTTATCATTAAGAAATATTTGAATGCATTGTACACACATTTCTAAATATTTGTTAATTATTTGAGCATCATTATCTCATATTTGAATAAGTGAACATCTTTAGAGTTATCAAGCGATAAGGTAAGTTATTTTAAGTTGTAAGATTTGTTTGGGAAATGATATTATTGTAGTTATGGGTGATTCAAGTGGGATTAAGGTTTCCCTTTATCTTAGAAGAAGATTGTAAAGGATTCCTCTTTGTCGAGAATGATTATACAAAAGTTATTATTCGCTTTGAATGAAGAATTAAAGTGAAATTTCAAGAAGAGTCGTGGAAGTGGATGTAGGCAAGGATTATTTTCCAAACCATTATAAATTAGTTTGCATTATTTCTTTCTATCCCCTTTAACGTATTATTTAATTATTTAAATTTTCTTAAATTTCATAAACATCCAATTCACTCCCTCTTTTTGGGTGTCATTAGGTACTAACACAAATTAATACCACTTTCACTCTTATTCTTAAAATAGAAAATCCTTCATTTGTAAAAAAAATGTAGACTTATTTCTTGTTGGTTGAATTTATATAAATGTATCTTTAAACTCCTTTGTAAGAGAACAAAACTTGTTTTTGCCTTATCTAGTATTAGAAAATTAAAATGTATTTATAGAGGTAGATCCATTCTTCATAATATGATGATAACTCAAGTCATCAAATTGTATAGAAAGAAAAAAATTTCTCCCCAATACCTTTTAAAATGGACATGAAAAATGTGTAAGATATAGTTAAATGGGACTTTATTGATGAGGTGTTTACTAGATTATAATTTCCTACAAAGCCTAAAGAGTGGCTTATAACATATAGCACTACTACGTCCTACTCTTTGTCTGTTAAAGGAAAAATGCATGGTTACTTTCTGAGTAAAAGGGGGTCAAGACAAGAAGACATACTATCCCCTTTAGTATTTGTTTTAGTAATAGATTATCTCATTATGGAATTAAGAATTATTGCTTGAATTCAGGGTATTAAAATGCACCCCTTTTGCAAAGAATCTCATCCTACTAACCTTTGCTCACATATAACTTAATGCTTTTTTGCAGGGTTGATGAGCTTTCTATATGGGCCTTGGTATAACGTTTTAACAAGTTTTCAACAAATTAACTTATAAGCTAAGATTGCCAAATCTCAAGTAAACCTAGGGGTATGAATGATAAGGTGAAATATTTTGCGATTGACTGGATTATCTGTTGACTCTTTCTCAATGAAAAGTTTAGGATTGTCATTATTACCTACTAAATATAGCAGTGTGATTGTTAGAGCTTGATAAAAAAATTACATAATGGTTATATTTTTGGGTTACTATAAATTTCTCTCATGCAAGCCAAGCAGGACTCATTATTTCAATCTTTTCTCTTTACATATTTATTGATCCTTCATTTTCTCAAGGGACTGTTAAACATGTGGAAAAATTATATGGATTGTTTCTATAGGAGAAAAAAATGGTGAAGTTGTACATTTAGTTTAATAGGAGCATATATATGTAGTAAAGAATAAAAAAATATTTGGGTTTAAAAGATTACAAAATGTAGACTTTGGTAGTAATAAGGAAGCATATTTAGGATGTAGCTTCAAAAGTAGATAGCCTATAAGTTAAGTGGATTAGTGCGTTTTACTTCAAAAAAGCGGTTGAGTTCTAGGCTTACACTTGGAATGATGTAAATTGGCATTGGAAAAAATATCCACTCAATAAAGATGAAGGTCACACCTGGTTTTGAAATGGGAAATGGATAAGAGCACCTGATGACATTTATACAACAAAAACATGATATAAATGGTTAAGAGGTGAGCAACCTGACTTTGTGCATGCAAGGTATTTTTAGAGCATATTTAATTTACCTAAACATTAATTTATTTTGTGGCTTGCTATCTTTAGAAGATTACTAATAAAAGACATACTTCTACACATGATGTAATATCCTAGTTCGATAATTGTACTATGTAATGTGTTGTACATGCATTTTATAAAGTATGTGTTATTTATGATGTACTAAAGTAATTTAAGTGCTTAAATGTATTATTGAAGTTATAACAGAGATCACGGATAGACCAGAGATGATTATGGACTCGACCTAAAAATTTTCGGAAAATTTTCAAAAGCTTCGGAATGAGTCTGAACTAACTTTAAAAACCTCAAAATGTACTTTGAGGATTTAGATGATACTTTTCAATGAAATCTGGATGAATAGTGAATTCGTGTGAGTAGTGAATTCACTTGAATAGTGATTTTGGGGACCCAACCTCGAAAATTTGAAACATACCCATAATAGGTATTAAAGTTTAATGATACTAAAATTGTTCGAAAATAAGTCTGATCAGATCAATTTCAGAAGTTTTGAAAGTTTAGGGTTAAAATTCTCTTTTTTGGAAAATAATGGGTATTAAGGATTTTAAAGCCATTCAAAAAAATTTTAAAACATCCAATCAATAACCTAATTCCAGTATTTTATTTAATGATAAGACGGTTATGGAATATTTTTAGAATTTAATTCAGTTAGTTGGTGAATTAAATGCAATGTTTAAAAAATCAAACCGGACATTGAACTGATCAAAGGAAAGGTTTAAGGTTTAAAGGTTCAACCGGTATTAAGCCGCTATAAATTCGGTATATAATAAATAATAAATAAAAAATATAACAGTGAGTAAAAATAAAAATTTTATTAAAATAAAAAATACACTAATGTCTATTATTATATAATAAATTAATAATATAAAAATAAGAGCCTATTATAAAATTTAAAATTAAAATAAAAATAAAAAGTTATTTTTAAAGGACTTATGTTTCATCATCTTTAGAACCTCAAAAAATGTTACCGCTGTATAAAAACTCGTAAATTATGCTTTTATTCAAAGTATGTGTACCGATTATAAATTAGTAATGCAGGGAAGTAAAGTGAGAGGGTTAGGCATCATAATAGGAAAAGAGAGGTTTAAAACTAGAACCTCAGGAGCATGTCAATGTGAGTGCCTGTGTAGAGTTATTAGACATCATAGCCATTAACCTCTGAGTTGCATAAGTCCCACTATAGTATATTATACAATTTTATCCAAGGGGTAAAGACTAGAGAGACTCTTAAGTCCCAAAATCCAATTAAAAAATTCAGAAACTAAGTGGGATGTGATGATTTATAGGCAGATGACTTAGGATGGTGGAGAAAAGAAAAAATTCTACAGTGATTGCAGAAGGGTTAAAAAGAGAGATGGGCGTCTTCTTCAACCAGTAAAGAGGGACAGCGAAATTTTTACTTTGAAGGAGGAACAGAGTGTAGTTAATAGACATGCCCTCAATACGTTTACGTTTAGCTCAGCATGGCCCTGCCTCCTCCTTCACCAGGCCTTTTGGAGCTAGGCCAAAACTCGTCCACATCTATCATAATCTGCAGGCTAGGTGCAGTTGTTGAGAAGCAGTCAAATGTGATGATTAAATGGTCCAGTGGGACGAAGGGGGAACCAAAGTTACCAAATGAGGCTATAGAGGTAAGGTGATCCGTGAAGAGAAGATGGTGAGGACTAAAGAGCAAAGAGAAGTGGTGAGGAGAGAGTTTTGATTTCTAAAATCTAAACTTCCGTATATACTAGTTCGATCAGTTAATCGATAAATCGACCGATTTTTATATATAAGGATTATTAAATAAAACTGAACCGAACAGTTAGCCGATTCATATTATTTTCTGTCGGTCCGGTTTAGATTTTAAAACCTTGATTAAATACATTAAAGGGCAATTCGGTCTTTTTGTATTCATTAAAGGATAATTTGGTATTTTTCCAAAAAGCTAGTGGAATGATGAGTCATTAGAAGAGAACCAATTAAATGGTGACAAGTGACATGGGTAAAAGTGTAAATATGATACATTTTAGTTAGGTTGTAATTATAAGTTGTTATTAAGGATAAAGGTGTAATTATAATGGAAATGGGGGGAATTTGTAATTCAACAAAGCTTTTATCTTCTTTAAATGTTGGTAGCTGGCCACTGACGAGAGAATCATAGAGAAATAGAGAAAAAAGAAAAGAAAAGATAAAGGAGAAGAGAGAGGTTCGGCTATGGCCATAAAGGAGTGATCCAAACCATTTTTCATGCTCTTCTACCTCCAATCAAGCATCTAACAAGATTTCATAGCTATCCAAGTGAATAGGAAGAAGAAAATGGTAGGTAAGCTTACTTATCTTGAAAAAACAATTAATTTGTTGGGTTATAGGTTATATTTGGTTTTGATGGTGTAAATTGCACCCTTTTGATGTAATATCAAGGTTTTATTACATCGGAAGCAATTGGGAGAAGAAAATCAAGAAAAACTAATTAGTCAAACTTGGTCAAAGGTGAGATCTATTGCCTAAAGTGTTTTATTTTGTCATTTGATGATTTAAGATTAACGAATGGCATTAGGAAGTTAGTTTAATGATGAAAGAATGAAGGAAAAACCATGGAAATGATTAGATGAGTTTTCAACCAAGGTTAGAGTTTTTTATCTATTATAATCCAAAATTTTATTTTGATATTTTATTATGTTCATGTCATTATTTTGATGCTAATGACGTAAAAAAATGAAAAATAATTGATTTAGAATTGGTTTTGGTTGAAATTCGGCCTAAAGTACTTGATTTTGTAAAAAAAAATTATTAATGAAATTTTATGGCTTAAATGTGTGTATTAAAATGTCAGGGGAGTGAATTTGGATTGGTTTTAAATGTTAGAAAGAAAATGAAATTTAATTGGAAGAGTGTAATGTATAATATGTTAAGTTTAGCCTTAAAGGCATTTTTAGTATAAAAAAAATATGGTTTTGAGGTAATAACCATGTGAGTGTGATTAAGGATGTCAAGTGTATGTGGAAAGTAATGAAATTGACATGATTTATGGTATATTTAATTGAAAATGTATTAAGGAGTTGAATGTATTGGTATTAGGTTTTCATATCGAAAATCGAAGCCAACTGAAGGGTTTTGAAGCGATGAAAAGGAAACTAGCAAGTTGTGAGTGTATTTCAACTGTTTTATGTGACTTAATTATTTGTAAAAGAATTGACAACATATGAGTGTTCTTTAAATTGAGTTTATGTAAATGGTTTTCATTTGATCATGAAATGAATATTTATACTGAGTTTTATGCAAATGATATTTTACAAGTGAATATTGCTAGCATAAGTGTATTCTTTATCAATATATGAGTTTTAAATTCAAAGTTAAATTTTATATGATTAGGAGTTACATTGAAATAATTCAATTATGAATCCTCTCATACTTAACTTAGAAAATAAGATGAGTTATAAATATAAGAGTTGTTTTTGCCTATAGTACACCGCTAGGCTTTTACATGTTATTATACTGATATATTTATAACGGTTAACCTAATATAGGTAAACGATGTAGAAACAGCTCCGTAAATAATGGCTAACCAGTCATAGGTAAGCGATATAAAACTAGCTCTGTCATTTATTAAGGGTAAGTGATACAGAACCAGCTCTATAATTACCGGTTTATAGCGGTTAACTTGTTACGAGTAAGCAATACAGAACTAGCTTCATAAATAGTGGTTAACTAGTTACGTGTAAACAATGTAGAACCAAGTTTGTGACTTTATACCTAGTGTACCGTATGGTAAAGAAACTTGTGGTGGGCTATGTTAAGTAAGGAAAGTCATGAAAATAGTAATACCGCCACTATTTATGGTAAAAGTGATTTGGGAGGTACCGTATGGTACCAATGCCAGTGGTTGGCTTATTTTTCAGTATTAAAGTTTTCATAAAACTTATTGGCACCACTATTTATTGATTAAGTAAAACGGGAATTGGAAACTTTTATATGATGAGTTTAATTTCGAAAAACATTTTGAATAGTTTTTCAAAAAAATTGAAATTGTGTTTTACGAAATGTTATGTTATTACCAGATTTGATGATGCATGAATAAATTGTTATGGAAAATGTTTTACCATGAGCTTTATGATTGTAAGGAATATTGTAGTTATATTGTTATAAAAAGTTTAATTTTCTTGTAAATTAATTACACTCACTGAGTTCGTTCTGCTCACCCTTATTTTTATGTTTTTAAACAAACCACCCTAGTTATGCGTACAAGTGCTACAGTAATTAGGACTTTGCCATAAGATTAGTTATATTGTCAAATGTTGTTGTGTTTATGTCATTTTGCTATGTACATTTGTGTAAATAATGAATGTTTATAAAAGCTTTTAAATAAATTGCATGAATATGCTTTAGATTTTAAAAGTTTATTATAGTGACTGTTGATAATTATTTGTTTGGGTTACTTATGAGTTGACTTAAAGTCCAAAATTTGTAGTTAAGAAATTGGTGTGAATATAAAAGTGTTTTCAAATTTAATAAGGCTAAAAATTTTGCGAATGTCAAAATACGGTCATTATACTGCTGAAATTTTTGATAAAATGATAAAAAAGGTTCCCACTATTTTCCACGCTTATAATTATTAAAGTATAAAAGGTTTTAAATAATTGAACGACTTGGCTTTGCAGGAACCCTTCGGTAAAGTCAGATATTGATTGGAGGGCTACAGTAGGATCACCGACAGGCCTCCACTCGGGTTCCACAAGGGGAACTCCAGGGTGGGTCCTTTCAGGTGGTATCAGAGCCTGTTTTGAAATAGGGTTGTCTTTATACACGTTAATGTATTTTTACGTTGTTTTTATAAATCAAGTAACCAAAAAAGTTTTGTTATTTTCCATGCATTTGAGTTTATAAAAACATTTTCCAATGTTATATAGTTTATATTTGAGTTCACAGCATAACGCACCAACGAAACCTTAGGGGTCCCAAAGCCACACTAGAGGCTCTAACACTTGAAGTACCTTCAGCTCAGGAGGCAGAGCATAGGGAAGGTTCAGTAAATGTTTTTCTTTATGAATCAACCCCATTTAGAACAGTTAAGAATGGCAAAATTGTATATGGAAATTTGCTTTTACCTTGATTGAACAATACAGATAAGGGCAGCGGCGATGCGCCATTCGCAGGAGGCCTTAATAGTGTCAAGAAGTTTGATCGAGCATATTTGTAAGTTAGGAAAAAAATAGTTTGATAAGAGTAGAGACCCTGAAAGTTCCCTAATTTGGTTAGATAAGGATAAGAATAATAAATTTAGATGGCTTGGTGATATAAGGATGAGATGAGAAATATCGTATAGTTAGAGGTTAGTCAAGCCACCTACAGTGTCCAAAGACTCCTAAAATGCTAGGAGCTAACGTGGAAGGAGACCACCTGCATAGGTTGGGGTAATTATAGTAACCCAACAGGATGTTCTGGATACATTCAATATTGTGATAGGTACAGATAGTGATGAATATATTGAGATCGATCCTAAAAATATGCACTCTGTGTGCTAAAAGATTTCGTTAGATAGATTAGTGTGAAGTTGGAGCTTTTAGAGTGCCATTTGATGGTAACTACTTTCGCTCAAGCTACGCCAGTAGCATTGAAAGTTTACAGAGGTAGTTACATAATAGTTAGGATTAGAAGCTCTCTAATGAGTTGATCTTATTAGACATCTATGACTATGAAGTCATACCAAGAAGGAAATTGACTAATAGTACGTTCCGTTAATGTGGATTTATTATAAAGGAAATTAGGATTGGTACACAAGGGAAGTTACATAAATATTCAGCAGAAAATGTAAAATGCTCCCATCTCTTAGCATATTAGCCATGATAGCTAGAAAAGCACCAAGAAATTACTATACAAGTTATTTAGTTCTATGACTCAATAATTACAAAAGTTTAAGAGTTAATTTAGCATTTTAATACTGGAAAAGTAATTTGTGAATATATCTGGAGGATGAAATTGCTTACTACGATTGAATTCATTGAGGATTAATTATTAATACAAGTAATTGGTGATCGAATTTTGATATGTTTAAATGTTATGACCTTATAGAGTGATTGATTAATCAATTTTAGCATAAATTTTTATTTTTAAGGTCAAGTCTATTTTGATTAAACGGTGATTTATGGATTCATACCAAGTAATGTTATACATGACAGTATGATGGAATCTTTAATCAAGATTGATGATTGAACAATTTTTTTGGAGCAATGATCAGTTTGATTTAAGCTTCCAATTATGTGTATATTAAGATATCGATTCTAAGTATTGAAAATTCATTATTTTAAGTTCCTTTCGCTGTAAGTCAATTATGAGATTTCATGAAAATCAGATGAGTGAAAATGGTGGTAAAATCTTCAAGGAAATTGTAGTGATAAGTTGATCCATAATGGAAAATTATCTCAATAGAACTCAGAGGTATTATTTTACAAATAATTATAATTGATGATTGGGTGAATAATAAGAATTATATATGAGACATTTGAACAAGTATGACATGGAGATTTTAGGTAATTAAATTTTTTTAGTAACTAATGAAGTCCCAAATTAAGTTCTAAGGTACCTAAAATTATATCAATGTTTTGTAGTATTAGAAATGGAAAATTAAAGATATTTGTATTGAACATCAAAGTTGCGCAATGGAAGCATAAGGTATACTCCCTGTTTGAAGAGATTGAGGTTTGATAAGCTCGAAATTGCATTATGAGATAGTAGCATTTGAACTTTGAAGTAATTGAATGGTTTTTACGTGAATAGGATATTATGTTAATGTCTTATGATATGATCTTAAATAATTGATTTGCTTCCAAAGAATATGATGGGAAATGACAACAATATAATAAATAGTTCACTAATGGTTATGGATTTTAGATTCGAATGCTAAGGAGTCCATGTGAGGCATATGAAATATAAGAAAAATATGATTGAGTTAATGAAGTCCATGATACAAAACATAGCATAAAGGAAATCATGATGAGATCATGATAATGAGATTCCTATCATGAATCATTATGTTAGTATCTAAATTCCTTAGTCATAGGATTAATAACACAGGACATTATTAATTAGGATAGACTAACACATGTTATACTCCTTGATTTGATCAAGCAGTGGATCTCATAAAATGTAAGCATGAGATGTTTAGAATTAACTTATGGATGCTTACTAAGAGTAGTAAGTACATCGGATGACCTACTATGAGATTTTCATATAAATGATCTATCAAATGTCAATAATTAATCTCATCATAGCAATGGTGTAAATATCCATACACTTGAGGTACTCAAGGATATCTTGGACATTGATCTTGTGCTTTGACAACATTCCTTATTGCCTTAAGATGAGGTCGCTCATAGGGTGGTGATTAGATACAATTATTAGTATTCGAAGGTAATTAGGTAGAAAATAAAGGATTCACCACTTCTGATAGAAGGAGATGATATTCATAATCTCTTGTTGGGATCATTACTCAGAAGTATTTGGCCAGAGCAATTTTGCGTCATGAAGAGAGTCTTCATTAACACATAGAGTGATGAGATCTCAGGACAAGAATTAACATCACTTAAAATAAATGTGACGTAGTCAATCCAATGGGAGCTGACACATAGCCCATACTCCGAACTAAGTGGGGTATAGAATGGTGAAGGGAAGAATTGCATGGTAATTGTCTATAGAAAGGTTCATAAGTCGGATAATTAACTATCGAAGAATTTGTGTGTTAATCCACTTTATGATAAATTGGCATTATAAAAACCTTTATGATTTGCTTGAATTAAGAGTTAATTCAAGTGGCATAAAACCATCCATGATTTGCTTAAATTAAGAGTTAATTCAAGTGTTCAAAATAACTGGGAACCTAAGGGTCACATGCATAAAAGATCGAATGAAAAACAAAATGTGCATGGCTGCCATTGAAGTAGGTCACGATCGTGGCATATATACAACAAATCACCTATCTACACATGTACTAAGAAGTTAAAACACACTCAAGTGAGAGGATAAGGGCTCCGAAGTGTTTTAGAGTTAGAGAGAAGTGTTATTGAGTCTTATTCATGCAATTTATGCAATTGTTGCATGAATCTAATTGCATGTAACATAATCTTGATCTATCTCTCTATTTGAGCATCTACTTGAACTCATCTTGTTTGGTGCTCTAACCACCCTTACACATTAAGTTTTCTTCATCTTTGCATGTTCTTGAGTGATCAAGGAAAGTATTTTGTGTTTGCTAGAACCAAAACAAGGAGAAGATTAAAGAAAGGAGGAGCATTATCAAAGATATATGTGCTGAAATTTCATGTTTTTATAATCTGTGTATACATGTGCATGAAATTTCATGTCGTAGGATTGGAATTTATATTTCGACACTTTCACTGCATTGTTGTGTATGTGATGCATGAATCCATGGCTCCTTAACACACAGATAGACTAGAGATGGTTCTGGACTCGATCGAAAATTTCTAGAAATTTTTTTAAAATTTTGAAAAAATACGGAATAAGTCTGAACGAACTTTAAAAGCCTCAAAATGTACTTTGAGAAATTAGGTGATACTTTTCAGTGAAATCCGAATGATTTCAGGATGAATAGTGAATTCGGGTGAATAATATTTTTAGATAAATAGTGGATCTGCTTGAATAGTGATTTCGAGATGTATAGTGAATTCAGGTGAATAATATTTTTAGATAAGTAGTGAATCCGCTTGAATAGTGATTTTGGGGACCCAACCCCGAAAATTTGAAACACACTCAGAATAGGTATTAGAGTTTAATGATATTAAAACGGTAAATTTGATTTGTTGGGTTATAGGTTAGATTTGGTTTTGATGGTGTAAATTGCACCCTTTTGATGTAATATCAAGGTTTTATTACATTGGAAGCAATTGGGAGAATAAAATCAACAAAACCTGTTATGTGAAGCTGTGATCCAACTTGGTCAAAGGTGAGATCTATTTGCTAAAGTGTTTTATTTTGTCATTTAATGATCTAAGATTAATGAATGACATTAGGAAGTTAGTTTAACGATGAAAAAATGAAAGAAAAACCATGGAAATGATTAGATGAATTTTTAGCCAAGGTTAGGATTTTTAATATTTTATGATCCAAAATTCTATTTGATGTTTTATGATTTTCATAGCATTATTTTGATGCTAATGAAGTAAAGAAATGAAAAAAATTGATTTGGAATTGGTTTTAGTTGAAATTCGACCTAGAGTGCTTGATTTTGTAAAAACAATTGTTAATAAAATTTTATGGCTTAAATGTGTGTATTAAAATGTCATGGGAGTGAATTTGGATTGGTTTTAAGTGTCAGAAATCAAATGAAATTGAATTAGATGAGTTTAATGTACAATATTTTAAGTTTACCCTTAAGGGCATTTTTAGTATAAAAATATGATTATGAAGTAATAACCATGTGAGTGTGATTAAGGATGTCAAGTGTATGTGGAAAGTAATGAAGTTGACATGGTTTATGGTATATTTAATTGAAAAATGTATTAAGGAGTTTAATGTATTAGTATTAGGTTTTCGAATCGAAAAACGAAGCCAACTGAAGGGTTTCGAAGTGATGAAAAGGAAACTAGCAAGTTATGAGTATATGTTAACTGTTTTCTATAACTTAATTCTTTGTAAAAGAATTGATGACATATGAGTGTTCTTTAAATTGAGTTTATGCAAATCATTTTCATTTGATCATGAAATGAATATTTATATTGAGTTTTATGCAAATGATATTTTAGAAGTAAATATTGGTAGCATAAGTGTATGCTTTGGCCATATATAAGTTTTAAATTGAAAGTTAAATTTTATATGATTGGGAGTTACATTGATATAATTCAATTATGAATCCTTTTATACTTAATTTAGAAAATAAGATGAGTCGTAAATGTAAGAGTTGCTTTTGCCTATGGTATACCACTAGGCTTTTACAAGTTATTATACAGATATATTTATAACAGTTAATTTATTATGGGTAAGTGATGTAGAACCAACCCCATAAATAGTGGATAATCAGTCACACGTAAGCGATGTAAAACCAGCTTCGTGACTTGTTACGGGTAAGCAATGCAGAACTAGCTCCGTAACTACTGGTCCCTGTTATGGGTAAGAGATACAGAACCAGCTCCGTAAATAGTGGCTAACTAGTCACAGGTAAGCGATGCAAAACCAGCTCCGTGACTTTATGCCTAGTGTACCGTATGGTAAAAAAACTTGTGATGGGCTATGTTGAGTAAGGAAAGTCATGAAAATAGTAATCTCGCCACTATTTATGTTAAAGTAATTTAAGAGGTATCGTATCGTACCAATGCTAGTGGTTGACTTATTTTTAAGTATTAAAGTTTTCATAAAACGTATTGCTACCACTGTTTATTGATTATTAAAATAGTTTTTCAAAAAAATTGAAATTGTGTTTTATGACATGTTATGTTATTACCAGGTTTGATTATACACTAATAAATTGTTATGGAAAATGTTTTACTATGAGCTTTATGATTATATGGAATATCGCAGTTATATTGTTATGAAAAGTTCAATTTTCTTGTAAACTGATTACACTCACTAAGCTCGTTTAGCACACCTTTATTTTTATGTTTACGAACAAACCACCCCAAGTATGCTTATAGATGCTGCAGTAATTGGGACTCCGCCTCAAGATTAGTTGTATTTTTGGATGTTGCTGTACTTATGTCATTTTGCTATGTACATTTGTAAAGAATGGAAGTTTATAAAAGTTTTTAAATGAAATGCATGAATATATTTTAGATTTTAAAAGTTTATTATAGTGATTGTTGAAAATGATTTGCTTGGGTTGCTTATGAATGGACTTAAAGTCTAAATTTGTAGTTGAGAAATTTGTGTGAATGTAGAAGTGTTTTCAAATTTTACAGGGCTTTTAAAAATTTTGGGAATGTCAAAATACAATCGTTATATTGCCGAAATTTTTGATAGAATGATAGAAAATAAAGTTCCCACTATTTTTCGTGCTTTTAATTATTAAAGTATAAAGGTTTTAAATAGTTGAACAGCTTGGTTTTGTGGGAATCCTTCGGTCCACTACAAAAAAATATGGAGTTTAATGACACAAAAGGTGGAATATTTAGACGCTTTGTTGTGTCTTAAAAATAATTTTAAACGCTTTATAAAGCGTAAAGAAAACAAGTGTCACAAAAATTATTTTTGACGGTTTTCTTAGACAAATAGATGCGTCAAAAAAACATAAATTTTTTACACATCTAAGCGTTGAAAAGGCATAAAGTTTTTACACATCTAAGCGTCGAAAATCTATTTACACATAGATGTGTCGAAAACATACATTTTCGATAGTTTTTTCAGACACATAAATGTTATTTTAGACGCTTTGTGTAAAATTTTAGATACTTTTTCTGTCGATATTTTTCACTTTTAGACAAGTTTTTACGTCAAAAAATTCCACCATTTTTTAGTAAAAAAATACGTTTACAATTTACTTTTTGCTTCTTTTTTAAGATCACTGGAATTATTATAATAAATTTTAATAAATTATATTCATTGTTCATTATTAACTAACAGATCCTGCAGTGGCATACCACAATTACAGTCAAAAGCTTTCTTCAACTTTTACGTCTTTTGTTGATCTTTTTATTAATGCTCAGTGAAAAGATTCATTTGTTTAAAAATCATTGGATTGAGGATCAAATCAGCAAAAGCTTTTCTTGCCATATCGCACATTCATGCCTTTGATCGAGGCCTTATTGGGCTCTCATTGAGATGTTATTGTACTAGTCACACTCCAAAGAACAAATTTATTACCTTTAACTAGAAGGAAAAAAGAGGAGAAAAGTAGGTATGTTCATAGATTTGAGAGTTTATACCCTGAAAGGGTACAATGCTGAAGTAAACATTTGGACAAAAAAGAAGGGCTATATATAAAATTTAACAAGTAAAATATAAAGAATGAACAAGCAAATTAATGACAAAAGTTCAAATACCAAAATTAAAGATTCAATAACAAATGGCATGATAGTCAACAATGAATCTCTAATTTGGAATCTATAGGGGGATAGGTCAGTAAGATCTTAACTTCTTAATCCTCACATTCCAAAACCAAAATGCTACTCTAGGCGAATACCGATGAAGATTAGGCTCAACATATTTGCGAGAAGATGAATAATACCAGCATGCATCCAAATACAAGTGATCAACCTCCATCCTTGGTGTTTATGCACGACTTTATCCCACTGAAGAGCTCCCAACCTCTCCAAACTGTTGAAATAAAAAACAGAAACAAAAGACAAAGAAGTTTCGATTTGGATTAGTAACTGAATGCAGCAGCAGTAAACCCATAAAAGAAGAAATAAAGAGACACAAAGACAGAACAAATAAGATTGTTCCATATCAAACCAAATCTTGCAAAGCTTAAGGTTTGTCTTGAACCAAAGTCTTTACAAACAGGAACTCAAGTAAAGAAATGGTGCAAAGATGAACCTTTCAAGAAAATGAAGCATGCTATTCATTCTATAACTTCAACAGAAAATGGCTCTCTAGTTAATCCGAGGTAGCAAGAGATAGCTGCATTATTTGAAAGGACAAAGAATTGAAGAGGGTTTGTAGAGGTTAGCAGTAGAACGAAGTAGCCTATGTAAGTTGCTTTTGAGAAATGGTCAGTAAGTATTAACATGTTCTGCTTAACCATATTGAGTCA
>JANQBM010000002.1:12476809-12489294 GCA_025594535.1 Erythroxylum domingense | reverse complement strand
AAATTTGTCGTTAGAAGCCACCATTAAGCTTCCTTCTCGAGTTCTATATGATTTTCATGGGATGTTTATCAGTACAAAGAACTTGGAGAAACAAGCCTAGTTAAGAAGGTACATGTTAAAGTGAAACTTGATCGATATATGTAAATTATTTTTAAATTTCAAGAGGGGTTTCCCAAAGGGATGATTGTAAATACATCCCTGGGATCTCCCATAAAAGTAATCGAAAGCAATACGGTGGGGATGAGGGAGGAGATGAAGAGGGTAAAGCAATTGGAGATAAATTTAAGGTTCAGACTTTGAGTAATTAGGATTTGGTTTTATTAAAGTTTGTTAGGTTAAGTTATAGTTATAACTAGAGTTAATTAAAAATAATCATAATTAATGAAATCATATTACAACTAATTAAAAATTTTATTAAGACATATGAGCCCTAAAGTACCACTTGTACGTCATATAGCACTGTAGACTCCGTAAGTGCATTAAGAAAAAAAAACATTCCTACCACGATAGCAATGAAGTGGTAGAAAAATGATATAGACATAATGACCTTCTCTGTCTAATTTAAATGTTTTAAAAATGTTAAGATTCATTTTTAATATTTTGAAAAATGAAAGTCTAATTTACATTTGTTCAAAAGTGCATTTTAAATGGATGAAAATTTAAACAAGTTAATTTATGTCTGTTAAGTATCACATTGTTACTGACATGGCATATATTTATTATTTGTAATATGTACATGGAACTCATAATCATGTGTATGCCACGTGACAAGGGCTCTATTATCCTATTTATGAAATAAAATTAGTTTTTAATTTTAAATTCTTAATAAAACCTAATTAACCTAAATTATATCCTTTTAAACCTGAATTATCAATCTAAGTTCCCAAACCTAAACAAAAAAAAAAACCTTAATCCCTAATTGCTACTTATTTTTGAAAGGTCTGGTCTTAAACAAAATATTTGCTTGCCTTTACAATTCATTACAGCTCTCCAAAATTGATTATGGAGGTTGAGAGAGGAAAAACTTGCTAAAAGGCTCCAGATGATCCAATCATCAAGTAGATATCCAAAATTGTATTGAAGAAGAGGAAGGCCCATAAATTATGAGTATAATATTCATTCT
Organism: Erythroxylum domingense; assembly: GCA_025594535.1. Classification (NCBI taxonomy): domain Eukaryota; kingdom Viridiplantae; phylum Streptophyta; class Magnoliopsida; order Malpighiales; family Erythroxylaceae; genus Erythroxylum; species Erythroxylum domingense. The sequence goes on along the minus strand of JANQBM010000002.1, from coordinate 12,488,171 downwards.
TAAGTTACAGGAGCATTCATTTTCAGGCAAGTAGGTAGAGAAGCTTTTTTCCTGTTATATCTTCATCTGTACAACTTTGCTAGATGTCAAGGCTGTAACATTCATCTCATACCTTGAAAACAAAAGTTGCGAGCTCTCTTAGTAATGTAAACCTTAGTGACGCCTGAACAACTTATCTTGGCTCGGCACCACATATATGTTTGTTTTCAAGCTTTCAAGCAGTTTGTCCTCTCATTGGACCAGACATTTCAAAAATCGAGAGAAAATAGGGATTGGGATTCATTGGAATTGGGAAACATCAAATTGGAAATTTTGGTTAAAAAGCATATAATTAAGTTATTAGATTAATCAACATGTCTTATAATTAAATTATGTTTATTAAAAATAAATTTAATTTGAAAAGTTGGACCGTAGAACGAGCAGTGTTCTCATATACCAATTAAAAATAATTAATATATACCGCATTCGCAATGATATGTCACTTAATGGATGAAAACTTAACCCCATTTAAACTTTCGTCCACTTAAGATTCATTTTGAATGTTCTGAAATGTCATAGTTCAACTTGTACTTTGATCCTTTTGCTTAATTTGTAACTTAGAAGCTATAAGATTGGTATGCTCACACGCTTTACTATTTGATACTTGAATTTGTTCTTGATGCATTACACAAGAACCTGGATGATTATTTAGGTTAATAAAACAAATTATAGCCGTATATTTTAATTTGCTATAATTACCACATATTTTAATATTTACTTTTGTGCAATAAATTATTTACTTTTATTTATATATTTTGTGAATAATTTATATATTCTTCTAATATGAATAATATCTAGATATCGTAAGTAATATCCAAAATTTTATAACAAGTTTATCATATTTATATAACTTATTAGAACACCTTCGTTACATAATTAACTAAACAAGTGACTTATTCACTTATTTGTTAAATAATTTAAATTATGGTATAATAAAATAATCAAAATATAGCAAATTTTCAAAGTTAACTATAGGGTAGAACATGTGACTTGAATCGTAAAAAAAACTTTATAATTCAGAAACTCTATAAAAAAAGACCTTTTGTTAAGTATTTTTCAAGCTATGTAATAAAAGTTGTTATATAATTAATTGATGTACATGTAACAATATTTATATAAATATTATCAGATAACAACAATTAATTATTTACTACACTTTATTAAAAGAACTTGATAAGAATTTACCATAAATTTCGCTTTTAATAATTAAAATAATAAAAACATTTTTTGGAATAAATAAAATATAAGAGATATATGTATAGTCACCCCTTAGATGTATTATATATATTTACATGAATTATATGATTGTATAATTTTTTATATAGCTTAAAGAGCTTAAATAGTAATAAAATTGTAGAGAATTTTCCAAATCATATAAAAAGTAAATTATCTAAACTATTAGTAACAAAAAAAAAACGACCTCTATGTTGGCAAAGGCCCAGTGTGAGTCTAATCATTCATAGGCTACCTTCATTGAAGGAAGGAACGTGGGCAATAATATCTTGCTTGCTCAGGAGTTGTTTAGAAATTATCACCTGCAGGGCTCAGGGAGCAATTGTGTTATCAAGATAAATAACCGTAAAGCTTTCCACATGGTTAACTGAGATTTTATTCTCTTATCTTTTTAAGTTATTGGTATTCCAATATACTAAATGTCATGGATTAAGCAGTGCTTATCTACCACCTTAGATAGAGGGCTTGTTAATAAAGAAGTTACTCATTATTTTAAGGGTGCAAGGCGAATAAGTCTATTCACCATCTATATTGAAAAGCTTTCTCAAATAATCTAAAGAAATGTTAGCCAAATGAGAGACTTCAAATTCCATTAAAAAATGTAAGAGACTGGGAAACTTATAGCAAGAGGTAGTTCTTTTGCGAAGTTTGGTTAGAACTTTAGAGACTAAAGCAAACAGGTAAGGGAAAATGGGATACCCTTGTTTAATGCCCTTCGCTGCTTCGGAGTAGAGCCTAGCCATTCACTAAGACTTTATAAGAGACTAAGGAGATACACTGGGATATCCAGACAATGAAGATATTTGGAAATCCAAAGGCCTTTAATATGTTGAGAATGAAATTCTAATCCACTAAATCATAAGCTTTTTGAAAATCAATTTTGAGAGTATAATTTGTACTTGCATTCCCCCTATTGTACTAATTGAACAATTCTTGTGCAATTGAAATGTTATCACATTTGTGTCTCTTTGGAATGTAGGCACACTATAAAGAATCAACCAGGTTTGGGAGAATGCTTTGAGTCTTTCGGCAATTACCTTGGAAATGATTTTATAAATAAAGGAACTGGTCTTAGGTCCTTGAGGGATTTATGGTCTTTACACTTGGGGATCAAAGTGATGAAAGTTCTATTAATTTCTTTAAGAAGAATCCTGCTGTTGAAAAGATTTTAGGCTGCATCAATCATCGTTTGCCTCAAAATGCTCCAGTTTTCGAAGAAAAATAGGATATTGAAACCATCTTAACAGGGGGATTTGCATTGAGCTAGAGATTTGACAACGTGCTCTATTTCAGTTGGATCTACAGGGGTAGATAGAATATCTACTTCACTTGGAGATAATTTCTGTTGAATTAGTTATTCAAGACGTCTTGGTGAACATGTTGTTGGTGAGCTATTTCCAAGCAATTGAGTAAAGTAATTCACTGCTTCAGAGGTGAATTCATCTTGGTATGAAGTTGAGTGCCATTAGTGTCTCAAGTGACAATTCTGTTAGAAGCTTTCTTAGTATGAACAACTCCGTGAAAGAAAGACGTTTTCATGTCTCCTTCTATTAACCATCTATTCCTATACCTTTGTTTCCAAAGAGAATGATCGAATTCATCCTTACCAGTGGCTACAAAGAATCTGAATAAATCAGAACAAGAGAATGGTGAGATGCTAGGGTTGGGAAAAAAAATGTTACGAGAGTTGGGAAATGTTTGAGACCAAAGATGATTAGACAAGCCCTTGTCCATTTTTTCCCTCAAGAAGGTAATGTCTTTATGCTTATAGCTCCAAGTGTAAAAGTTACCACCCCCAGGGATGATAAAGACACCTAGAGGACAAGCACCGGTGGCAGGAGAGGAAGTACCAACAGGAGGAGCTTAGGAAGTCGTTAGAGGTGGAAGGAATAGAAGCAACGATGACAGATACAAAACCTTATCTTGGAAGAAGATAGGGCCCGTGTTTAATGAGGACTACATGTTAGTTGAAGTCATCTCCAATACGCATTATACAGAAACGTTACGGTGCACGCACCAAATCCCCGCTCTATTTTTTTTTTTAATTTAGTGTGTTTTAAGCCTTTCTTTTAATTAAATTAGTTTAATTGAGATTAAATTGGTTTAAATTCCTCGTAACTATAGAAAAGTATTTTCTAATTGTTTGGAATTATTTTTAAAAGGGTTAATTTTATTAGGAATAATTTTAGAATTTAATTTACTTTTTTAAAATTTAAATTATTTAATTAAATTAGTTATCAAATTAATAATTGAAATTAATCAAAGGTTTTAAAATTGTTATCTTTCATAATTAGATTATGTTAGAAAAATTAATTTAATGAGATTATATTAATTAAGAAAATATCTTAATTTTAATATTAAATCAATTATTTTTAAATAATATAAATTATTTTTCTTAATTATAATTAATTCTAATCTCATTGAAATATAATTAATTTATTTTTAGAAAAAATTTTAAAATATTAATTATTAATCTTAATTATTAAGATTAATAATTAATATTTTAAAATTTTTTCTAAAAATAAATTAATTATATTTCAATGAGATTAGAATTAATAATTATTTAGACTCCTTTAATTTAAGAAAACTATTTTCTTAAGTAATTAAGAACAATGTATAATAATTTTCTTGATTAATTAGAAAATATATTTTCCTTGATTAAAAATTGAAAATATTTTACTTGTTAATTGATAAAATTATCCTTTTAATATTTTATACAATAGTTTTATGATTTAATACAAATTTTATAAGTAATTGAGAAATTAATCTCTGGACTTTCTCAATTAAATTTTAAAATTTTTGTTTAGTTCTAAAATTTTTCTCCTTTTAACATCAAAAAAATCAATTTTCTAATTAAGGAAAAAGGTTATTTCTAGTTAGTTTGGAAATAGTTTTCTAAATGGATTAATGTGTTACTTATAAAATTATGAAAAATAAGTTTTCCTAAATTATTAATAAGTAAGAAGAGTAATTTATTGAAAATTATTTTCAATTAAATTCATTATAGGAGTAAAGATAATTGAAAATAGTTTTTAATTAAATATGAAAATTGTTTTTAAATTGAATTGAAATTCTATTTGGAATGAGAATTTGATTTATTTTGGGATCAATAGTTTAATATAATGTAGTAAATCTAAAGAATTGGAAATATCATTTTAGATTATGTAGATTATATTGATAATTAGAATATTTCATGCTTATAATTTGATTATATTTGCATTAAAAAATTTCATGTTTAAAATGTATGACATTTCACATGCAATGAGTGTTTGATGAGATCATCAAAAATTAAATCTCTTATTAAAATATTAAGTATATGTTCAAAAAATGCTAGTTGTATTTAATTATATAAGAATAGAAGTAGAGTTTTGTTTATTATAAGGCTTGTTGAGAAAAATCAAGGGCTCTTTAGACTAAATATTTTTATTTAAATTAAGGGTCCCAATTAACTCAAATTGTATAATTTAAATCAACAAACTCATAATCATATGAATTTAGAAGTATGGTTAGGAATGGTATATAGGAAATATTTTAGCAAAAAGTTGTCACCTAACATATCTATAAGTCACATGTGAAGTGATTGTTAAAGTTGTTTTCTACTAAATTAAAGTTTAGTTAGTTTGTTAAGCAAACTCAAGATTAAATAAATTTAAATAGGATCTTAGTCCACTTGAGAGATTAAATTAATCTTTTTGAATATTAGTGAGGGCTATTATTTCAAATAAAATAGTGGGAGTAATGAAATAAATGATTAAAGTCCTAATCTTATTTAGATGTTATGGTAGATAACCAATTACTTGATTTGTTGCCATTATTTTATTATAAGTAAAAAATACATTTTCTTTAGATAATTGATATTGAGTATTAATGAACTAACTTTCTTGGACATAAGATTAGTTTGAGAAGAGTTCTCAAAGTCAGAAAGGAAAATTGTATCTCCGTTATGTAATATTTCTTTAATCCTTCTTGAAGATTTGATAACAAAGTTCTAGAGATATATCAATATCATATATATGATAAAATGCAATGACATTTTAAGTTGATTAATGTCTTATAAATTTTAATGACAAAATCTATGATAGATGTCAAAATCAAGATATCATAATATAAATAGTTACATAAAGTAGAGTTGGCCTTGGAGCAACTAGTAAAGTTACTCTTTTTTGTGACTAGAAGGTCATAAGTTCAAGTCGTAAAAATAGCCTCTTTGTAAAATGCAAAAGGAAGGCTGCATGAAATTGATGGCCCTCCCCTAACCCCCTATAAAGCGAGAATCCTTGTGTATTGGAGTTTGCCCTTGCCCTTGCCCTTGCCCTTGCCCTTACATGAAGTAAAGTTGAAATGTATAGTACTTCAATAAAATTGTTTCACTTAATTTAACCTACTAAAAGCATGAATAAGGATTACAATTGAAGAAGTTTGTTATAGTATGATAATAGTTATCATTAGAAGAAGATACTTACATGGTTTTCTTGCCTATATATGATATGATAGAGATCATATATATATATATATATATACATATGAGTATTTCTTATTAAATTTAGATTCAACATTATTATAATATTCAAGGTATAATAAAATAGATTATGCACCAATGTTATATAGTTTATCTTTGAATTTACAAAATTATGCACCAACGAAACCTTAGGGGTCTTAAAGCCACACCAGAGTCTTTATCACTTGAAGTACCTTCAATTAGGGAGGTTGAGCATGAGGATGGATTAGTAATTTTTTTCTTTACAAATCAACCCTATCTAGAAACTTTAAGACTGACAAAACCATCGATCAAATTTTTTAACCTTGAATGAATAATATAAATAAGGGAAATGGTAATGCGCTAGCCACAGGAGGCCCTAGTAGTGTTGGGGAGTTTGATCAAGCATATTTGTAAGTTAGGCACAAAACCACTTGATGGGAGTAGAGATCCCGAAAGTGCCTTAATTTAGTTAGATAGGCTAAAAATAATAAATTTAAATGGTTTAGTGACAGAAGGATGAGTTGAGGAATATCGTCTAGTTAAAGGTCAATTTGACCACTTATAGTGTACAGAGACTCTCGAAATACTAGGAGCTTAGTATCAAAGTGTAGCTAATATGGAAAGAGACCACCTGCATAGGCTAGGGTAATTGCAGTAATCTAGTAGGATGCTGAGGATACATCCTATATGGTGATAGGTACGATTGTAGTTTTAGTTGTGATGAATATATTTAGATATATCCTATAAATATGCACTCTTATATTTCTAGAAGATTTTATTAGATAGATTAGGGTAAATTTAGAGCTTTTAGAGTGCCATATGATATTAATACTTCCACTAAAACTACGCCAGTAATGTAGAACGTTCATAGAGGTAGTTACATAGTAGTTAGAATTAGAAGCTCTCTAATGAGTTGATGTTATTAAACATCTATGATTATGAAATCATACTAGGAAGTGAATTGACTAATAGTGCATTCTGCCAATGTGGATTGCTTTCAAAGGAAGTTAGGATTGGTACATAAGGGAAGTTAGATACAATATTTCGTAAGAAATGTAGAATGCTCCCATCTTTTAGCATATTAGCCATGATAGCTAGAAAAGTACTAAGAATTTGGTATACAAGTTATCTACTTTCTATGACTCAATAATTACAAAAGTTTATTAGGTTATTTAGCCTTTTAATATTAGAAAAGTAAATTTTGAATATATTTGGAGGATGAAATTGCTTATTACACTTAAATTCGTTGAAGATTAATTATTAATATAAGTAATTAGTGACTGAATTTTGATATGTTTAAATTTTATGACCTTATAAAGTGATTGATTAGAATAAATATAAATCTTGGCATAAAATATTATTTTTAAGGTCAAGTATATTCTTGATTGTAAGGTGATTTGTGAATTCATAAAGTAATGTTATGGATGAAATTGTGATGGAATTTTTAATCAAGATTGATGATTGAACAATATTTTTGGGAGAATTTTATTTTTTAAAAGTTATTAATTGTAGTAATGATTAGTTTGATGTAAGCTTTCAATTGTGCATATATTAGTATATCGATTCTAAGTATTGAACATTAATTATTTTAAGTTTCTTTTATTGTAAGTCAATTATTTTATTTCTTGAAAATCATATGAGTAAAAATGGTGGTAAATTTTTCAAGGAAAATTTTCTCATTAGATTTTAGAGATATTTTTTTACAGATAATTATAATTGACGATTGGGAGAATGAAAAGAATTATATATGAGACCTTTGAACAAGTATGATATGGAGATTTTAGATGATTGAAATTTTTTAATAACTAATAAAGTCCCATATTGAATTCTGAGGCACCTGAAATCACATAAGTGTTTTGAAATATTAGAAATGGACAAGTCAAGATATTTTTATTAAACATCAAAGTTGCGCAATGGAAGTATGAGCTATACTCTTTGTTTGAAGAGATTGAGGTTTCATAAGCTCAAAATTGCGATAGAAGGTAGTAAAAATTTCAACTCTGAGGTAAATAAATGGTTTTTATATGAATAGGATATTATGTTAGTGTCTTAAGATATGATCTTAAATGATTGATTTGCTTATGATGGGAAATGACAAAGGTACAATAAATAGTTCACTAGTGGTTATGGATTTGAGATTCGAAAAGAGTCCATATGAGGCAAAAGAAATACAAGAATAATATTATCAAGGTTTGTTTATAATTAGAGACAATAAAAAAGGAAATTTTTATTATTTAGAAGTATACGAGAACAATTGTTTTGTGGAGAACCCCAAATAAAGATTTCATTAGTAGTAATTTAATTAAATGTGACTTTTGATAGTGTTAAATGGATGCTCTGATGTATGGTTAAGTTAGCAAAGTTATGACTAAATTGATTATTAGTGAGAAACAGAAAGCAATGATTTAGAAAAAGGAGTTTCATGTGTAGAAAAGTTGCAAATTCTAAGGGCATTTTATTGAGAGGTAACGTTATGTTGATGCTACATCAAGAATTGTGGGTACTAGTCATGGCTGACTTAAGAAAGAAATTCTAGATTAAGTCACTCACTAGTGTATGCTAACCATCTGAGGAACACAAAGAGGCATCATACCTTAAAAGTGCACTATGATCGAAAAGGTATGAAAGGGTGATAGCAAAGCATATGTCCAAATTCTTATCAAATCTACAAGTCAAGGTTGAGAGCCAAAGAACCAATAAAAATTGCTTAGCCACTCCCTATTTAGGAATAGAAATGGAAGCATATTATGAAGGATTTTATGGCAGCAATTTTGTGAAATCTAAGCAGATATGATAGCATATTGGAGATAAAGGATCGAATTACAAAATTTGCACATTTCCTAACCATCCAAGTAGGTATTCTCTTGATAGATTAATCAAGTTGTAAGTGATTTGAAGTATACAGTTACATAGAGTGCTAGTATATCAGGATGAGATAAATGAAAGAAAATTAGTTAGGCTAAACTAGTTCAGATTACCATAATAAGATCAAAATTTTTTGGGTTAAAGTGATAGTACCCAAAATTGATAGTAGATCTAGATGTAGAAATGGAGGAAGAATTTGGAGTTTAATGTTAAAAATCAAAGAATTTTTGCGAATACCATTCTAGAAAGGAATATTTTGTTTTAGATAATGTGGCAAGTTAAAACCACAATTTCTTCTTCCTTATGAAGTGATTGATATAGTGGAAGCACAAAGAGTGGATGTGAAGTCAATATCTGTATTTTTAAGATGACTAAGTTTGTTTAAAATTTCGAGGATGAAATTTTATAAGGAGGGCAGAATTTGTAAAATACTAGTTCCATTATTGTACTGTGTGATGTGTTATATATGCATTTTATAGAGTATGCTTTATTTATGGTATACTAAAGTAATTTAAGCATTTAAATGTATTATTAATGTTATAACGGAGATCACGGATAAATCAGAGATGATTCTAGACTCGACCAGAAAGTTTTCAAAATTTTTTTGAAAACTTTGAAAAGCTATGGAATGAGTCTGAACGAGCTTTAAAAGCCTCGAAAAGTGATTTGAAAATTTAGGGAACACTTTTGAATGAAATCTGGATGACTTTTGGTAAATTTTGGATTCAATATGAAAATTCTTCCGAGCAATTGAAAAAGTTTCCAAACAATTTCAAAATACAATAAAAAGCTTCATAATTAGGATTGGAGTCCCTATGAACTAAAACGGGTCAAAATAGAGGTTGTTTGAATAGAATTTGGGTAATATAAAAATTTTAGGATAAAAAGACCATTATTGAAAAATAATAGATTTTAGGGATAATGTGTCCAACTAAATTGTTTTAAGCTTGCATTTGAAGGGTTTTAGGTTCAATTAGAGTATATTAAGGTAAATTTGAGGTTTAAAATTATATACAATATTTTTATTTATTAGAAAAGTTTATCGGTTTAATTCGGTAAGGGACAAATTTGTCTTTTTGTATAAAATAGTGTTAGTGAATTAATGAGTCACACTTAATGAATAATTAGAGGCTTTCTTAAGGGTTAAGAATTATTAATTAACTGGTGATGAGTCATTAGTGATGACCAATAAGAAAGTGACATTTGCAATGCACTAAATGAGTATAAAAGGCTAACTTTCGTCACATTTTGCTTCATTTTAGTGTTAGCCATGAGAATGAAAGTGAGAGTGAAAAAAAAGAGGGAAAAAAGGAGAATCAAGGTGGAGATTCGGCTAAGGAGGAAAAAAAAAAGAAGGAAGAGAGAGAAAAAAGAAGGAAAAGAATTTGACCAGTTTGTTGAAAATTTGAATTTGTTGTTTTGTAATTGAGATTTGGTTTTAATGGTGAAAATTACTCCCATATGATGTGATATCGAGGTTCTATTGCATTAGAAGTGATTATGAGAAGAAAATCACTAAACTTAGTGTGTGAAATCTTGGTCAAACTTGGTCAAAGGTAAGATCCATTACCTAACGTGTTTTATCTTGCCAACTGAAGATTTAGGATTTATGAATGGCATTAGAAAGTTAGTTTAATGATGAAAGAATGAAACAAAAATCATGGAAATGATTAGATGAAATTTTGGCCATGGCTAGGGATTTTTAACGTGATATGATTCATGATTCTTTTTTGATGTTTTATGGCATGATTTTGATGCTAATGAAGTAAAGAAATGAAAAAGAATTAATTTGAAGTTGGCTATATAAGTGACATTTGGTAGTTTAAAAAGAGGACATATAGTATGGTCCTTTATTTGACAACCATCTCAACCCTTACCACACACTTACACCCCACAACCCACATGCATGGATAGCTATCTTCACTCTTGTTTTTGCTACATGCTATTTTCTTCTTCCTTCTCTCATTACAGACATACATACACGTATGGTCCTTTATTTGACAACCATCTCAACCCTTACCACACACTTACACCCCACAACCCACATGCATGGATAGCTATCTTCACTCTTGTTTTTGCTACATGCTATTTTCTTCTTCCTTCTCTCATTACAGACATACATACACAACCTTACAACCTTGAGTTTTTGCCTCAATTCTGTACTTTGCCACTCCAATATTTGTTGTCTTCTTGTTAGTGAAATCATTAAACTCCTACTTTGTTTTTGGAATTGTGCTTACAAGCTTGGAGGGTTAGGATAGCTTGATAATTGAGGTGGAATTTGAGCTAAACAAGTAAGTTAGAATCTGATCTTTGTGACATGTTGTAATAGAAATTTTATGATGATTGAATTGCGATGAACTACATATAGGATTGATGATGAAGTTGTGCTAGAATATGATGGATGAATTGGTTAATTTTTTGTTTTGTTTTTTATGCATGAAAACAGTAGGTTATAGGTTGTTATATGGATGAATTAGGTTGAGGTTTGAAGCATAAATAAAGGTGAATTTATGCTAAAGATAGGTGCTATTGAAGTGTTCTTGAATTTAGAAAAGTTAGGATTACATGTATGATGGGATTAAGTGAATGATAATGAATCAATTGAGTAGAGCTTTATGAGATTCATGTAACCAAGATGGAAGCTATATTGTAACATCCTGTCTCTAGATAACGGGTTGAATTATACAAACGGATACACGAGAGATTAATCGGAGAAATTAGGAAAACACATCTCATGCTCAT
>JANQBM010000002.1:12445302-12456108 GCA_025594535.1 Erythroxylum domingense | reverse complement strand
ACAATTGTTTCTGTTCTGTCCATCACAACCAAACAGCTCACTGTCTCCAATTTCTGTTCTGTTCCGTCTCTAAATTTCCGTCTCGTTCCGTCTCTGCATATTGGAGACAGTAACTAAATAGACTGTAAGTGGTGATGATCGTATGAAGATAGAAAACTAGGGTTAAGTGTGGTTTAAAGATCTTGAAGCTTAAACAAGTAAGTAGTATGTTTTTCTTTTTGAATTGTTGAGTGAAACATGCATAATGATAGTTAGATGTTGAAAGATCATGAAATGGGGATGAAAACATGTTGAAATGTGGATGAGAAAAATGAGCTTATAGATGTCTTGTTTTTGTGTATATTGTGAGTGATAATTAATAAATTGTTAAGGAGATGATTTTTAGCTAGAATGACCAATTTAAATGTTGTAGAATGAATCCAAAAATTTATAAAGGGAAGATATATGTTCATGTTCTTTTTTGAGGTGTGATCACGTGGATTATTGGTAGCAGTTATAAAGATGAACTAGAATGAGTTTAAAGCCAAAGAAAAGGCTAGTGTATTGTCTTGAAATGAGAAGAAGTAGGATGACAGTTTTGAGACAAAGTGAAGTTGAAAATGAAGTTAAATGTGTACTGGAATATGTTAGATGAAGTGTTTTCACTGAACATGCATCTATATTTTGGCCATATATTGATCAGTAGATATCCAAATAGGATGAGTTTTAATTTTTATTAAACTAGAGACATACAATTTTCATGAAGAAATTGAATTCGAATTTTATCCCTAAGGGTCTTGAAATTTGGCTTAAAGTTAAGAACTGTGTGTTGTCATGGTATGAGAATAATCTGTAGTATTTTAGGTATAAAGTGCATAATACTGAACTAAACTACATGAATTTGATGTCATTAGAAACTTAAGACATAAAGGAACATTTTTTTAGGAGAAGGTGTTATTTAAATACCTCATTTTATAGGTCATAAAGGTCATACAAAACTGACCTAAAAATTTGTCCTGAGAAAAACTGGAAAATTGCAGGAAAAATGGGAGATTAGTTTCTATCATGATCATGGCAGGGGAACCACGATCATGAGCAGTGATTTTTCATGATAATGTTTTGATTATGCAATGGTTGAACCAATTAATGATGAGGTATATAACTATAATGCTTTTGGACTTAAATGGGCTTTAAAAGGATCATAATCTTGATGTTGGAAAAGTTGGTTAAATGTGTGATAAGTTTTGATTGATCTTGAAGTTATACTTTAAGGAAAAGGATGTTTGATGACAATGTATCTAAATGTGAAATGTTTAGAGTGTTAAATGAGGACATAACATAATGAATGAATTGTTTGATGCATTATGAATGAGATATACTATGGAAAGAGGTATGATTTCATGAATGATGAAATTACGTTAAAAATTATGAATTAAATGAGTTGAATTTTGTGGAGTTAATGTAATCAATATGGTAGTTGAATCAGTACAAAATGAGGTCGTATTAGACAAGGTGAATTCTGGAAAATTTGGTGTGAAATGGATGTGAATATATATGTTGAATTTGAGAGAATGGAGGCCACGATCGTGACCTGATAAAAATAGGGTTTTGTCATAATCGTGACCCTCATACCATGATTCTGGCCTGGCCAGAAAATGTTTCTGTCATGATCGTGGTAGGAACACCACGATCGTGGCTAGACCTATAGAGAAAAAGAGTTGTCTTTTGAGTGAAGTTTGAACTAACCAATGCTAGGGTGCTTCCATATAAGGTAACTAGGCTTGAATGAGATCTCAAGTGAACCTAGCTGATGATGAATAAAGTAAGTAAAGTGCATTAGGTATTAGAGAATGATTGAAAGATGTTATTAAATGATTATGAGATGTGAATAAAGGAAATATACTTGGGATTGCCAAAATGAGCATGCATTATACATTACACATATACATATGTGTATAATTGAATGTTTATGTGATTGTGCAATTAAAAATGTATGTGTAATATGTGTATTGCATAATGTTGATATACAGGATAGAACGTCAGCATCCAGACATTTTCAGATCATAGACGCTAATGCTAATCTGGAACGTATTGTGAGTCAACTTAGATGGTCTCACTTTCATTGTTTGTTCTGTTTTAAAATTCTGTATTAAATTATGTGATGTGAATGTGTTGACTCCAGACAATAAATGTCTTAGGCATTTGCTGCATGTAAAAATCATTGGAAGTGCTCCTTGAATGTGAATTTGACTGAATAAGTGATTCTCAACTTAAATGTTAAATACCAGACCAAGGTCCGATGATAAATGTGAATGAGAATGTGACCGTGAATATGAAAGTGTAAAAATTGAACACAATTGATTGACTGAATACATGTGATGTATTTCATTACATGAATGCATCACAACAAAAAGGCTATTATGACTAAAGTAGCCACCGAAAAAGAGCTTAAAGCTCAGAAAGTGAAAAAGACATTAAAACTTAGAATGTGGTAAGAGCCTCTGGCTCATTATGTAAAATAAGCCCTGTATCCCCAACGGATAAGGGATAGTTATTAATAAGCCCGGTATCCACAATAGATACGGGACAATTACATTCACTCAGTCACAACGATAACAATTAAAAGTGAGTCTCATGAGTATTGCATATATATTTCACATGTATGATTTAAATGGTTGAAATAAATAGTTTGAATGATTTTTGAATGTGAATTATAAATTAAGTGAATATGAAGCGTATGTGATTCAACATGTTGAATTGATGAAGTGATTTGATTTTGTGATTATATGAATTGATGTGTTATGTGAATTGAGTGAGTCATCGAGGATGGTCCACTCATTGAGTTCGTAAAACTCACCCCAAAAATTTGCAACATATTTTTTCAGGCTCAAAAGAGCAACTAGTTAGACCAACTGGAGTCTAACCACTGCATTTGATTAGGGATCAGTTGGCATCTGCATATATTTTCTATAAATTAAGTGTTAAACATTGTATTCCGCAAGCTTCATTTATTGTATAAATGAATTATGTTCGTAATAACAGTTATAATCAAATACATTTGTATTTGTAATGGGCCTAAAAGATTATTGAAATTCCGATAATGTGTTTAATGTTTGATCAAATGTGAGTTTGTAATGACAATTATAATTAGTGATGTTTTAAATAAAATGTTCCGAAATGATTATGTTTTTCTAAAATATGTGTGCTGCGTGAAAATTTTTTAGTGGTTATGATTAACTGACTATTTTAGTACACCACCCTTGTAAAGTGTATTCTCGAATACCATCAGTGTGTTCAGGAATATGCCCTATAGGAGTGGGGTGCTATAATAAAGATAACCCAAGATAAGAAGAAAAGCTTTATAGATAATCACCGTAGGGATCTTGAGTTTGATATTGGAGATAGAAAATTTCTCAAAATTTCCCCTCGGAAAGGTGTACTTAGGTTTGGGAAATGCAGTAACCTAAGTCCGCATTATATGGGACTGTATGAGATTGTAGAAAGAGTTGGGTCATTGGCATATCAATTGAAGCTACCAGATGAGCTCGCGAGGATTCACTATGTCTTTTATGTATATATGCTTTGCAAGTACCTAGCGAACCCTTCACATTTACTTATAGAACAACCAGTGAAACTAAAGGAAGATTTGACTTTTGAAGAAGAACTAGTACAAATCCTCGACTGTAGAGAATAAGTTATACATAATAAGATCATTTCTTTGGTTAAGGTACTATGGAGGAATCACGCGACAGAGGAAGCTATATGGGAGCTTGAGAAAAAATGCATAACTTGTATCCCTATTTGCTTTAACCATGTATGCTTAGTTAAATCTTGAGGAAATTTTTTTTAAGAAGGGGTGATTGTAAAACCCCCAAACTTTTCCTGTAATTTAATACAAATTGTTATGATTGACAAATAGTATTTTTTACATGAATAGTGATTTTGGGGACCAAATTTTGAAAAAAATTTGAAAATGTCCAGAATAGATATTAGAGTCTAATGATACTGAAATGGATCACAAATAATTCTAATTGGATGGATTTCAGGAATTTCAAAAGTTTAGGACTTTAAAACTCCCTTTTTAGAAAATAATGGATACATATGTTTTTTAATCCCATTCAAATTTTTAAAGCATTCAGTCAATATGTATTGACCCAAATTAGAGTATTTAATGGTAAATTTGATGGGAAGATGGTTATAGAAAATTTTTTGAATTTAATTTGGTTAGTTGATGAATTAAATTCATTAAAGGACAATTTTGGTCTTTGTATATAGTGATTAGGGGCAAATTGATCTTTTTACATGTTGATTAGTGAATTCATGAATCATAATGGGAGATGACGTGTGCAATGTGTTAAAGGAGTAAACTAAGACATAACATTGCTTCATTTGAGATCATAATCCTGAGAAAGAAAACAAAAGAAGAAAAGAAGAGAGGAAGAGGAGAGTTTCGGGCAATAAGAGAGGGGAAGAAAGAAGCTGATTTTTTTCATGGTTTTGGAGCATGACTTAAAGGGAGCTTCATCAAGACTAAGTGTTCTTCAAGTTGTCAAAAATATTGAAAGAAGGTGGTAAGTGTTCCTAACTCAAATTTATAGTTTTGGGGTTTATAAACGAGATAGATTTATGTAAGATCAATGGTGATTTTGACATGCAATAAAGTAGATAATAAGTTTGGAAGCATTTAAGGGTTCAAAATAAGAAAATCAATCAAGGAATCAAGCTTAAGAGAATCTTCCATCTCTAGGGTTTTTAATGTTGTATGATCCAAAAGTCAATTTTGGTTAAAGATGATAAGAGAGCTAGCCATGCTCAGTGAAATTCTATCTTAGGTTCTCAGTTCACTTGAACGAGTCCCATTGTTTTTACCATAATTCGACCTACAGAACTCCAAAATGGATTATTCCAACAAAAAATGAAACCTAACATATATTACTAAAAATCTCTAGAAGAGACCCTAACCTAATTCTAGCTTAATGATATTGAAATTCGAGATTAAAAATGGTAACCCGATACAGCCTCTATGTTGAAACAACTTGTAATTTTTGGTACATGTTTTATAATTTGGATTTTGAAATGGCATGATTTTTGATGTTATGGAAACTAGAGGCATAGGAGAACAAAATTTGCAGAGGACCCTAAAACTTAATGTTAACTTTTGATATATGAAAACTATGGAGAAAGGGGACGTCTGAATTTTGGGCGAGGGGTATATAGTGTTAATGACTTGTTTTTGAATTTGGAAATAAATGTCTAAGCAAAATGCACTTTGTGTTAGTAAAGGAGAGGCATAGAATGCGTGATTATGCTTGGCAATAAATTTGCAAAATGGTGAGTGTATTTTAATTGTTTCATTTGAATAACTTCTTTGCAAAAGAATTGTTGACTTGTGATTTTAAATTATGCATTCAATTGTTTGATTATGAGATTGAATGAAGTTGAAAATTTTGAACGTATGGGCTAAAAGTAGTGTCAAGATCGTGACACCCTTATCATGATCGGGACAGATGACTTGAGCCTTTTTGTTCTTACCCTTGGAGGCCAAATCAAAAATATCTTTTATTCCAAGGATTGCAGTATAGAATGCAACCTCGGGTCATTTCACTTAATCAGAACCAGATTAATGGAACTAAGCTAGTCTATATGTCATGATATGTAAACAAAATTAGCAAAGAAGAGGGGGTTTTCAATCTTTAGACATTTGGACAAAAATAAGCGAATTGTAAGAAAATGTAATGAAAAGTGTTTTTGGATTTTGGGAATAGAAAAGCGATAAAATGAAAACAACGATCGAATGATAATAGTATCCTCTTGAAAACGAGCTTTGGCTATCATCATTCAAAACAAATTTTTACGGGAGTGAATCACTAAGTTTCAAATGGTAAACCTTAAAGAACTCTTTAAGTCTAAGGTTTCAATCAATGAACTCCATTTATTAGAACGTTGTTGAATGCTTTTAGTGTGTGCAATGGGTAAGCTAATGCAATAAGTCATTTGGGATCTAGAATCATCTCCATATCAAACACAACTAGGCAGATAAAAGAGAATTAACCAAATCACAAATAAACATATATGAGACTTCATATATTCAAGCTCCAAGTTCTACATTAACAAATCCCAATAACATATTAAATATCCAATACTTAATTAAACTCTAATCAAGAATATTCAACTACAAATTACAAATCCTAAACCTAGGAGTTCATAATAATGTAGCTGAACATGGAATGAACTACTCCCTTTGAAGCCCATTAAACTCTATCCGTTGCTACATTTTCAAGAGGAAAGAGGTGCCTAGCTAAGCATTACTCCAGGAAAAATCACAACCGAGAACCCACTGGAAGCATCCATAGTAGGAGCTATTGGTGGAGGAGTTGACGGTGAAGTGGAGAGGAGTGGATGATGGAAGTGTCCGAAGGTTTAGAGAGAGTGATAGTGTGTTTTTTTTGATACTTTGCCGACTCTCTTTAACCTAAAATGGTAGGTTTTTAAAGAAAATGGGTTATGGATCAGGTTGCACAGTGGGTAACTTTTCGAAAATGGTTCGGGCATTCAAAGGTTCGCCGCGGCAAACTTTTCCCGAAAGTTTTACTATATTGTTGGCCGCTTTTGCCGCAGCGACATAATAAATCTTCTCCACGGCTAACTTTTCCTGAAAGTTTTGTTTGGAACTCTTCATTCTTCGCCGCGGCGAACTTCCTGTTGCTCCTGTTCATTTGTTGACTTGAATTTAGCTCTTTCTTTGACTCTACATCTTCTTTTTGTGTCTCTTCTCCTTGAGTCTCCTACAATGAACAAATGGTAGTTTGCAGTATCAATTGTTCTCAGAAAATTAATTAGTGCAATTAATACTGATTTCTGACAAATTTTACTCTCAAACTACATAAAATAAAGGTAGACACTCAAGAGTCAAATTAAGCATAAAATCTAGAAATAGGAGCTAAGAAGTGTAGTAAAGATCATGAAAATGTCGCCAATTTATATAATAAACTTGGGCTCAATCAACAAGCTTTAGACATTTACCATTTGTTTTTTATTTTGAAACTGTATAAATTACTTTACAAAATGGTTTAAACTTTTTTGCTATAAGTTAAGGTACTATGAAAAATGATTTCTTTTTAGCCTATAGTACATTGTTAGGCTCATTACATGATATTATACTGATCAAAGTATTCCAAACATGTATGGCAATGTTCGGAGGTCAGTTTACTAATAGTGGGTGGTGTTGTGTTTGTCAGTAGTCCAATGAGTCGTCCTCTGTACGTAAGAAGTATATAAAGTGCTACCCAAAATCGTTACAAGTAAGCAATGCAGAACCAACTCCGTAACTACCAGTCCATAGTGTTTAAACTATTACAGGTAAATGATGCAGAACCAACTCCGTAACTAGTGGTTAACTAGTCATAGGTAAGAGATGTAGAACTAGCTTCGTGACCTTATGACTAAGGGTAACATAGTGCAAGAAGTTTGTGGTGGTCTATATCGTATAAGAATTTCATAACAATAAATAATGCCGCCATTATTTACTTTAAAAGTAAAATTGAAAATTTTGGTTTCAAGAAGCTTATATGTTTTATATTAATATTGTCTTATACTAAATGAAATGATTTGCTTTTAGGGAGGTGTCAATGATTACAAATGATATGTAAATAAATTTTGTTTACACTCATTGAGCTTGTTTAGCTCGTAGTCTCTTTGCTGTTTTAAAATAAAACCTACCAGGTGCACGTTCAAGGGCTTCAGCAGCAAGGACTCCACCTCATAAGTAGTCAACTTCATCACGTGCTGCTGTGTAGGTATTTTTTTCCTTATACATACTTTTTAGAACTATTCTATATCTTTAACCATGTTTTGGAATGTACATTTGTGTAAAGAATGGATATGTATAAAGGTTTTTAAATGAAATGTATAATTTTGTTTTAGTTTTTCATAGTTTATTAGTGTAACTATTTGAGGTTGCTTGTGAGTAGATTTGAAGTCCTCAATTTGTAGTTGAGAAATTGACGTGATAATAGATGTGTTTTGAACTTTTAAAAGGTCTTTGCAATTTTAGGGATGTCAAAATACAACCATTGTGCTGCCAAAATTTTTAATAAACTAAAAATTAAAACTCCACTGTTTAGATTTCTTATTATTGAGTTGAAGCTTATATATAACAAGGGTAATAGGCTTGGCTTCACCAGAACTTTCCAGTCGATTCAGATATTGACTGGAAGGCCACCGTGGGGTGTTGGGCAGGCTGCCTAGTCACTTCAAGATAAGGGTTTGTTCAAAGGATTCTTAAGTTATATTTAAGCATTTGTGAGATTAATTGAGTTATTGATGTTGTAAAAGGTTACTCTATACTAATGAAATAGAAAGAAGTTTGTTAGAGTTTCTTTTCATTCATAAAAAATAAGATGTTGTATAGAGGTTTTTCACCCATTGAAGGACAATGATAGAGAATTTCTAAGTGGAGCTTAGGAAGTGAATGTAAACCAACAACTATTTAACATAACTAGTATAAAACAAGCTTCTCTCTTTCTTTACCTTCTTTACTAATTATTTAATTACTTTATGATTTCCATAAATTAAATTGTTATAATCATTCATTAGCATAAGGAATTTATTTATTTATTTTATTAGACCAAAATTTATCCATATAATTCACTTCCCCTTTTTGTACCATCTACATACCAATAAATAGTATCCAAGTGGTCTCATTCATTTCATATATATTTTTAGGAAATTTTGAATAAAGATAATTATGGCACAATTTAATGCACTTTTTATCTAAGATAGGAAATGGTAGACCTTTATTCTTTAAAGGTGAAAATGACCTATATCAAAAGACTATAATGAAACACATTTTTTAGGAAGGTGTTGATCTTTGGGGTGTTTTAGAGAAAGTTCATGAGACTATACTATTACCATTCATATATGTTTGTTTTTGTGTGTGTGTGTGTGTGTGTGTGATGTGTGTGTGTGTGTGTAATGAGGACAATTCGGCCCTAAAGAGGAAAATAATAGACGGTGTGATTAGTTGAAGTTCAATTACAGTTAAGGTGTAAATAACCTGAAATCTTAAGGTTGTTTTCATGAAAAATCAAATGGAAAAAGTTAACGTGACCTATTGAATCATATTATGATTTAAATGGATAGGATGATTTAAAAAAAAAAGCCTTTTAAGTAAATCTCAGAGTTACATTCTGAAATGGAAACCAATGGTAGTTAAAACTGAATTGATAGTTGTAATGCTTTATTTCTTATAGTGGAAATAAATGATTAAACCACTTGTAATTTTTGTAGGTCAATAAGAGACACTCAACACGTGAACTTACTTGGCGATAAACGACAAAACTGTGACTGTATCTTTAAATTGAATTTATGAAAGAAAAATGGTTTCTATTTTATCATGAAAAGTATGTTTATGATTAAGTTCATTGGTGTTGCTACTTGAATTTGAAAGCTAATTTTTATGAGATATATATATATATATATATATATATATATGCTTTGAGATGGAATCTAATTGAAATTCCATTTAAACTAAATTGGTAGGACAATGGAATTTGAATATGAACTGAATTGTTATAAAAATGTGGTGCACCTGTGTATTAATTGTTGTTTAGCCTGTGGTACAGGTCTCTTTATAAATATAATTATACTAATTAGAGTACGTCCTAACGTGCATGGCAGTGTCTAGACTGGGGGTGTGTATCACTAATTGTGGATGGTGTCATGTCTGCTAGTGTGTCTTGTGAGTCGCCCTCTACACGTACGGAGTATGAATTGTGCTAGCATGATTATGAGTAAGTGATGTAGAACCAGCTTCGTAACCTCTGATTTATATGTATTGTGAGCACCTTTATGGGTAAGCGATCACAGAACTAGCTCCATAATAATCGGTATATAGTGGTTTACCTAGTGTGGGTAAGTGATGCAGAACCAACTCCATTACTAGAGGTCACCCAGGCATGAGTAAGCGATGCATAACTAGCTTTGTGTCCTTACACCTAACAGTACTAAATGGCAAAGAAAATTTTAAAGGAGAAAGTTCATGAGACTATCTATTACCATCTCTGTTTACCTTACAAGAAAAGAGGAACTTGATTGTGTTTTACATGTGTGTTGATTATATGAATTTGTTATGTCAAAACATTAGTTATTGCTTGAAAAGAAAAGGAAATTATCTTTGTTCTTTATGGAGGTTAATGTTTGTATAAATGTTTTGAATGGAAACCATCATACTCACTGAGCTCGTTTAGCTCACCCTTTATTTTCTATTCTTTTAGTTAAATTTTAACCTCCTAGGTGCACACTCAGGGATTTCAGTAGCCGAGACTCCATCATTTGAGTAGCTACCTTCATCATGTGCAGTTGTGTAGTTAGTTTTTCTTGTGCATTTATTTTACATGTTGATTGGGTGTTTGATGTGTTAGTTTTGATAATATCCTTGATAATCCGCAAGCGTATAGTTTATTAGCATAGTACCTAAGGTGTCGATCCCATAAGGTGGGATAATATAATCCTAAAATCTAAGGCCAAAATAAAACGCAGAAATTCAAAATATAACGAAACTAAAATGTGAATTCAATTCAATCAATCAAATTAAATCAATCATGAAAATATTAATAATTCAGTTGTTGCAACACACACCTAAGAATTAACCTAAGAGAATTACCAATTGAGAGAAAGGGAATTTTATCTATCCTTAACGCTAACCTAATTGATTATGAATTATTGATTATTGGTTCTAAATGATCCTAGGGTTGATTACTCTCTCTCAAGTTATAACCATTAACCCTAAATCATAAACCCTAATCAGATTATGGAAGTTGCAATCTC
>JANQBM010000002.1:12397984-12410879 GCA_025594535.1 Erythroxylum domingense | reverse complement strand
TTTATACCGATTTTTGTTGAGTGAAGTGATGTGACACGCCACCCTCGCAGGACACGGATTCGGATATCACCGTCGATATCGGGTTCGGGTCCAGTCGGGAGTGGGGTGTTACACCTAAGGATTTCAAATGATACATATATATTATATATTTATAATGTATTACATCCTTAATGCAATTTCATAACATAATGATTTTTTTCATAAACATACATTCATTTCCCATAACAACATCATATCACATAATCATCACAATCACAAATAATAGTGGAAGACTGACAAATGACCCTATAACAGAACCCTTACCCATAAACTATAAACATAAGGGCTCTCTTGCTCCACACAGGTCACTTGTTCCAATGTAGTGGACTTTTGTCCAAGAGCCATACTCGACCAAACCGCCACAGACTCACTACGCCATGATTGCCATCCGAAAGCAAGCTCGACTAAACCGCCACAATAATGCTACCCTTATGTACCATATATCGGTTGGTGTTCGAGAGCAAGCTCTACTGAACGACCCCAACCGCGTCATATCTAAATTAATAGACCCAGTACTAGCCCAAATCTATACCGGACTAATGACTCACTATGTACACAACCTAAGGACACCCACCAAGTAACTCATACTATAACAATCCTCCACATTATCACATAACAAGATATCCTCCGCATGTATCAATCTATATGTATGAATGTCATGCATGCATATGAAAATGATGGTGATTTGCATTATGAAATTGAAATTTTAATGCATGTTCATAACCATGAATATTAACTTACAGGTAGAATGTGCTTCTTCGCACCGAACTTACTGTCTTGAAGTGAAGAGTTCAACTCCTGATTGATCTATAGAAAGAAAAGTCAGAATGACCATTAGGATTTAAAACCTAAACCAATTTTAGACACTTCGAGAATAAGACCATGACTTAATATTAAAGAGCTCCATTTTTTATTTAAAAACAACGATGTCACATTTTACGAAGAGCCTACTGAAAATTTTAGCAAAGTTTCCCCTATAAAATAGACACCCCCTTCTTAAAGAAAGGTAATTCCTACAATGAAAAGACACTTCTATGACCACCAGTAATCACAACTCAATTTGGGCCCCCAAACTGCATGTTGATGCCTAATTAAGTCCACATTTAAATTGCAAAAATTCATAATAAATCCAATCATAATTCAAGTATACCAATTTCTAACTCGTACACCCTCATTTATACTCAGTACATCAAGATATTCTCAATTCTAATCAAGAATAACTCAATTTAATCAATTTCTTGCATTTCTATATGAACATAACCCTTTTTAAATTTTTATCTCACTAAATATGAAGAATTTCAATATGTTGCTTTTATGAAAATTGATCAACATAATATTAGGAAAACCACTGTCATCGGAGCGTGAGCTACACACACCAATGTCGGAGGGGCGATGATCTTCACCACCTACCTAGAAATGACAGGCTTACCTCTAAAAATCCAATGGCACTATTCTCGTGTCAAAACTCCTCCCGGTTTGTGAGAATCGAAGGTTTAAAGCTTAAAGGTGATCCATTTTTGCTCACCAGAAAAATGGACCGATTGGTGTCAGGCTTCCCTCCTTTTTTACACTTTTAAGGCCTTTAGACAGGGTGATGTTAGTTTCACCAAAAAATGACTAAAATAGGAGATCAGTGACTTACCTAAATGAGCTGAAACTTCTAGTCATAATTCCTCCAAATTTAGGTTGCTTTTGAAGAAACAAGTTTATAAGTTTTGTAGAACGTCTCGAGAGCTTTCTGTAGAGCCCTAGGTCATCAAAAATGGTGATCAAATGGTGAAGTTATGAGTGTCGGAAGTTGGGAGAGAATAGTAACTTATAAGGAAAAGAGTTTAAGAGAGAAATTAACTTAAATTTTCTTAAGCTCAACTTATACTTTTATAGGCTCTTCTCTTTATTAGTCCATTATGAGTAATTTACAAAATTTTGTATCGTTACATTCTCTACCCCTTTATAAAAAAAAATCATCCTCGAATTTTAAATCTTACCTCATTGTTGAAATAGAGTTAGAGTACCATTCTTATCAAACCTCATCACTCCTTTCACTAGTGATATTTTCAAAAATACCAAATCACCTATTGAGAATCTCACATCTTTCTTGTTTGGATCCTTGTAACTTTTTTGTCTAGTAAAAGAAGTTTTCCATCTTTGTTGAATATTAGGGATCCTTTCAGAAGTGATTTATACTAACTCAGGTTCTGTCAATTGTCATTCACCAATTTCCCAACATAAAGCCGATCTACATTTTCTTTCATACAAAGCTTTACAAGGAGCCATTTCAATACTAACATGGTAACTATTATTATAAACAAATTCAATCAATGGCAAATGCAAATCAATAACACACATCTTAAGCATATCCTCTAAAGTCTTAATAGTTCTCTCAAACTAGACATCTTTTTGAGGATGAAAAGCAGTGTTGAAGTCCAATCTTATACCCAAAGCTTTTTTTTCATGCATAGTAAGCATTCTATATATGTGCTACTCCTAGAAAAGAATCCAATTTTGATCTTCTCAGGTTCTTAGGTAGTAATGACACTATTAAGTACAATACCATTGTTTATAAAGGCGTCTTGATTCTTAAGATGACAACATGTCATATTGGTCCCGAAAACCCCTCCCAAAAGCATTTTATTTATTACTTCTCCTTGATTCCAACTGGTAAACTTAGTCATAGCTGAATTCCACTCAGAGCACCAACCAAATTCATTAGTCTCGAATATTGGGGGGATAAGGGGTTTGGGTTTTATAAAATTGATTTGTAATCACCTTCTAGTTAGGTGAACTTGTTAATAAATTTCTTCTACCTAGTGATTTCCTAAGAAACAAAATACATCCCCACAATATTTTCTTAAAGGTCATTGTTTGCATTAACAACTATATTGATGGGGCCACTGTCGACTTTGGAACCATGTGTTTTGATCTCGAGTTCGATATTTTATTCCTCTTTGCCCTACAATGCTAAGAGCAACATATCTTTGACTTGTCAATAAGTGTCAACAAATGCTTCCTAATAGTTTTATCAACAATGATATCTATCAGCTCAGTAACTTTTACATTCCTCCCCTTAATAAGACCATTAACATCAATCACAAAAATTAGAACTGTAGTTGTTTCAATTAATCCAACCACTTTATCTGTCACTGCTTCTAGTTGTTGCATTTCCTTCAACCTTTAGGCCATTAAGCTATGAATGAATTATTTTTGTGTCTGAATGCACAGTTTCTATATCTTTTTATGCATTTCTCAGTATCAATTATAAAGAATGAATTGCACCCATTTCGTAATCCTTCCAAGGCAGACTCCTGTTCTTGATAACTTCAAGAAAGGCCTTGAAGGATGATCTTGGATGCATCTTCCTAATGTTATCTTCTCACCTGGTTCATGTTTTGCACCACCCCATCGAAATTTTTTTAAAGCAGTTTGAGACCAAAAATAAAATATTGTATCCTCAGAACTTATTCTTACAGTTGTCATGTCACACCATATCACCTATGGTCCAACTAATGCATGCTCATGATGTAGTTCATTCATCCATGGTTCACTATTTGAGCATAATATGGTCCTTATTCCATCCAAAAAATTTTATGGTTAGTTTAACTTATTATAACAAAGGCAATCAACACACCAGTTGTTTGTTAAAGCCAAATAAAACTCAAATAATAATTGATTTCATCTTATTAGATTACCTTGGTCATTTGGTATGCCTTCTTCATACGTAAGTTGTGCTAATCTTTGACCAAAGCTCACCAATGGCTAGTAAAAAATGTCTTCTAATTTGCCTAGTCTTTAAATTACCACAAGATTGTGTCATTCTCCCAATTAGTTTAAAAAATAGGTTTATTCCTTTAATAAATCCAGAAATTCATTCTTCAACTCTTCTTATGATGATTTATTGGTTCAATGATCTAGAATCTTTTTAATTTGTTTGTTAAGTTGTTTCCTAACAAAAAAAAAGAGCTCTTTTTACTTGATTCCTGTTGGGATCTATTACATCATTATAAGAAGCTTTAAGGAAACAAACATGAAAACGTTGATGTACTTTTAGTTGTTTAGGCAATTTAAGATAGCACACCACATTCCTAGCTATTTCTAAGATATTAAATGGCTCATTATAATTTCACATTAAGCCCCGATGTACCGACTTACTAAAAACTATATCTCATCTTATCCAACAATTCTTATTTTTCCCTCACTAACTAATAAGCAATCTAACATTTCCTACTTAACTTTTATTTAGTAATTTTAAAGACTAAACAAATAAGTTTAAATTTAACAAAAGAAAATGACAATAATAAAAGAGAAATATACATAAATATTATTAAAAATGCCAACTTTTATAAACTCTCACAATAGTTATAAAAGGACAATGCTCTAACTCTTTTTATATGGTAAGCCTTTACTCAAAGGAGCTATTTATAGGCATTTAGAGACTTTATGGAACAGAATAAAAGAAAGTGGTCAATAGACCATTAAATCATTATCTTAATTGTTGGTTGACATCTCTAACTACTTTAGGCACTTCAATGGGGAGTTGTTTACAAACTTTAACACTAATTTATTGCATAAGTAAAAGAAATATGTGAAAAAGAAGCTTAAGACACATCACCACACTTTACCAGGTTCTTTTCCACTTTCTTCATAGTTCATTCTACTAACTTTTCCATCTAACCTATGATCTTCATCTAAAGGTGAAGGTTAGTCAAGTTTTGAGCCAATTTATACATAGTCCAATTAAAGCATTACATTCATTTGTTTTGTTATTTACATATAATATGGTTCTTATTCCATCCAAAAATTTCTATGGTTAGTCTAAATCACTATAGCTAAGTCTGTT
This sequence comes from Erythroxylum domingense, assembly GCA_025594535.1. Lineage (NCBI taxonomy): Eukaryota > Viridiplantae > Streptophyta > Magnoliopsida > Malpighiales > Erythroxylaceae > Erythroxylum > Erythroxylum domingense. Next base: position 12,406,003 of record JANQBM010000002.1, on the reverse strand, counting down.
TGACTCCTTCATACATGGTCCACTTGGCTCAGGGTAGGGGTTTTGTTATTTACACGATATTGTCCTTGTTCCAGCTATAAATGTCTATAGTTATTCTAACTCACTATAGCTAAGTCAATAGCTAACTGAAACTCAAACCATACTTAATCTCATCTCATTCAGCTACGTTGGTTCTTTTAGTATGCTCTCCTTATGCCTAAGTCTTGCTAATCTTTAGTGAAAGCTTACTTGTGTCTAACAAAAAGGATCTAATAGACAACCCCATTAGATTAATCCAATGAATTTATCAAAATAAATTAAAAATAATTTTTCCCAATTTTTTTATTGCAACAAGATTGTATCTTTCTCCTAAGTAGCTTTTGAAATATGCTTATTCTTCTGTTGAGTCAAAAATATGGTTTAAGGGAAGTAACTCAAAAAGTCAGTGTACTTTTAATCATTTTATGAAATTTAAGTCAACATACCATCTTCCTAACTTTTTATAGGATTTAAAATGGTATATTATAATCTAACATCAAGCTTAGATTTACCTACTTTCTATTAATATTCTTCCAAATTTAAGAAGTAAGTTTCAGTAGTACCTCATCACTACTATCGAATTTAAGAGGTGTTCTTTATTGATCCATACATTTTTTAGTCTCTTAGAAGCCTTCTTAAGACTGTCTCTTATTTTATCTAATAATTCTTATTTCTCCCTTATAAATTGATAAACATTCAAATTTTCCCATTTAATTGTTTAAGCAATTTTAACAGGAGTAAGAGTTTTCTTCCTATTATAAGATTAAAAGGAGATCTTCTTCGTAGTCAAAGATTTGTTTAAGTTATAGTAAAATTAGGTATTATCGAGTAAATTTAACTAATTTTGTTGAATTGTACTTATATAATACCACAAACATACTTATAACAAGTTATTGATCCTCCCAATTTGGTTGTATATTGGAAAATTAAGATTACATACCCATTATATTAAAAGAGATGTCCTTAATTGACTAGTGAATCAAGCATCTTAATCACTTACTATATCCATCAGAACTCAAAAATGCTTTACAACATTCTTGTAGAACATTTCCATTACAACACCTGAGGTATATAAAGGTCGTGTAGGCAAAAAGAACATAATGTTCCTGGAAAAATAATCAACCACCACTTTGGCTGAAGTCATATTGTCAACTTTCAAGAATCCACTAATGAAATCCATCTAAACCAATATTCATAGTCTTTTTAGAATAGGTAAGGTTTTCATATTTATCTAATCAACAAATATTAAAACTTTAACATATTTCTTAGTTTTGTTTTCCATCTTCAACTAATAGTAGGAATAGGAAAGGAGAGCAAATTTTTTAAACTCTAAGATAACTAGCCTACTATGAGTCATATGTTCTTTTTACTAATTGTTTTGTAAATTACCAAAGCTCATAACATATAATGGGTTGCTCTTTAAAATTAATAGCCTATCATCATCAAGACAAAATCTTTAAATAGCATTGTCTCTCAGAATAATTTTTCAATATGTGTCAAAGGACATTGTAACTTTAATATGCTAAAAAAAATCTTATTCCACTCGATTGGTGGAATAAAATGTTGCAAATATTTCTATCTTAACGCATCATTCATATTATTATGCTTCCCCATTTTATGCTCCCAGAAAAAGGTCATATTTAAAGAAACTCCTGCCATTAGGCTTGTCAAGTAGAAAGCTTATTTTAAATCTTGAAAAATATGTTAGCTACATTATTTATATGCATAAAGAACCTAGTTCCCAATAGATACACTCACTAATAACCAAGATAATATACCTCTACCAACTTCTCCTTCTTATGTTTTGAATATCATTTCTTGAAATCAGTAAGTTTTTTACTTTCAAAAGTAACAAGATGGCCACCAATGACTTTTATCTAAAGCATTCATGTGTCCTTTAAAAGGGAGATCAAAATCTGATAACTTTAGGGCATGTTCAGTTGAAATGGAAGCCTTTAGTTTCTTGAAAGCTTTTGGGAATACTTTTAACCAACACCACTTTTATTTTTTCTTCAACTAAATTAGTCAAAGGCACAGTTTTCTTCAAGTAGCCCATAATAAATTGACAATAACAGTTCATCAAACCAAGAAAACTCAAAAGTTCATACGCTAACTTTAGAACCTGCTAATTAACTCTAGCTTATAACTTTCTAGGATCCATTCTTACTTAGCCCTTACTCACTAAATGTCTCAAAATTTTGATCTTTGATTAGAAAATTTCACATTTCTCCATCTTCATAAAGATTTTTCTTTGTATTAATCATTTGAACACCTTCCTCAATTTTACACATACTTTGCAATGTTAGTGTTATAAAGAACAATATTATCTAGATATATCACAAAAAAAGTTATTTAAGGAGTCATACAACATGTCATTCATTAACTTACAAAACGTAGTAGTGAATTTTATCAAATCAAATGTCATGATTAATCCTTTATATGATTTATAACAAGTTACACAAGTTGTATTTTTATTCATTACCCTCATAATTATACACTTACCAATACCTAGTCTACAAGTGTGGCTTTAAGAACACTACAACCTTTTATAATATGTCCATCAAATCTTGAACTAAAGGAGCAGGATATTTATTTGTCATTTTTACCTTTTTCAAAACTTGATGTTCCACACAAATGCATAATGCTCAATCCTTTATATGATTTATAACAAGTTACACAAGTTGTATTTTTATTCATTACCCTCATAATTATACACTTACCAATACCTAGTCTACAAGTGTGGCTTTAAGAACACTACAACCTTTTATAATATGTCCATCAAATCTTGAACTAAAGGAGCAGGATATTTATTTGTCATTTTTACCTTTTTCAAAACTTGATGTTCCACACAAATGCATAATGCTCAATCTTGCTTTTTTTTAGAAAAACACAGGGGCACCATAATGGACTTTTGATGGATGGATATATCTCGCCTCTAATAAGTCACCAAGCTGCTTTTATAATTTGACTAACTCTAATGGTTACATCCAATAAAGGGCACAAAAATAAAAGGAATAGCACTTAGTATAAGTTTGATCTTGTGAACGATTTCTTGACGAAGGGGATAATTCTTTGTAACTCCTTAAGCATTACGTTGCTAATCTACCTCAATATGTTAACAATTGTATCTGGAACTTTCACTATATGGGTTTTAGCTATCTCCTATATGGTTGTAAGGTAAGTTTCCCTATATCTCTTAAGGATTTCAATAATGACCATATCTAAGACATAAGCTAGCTTTGTTGTTATATTAGCCATTCCTCCAACAGTTTTATAAGATTTGATATAACAAGAGTCCAGCCATGTATAAGCATCATAACTATGAGATGTGGATATGATATTGCTTTTGCTTCCTTAAGAAAGTTGATGTGTTACCCTAATATTAAATTTTTTATACCAATTCCCAACATTTACTAGAACATTATAAGCAAATATTACCACAGTTTACGTTTTGGCAATGGAATTATTTATTTTTGTTAAGGTTTTGCTTAATTTCATCCATAATTTGTTCTATCATATACGAATAAGTGGCACCATATTTAACATAGTTATGAGTTCCTTTCCACTGGCTTGTATTCCCATATAGATTAATCATGAAAAAAGAACTAGCTTCCTAATTCACCATATTTAATAAGGAAATAAGATAAAATAGAGCTTCCAAAAGGTCATTTTCATGTTTGCCTTCCACTATTAAGGCATTGGATTTCTCCTTCTTTGTACAATCTCAAGCATGATAAGGACCACTATATAAGAAGCAAAACTAATTCTTCTTTAGAAGTTTCTAACCTTATTTAAGTTTTTTGTGTTGCTTGGACTTTTCTTTGTGATCATGCTCCTTTTAGCTAACATAATCTATCTTATTTTTCCCTTATACTTCTATTGGTAGTTGTTATCTTCCACCTTTTAAGAAGAGAAGGATGAGGAGGTTTTGGTATCCTTTGGTTCCTTAAAATCTACTAAAGCATTCATTGTTACAATCACACACACAACATCCTTGATGTTTTCTTAACATAAATCCATTTGTGCCTATGATTGTAACCCAGAGATGAATTTAAAGAACTTATCCCCATATAACACGCTATCAATATACATCATAAAAAATAAAATGCTTAACATAATCTCTTACTAAGCCATCTTACTTCAATCACTTCAACGCATTTCTAACAAGATATGAAGTGTTTTTAGAAGGAATTGATCGTTTAAATCTTTCTTCATTTCTATGATGTGTCCATAAGAGGACCAACATTTTTTTGGCAAAGGTCTTTTTTCTCCATCAAAATTTTGCATATCCATCAAGATACATTATAAAGGTGCTAACACTTTCAGCATCTATCACATTGGCATTAGCAAAGTGTTGTTTCATTTCCTATAAAAAAATTCTCAAGTTCATTAGCATTTTAAATGGCCTAAAAATATTTTAGCTTATATACTGTAAATAAAGTACTTTCAACTCACCTAAGATCTCGATTAGTTATAGCATACTTGAGTATGGATCCAAATTAACATCTTCTTGTGCCTTCACTAAGTCATCCACTTGATCTTTCAAAACTTGGTTTTTTATCACCATGACTTCACAATATTGTAGGTCATAAGTGACTTCTTCCTCGCTTGTAGGCAAAGGCATGATGAGCACTTCTACCTGAGTAACATACTTAATAAGATAGCAAGCTCCCACCCTTTTCTCACCAACAAAGCTTTAATATCAGTTATATAAAAACTTTAGCAAGAAAGCCAATTTTGCATCAAAAAATGCTAAAGTCTTTGCACGAAAGTTGAACTTGCATAATTCAACTCAACCTTTTTGAATCCCTCATTTTTAAAGTGATTTACACAAAGAATTAAGTGAATAAAAGAGTTTAACTTAGCCAAATAGAAATGGACAACAAAAAAGAGAGATGTATAAAGATTACAATAAAAATGCCAACTTTTATACTCTTACGATAGTTATAAAAAGGTACAATGCTCCAATTCTTTCTATGTTGAAATCCTTTACTCAAATGAGCTATTCATAAATATTGAGAAACTTTATGGGCAAAAATACAAGAAAATTCTCAGTAGACTACAAAGTCATTATCTTAGTTGGTGGTTGACATCCCTAACCACTTTAAGCATTACTTTGGTGGGTGACTTGCACACCTTACCAGTAATACACTATTAAAAAACTAAAAGTGTGAAGATGAAGTTTAAGACTCATCAACCCACTTTACCATGCTCTTTTCAATGTCCTCCCACTTCCTTTTACTTCAACCTGCTAACTTCTTCTTATCACTAAGATCTTAATCCAAAGGTGAAGGCTAGCCAAGTTCTTAGCTAACTTATATATGGTCTAACTGAAGCACGCTCATGATCTAGTTCATTGGTGCCTAGTTTAAAATTTGAGCATAATATGGTCCTTAGTCCATCCAACAATATTTATGGCTAGTCTAACTTGCCATAGCCAAGTTGAATAATGTTTCAATAATTTGACAAAGTCAACCAAAGCTTGAACCATGCTTAATCCTACCTAGTAAATTTACTTTGATTCATTTTGCATGTATTTTCATGCTTAAATTGTACTATTCTTTACCCAGGACTCACCACTGACTAGTAAAAAAGGTTGTGCAATGTTAAAAGACTAGTAAGTTAAGACCCTACCTAATCAACATTTAAGTTCAAATAAAAATAATGAATTTCAAAAGAGGAAAAAACAGTTTCCACCCTGACCTTTAGGGCTTAAGTTAGTGCTGCCCCCTAACCTATGAAGTTTTGAACTTTACCACCTTAGCTCATTAAAAAATAAGCATAATACCCAATTAACCAAATTCTGATCATTTTTTTGGCCAACTTAAAGCACATGCTGGTCACATGATTTTTAAAAGGGTAAAAAAGTCTTTTACTTTCTCTTACTCTCTTAGTAATTTACTTTAAAAAATATCGAAGAAAAGGAAAAAATTGGCCCCAAATTGATTTCACGTTAACCTCACCATCGCTCTCATCAACAACGCCACGGTCTTGACGACCCCCCTCTAGCCACTTCACCCTCGCCGGCCATCTCAGCGGCCTCACCTCCGCTTCACCTCCATCTCATGTCGCCTCACCTCCACCTCTCGTCCTCGACAGATTCAACAAGTCCTCTTGTTCTAGTATTCACAGGTATTCTTTGAATTACAACATGAAGTGTCCCTGTCTTTCTTCTTTTTTTTATCTGTTTGTGGTGTAATTTGAACATTTGATGATTTTCCAAGAAGCAACAAAGAAGATGACGGGGAAGCTCATCCCAATTTGGAGAAATTGATTTGTCAGTGCACCTTAGATCTTAAGGTAATCTACAGATATTCATACTTTCCCCAGTGCAATTGCGTGGTTTCTTCACTTAATTTGAAGTTTTGAAGTTTTGGATGGTGAAATCAATACAGAGTAAAGTGACTCATATTCTATCACAGAGTTTTGTGCCTTTGGCTTTGACTTGGATAAACCTTCGTTTTTTCATTTTTGCAGTCCATACTGAACGGTGCAGGAAGGTGTTCAAAATGATTTTATGGGATTACTAAGGCTGATGCTGCTTGTTGCCACATCCTTGTAATTGTTTCAATGGCATCCATTTCCTTCAATGGCATCTCCCTGAGCACAACAAACATAGGAAGGATGCATTGAGGCGATCCTTGATATTCGAGATAAGAGCCATTTCTGAGCAAGTGAAACTAACGAGGCAAAGGAATGACCTTCACTCTCAAATTGAGAAGATAAGGTTACAACATGTGAATGGCTAAACGAGACACCACAAATGGAGAATGATCAGTTGATGTACCAGTTTAAAAGTGAAAGACAGAAACCATCATCCAAAGATGAAAGGCAGCATGTACATGTTCTTGTTGGTGATATATGTGATATTATTTACTTTAGTAATTATTCGTGACAAATACCCAAAGAAAATATTATTGCTGTAATTTTATTTCTCAATTGATGTAATTTTATTTTACTTCAATAGAAAAAAAAAGAGAATAGGTGTATTTCCTTTTCTTTTGGGATCTCACTGATAATCTCAAAGTAACAAGAACAAGAATAGAATTTCAATAACTTCAGTATGGTGTGAAGAGCAACCAGAACGTCCAAAACAAGAAAAATCATATCTTTTTATCTGCTCATCATTTCGATAAAATTCCTTCATCAATGCTGTATTTCACTTCTTGAACTTCAATTTAGCCTCAAGAACCACCCAAAAATGCTCAGCCGTTTGCCCAGAAATGCACTTTGAAATAGTCTAGTCTGCAGCCACGATTTCCAGAACATAGTCGAATTAAAAATTCATAACTTTGCACCTGTTGATCCGATGAACAAACTTCCTTCACCAAAGTTGTAGCCCACATCCTATTCTACAATTTTGCTTCAAAAATAACCTCCAAATTCCAAACCATTTGTCCGGAAGTCACCTTACAATCTGCCTGTTCGTTTGTACTTGGGAAAATTCCAACTTTTCCAAAACTTCAACCATCACCCCTAAACACCACAGCAACCACCATGCCATCAGTTATGAAGGAAAAAGGGAAGGAAGATCCATAAAACTACATTGCACCATTGACTTTGTCCAGCAAAAAAATTGAAAGAAAAAGCAGCACTTACAATCATTTTTGTTGTCTACAGCAACAAAAAAGAAATGCAGCATTAACATCATATGCTTGTTTGAAACAAAAAACTGCAGGATTTACAGCATTTGATTGTTTCCAAAAAAAAAGTGCATCATCAAGAAATATAACCCAGCAATAGTGCATCATTCATGAAGCAACAAAAGTGCTCTACTTATCCAACAAACAAACAAATTTAAGTGGAGTCAATCAATTATTCTTCAAATTCACTTACACCAAGCCTCTGTTTCTTTTCAGTTTGCTTTTTCCTTGTCTCGTGCTTGCAACTACTTGATGCCGGGATATCTAGTTTTGGTTCTTGTGACTGGATTTGCTTCATTAACGGACATCCCTTTGCATTATGCCTTTTTTGATTACAAATGCTGCATGTCATGATAAT